>JAKOOJ010000014.1:18980789-19138289 GCA_022577455.1 Arizona elegans
GGCACTGTGACGGTTATATATATGAACATCTGAATTTGGATCACGTGATCACGGGGATGCTGCAATGGTCGTAAGTGTGAACAATGGTCATAACTCGCCTTTTTCAATGCCGCTGTAACTTTGAACGGTCACTAAATGAGCTGTTGCAAGTTGGGGATGACCTGTACTGAGAATCTTCTTTGAGATATTGCAACGCACTTTGGGGAGGAAACCCCTGGGGGTTTCAGACTGCCCACAACTTCAACCTATAGATCAGTGTTTCTCAACCTTGGTAGCTTGAAGATGGGTGGACTTCAATTCCCAGAATCCCCCAGCCAGCGCTGCTGGCTGGGGGATTCTGGGAGTTGAAGTCCACCCATCTTCAAGCTTCCAAGGTTGAGAAACACTGCTAGCTAGAAACAATCCTTGCCTCCAAAGATATAGTTTTATTAGAGATCAAGTATATTGCTGCACTGCATAGCCAGAACTGAGAATCGCATGCCCAAATCCCCAAGCTCAACTTTTGCCTCCCTTAACTGCCTCCCATTTGCCTCCCTTAACTGCCTTCCTTTGACCCATCAGATTCAAGCAAGATGATTTCAAAACAGTCACTTCAAGCTTAGGTGGGTATGCAGTTCCTTCCTTCTTCCAGCTGGGTGGCCTTGAGGCAGCATCTTGAGGAAGTACAGCTTCTACTTTCTATTTCCCAAGCATTCCTCCCATCATTTCCCAGAGTCCATGGCAGTCTGCCACTGCCCAGCAGCAAAGCAGAGCAAGCATAAGGTTGGCAGCCGATACCCCTGAGGTTGGTGTAGTAGGAGATGGTACAGTCCAATGTGCCTAACCGGCTAGCTCTGATCGACGAAGCTGCTTGGATGAGCAGCGAAATGTCTCAAACTGACAACAAAAAATAGTCCAGTTGCGATGACTCAATCTTTAAGCAATTCTTCCTGGATTACTGAGAATCTTCATTGACTTAATGTGTGATCCTGCTCCTTTGTGCTTGATACTTGTGCAAATTATTTAATTGATTTTAAATTGCTTTTAAATTTTGTATTTTGTATTTTGTGTTTTTACCTTTGGCCGTTCACTGCCCTGAGTCCTTCGGGAGAAGGGCGGTATATAAATTTAAATATAAATAAATAAATAAATAAATAAATAAATAAATAAATAAATAAATAAATAAATTCACCAAGATAGCGACCTTAGTTGTATGTGTATGTGAAAAAGACAGAGAAAGAGAGAGAGAGAGAGGAGAGGATAAAAGAGAGAGAAAGAGAGAGAAAGAGAGAGAGAAAAAGAGAGAAAAGAGTGAAAAAATGAGAAAGAAAGAGAGAGAGAAAGACAGAGAAAAAGAGTAAGACAGAAAGAGAAAGAGAGAGAGAGAGGATAAAAGAGAGAGAAAGAGAGAGGGAAAAAGAAAGTGAAAAAGAGAGTGAGAAGAGAGAAAGACAGAGAGAAATAGTAAGACAGGAAGAGAGAGAGAGAGAGAGAAAGAGAGGATAAAAGAGAGAGAAAGAGAGAGAAAAAGAGAAAAGATTGAAAAAGAAAAAGTGAGAAAGAAAGAAAGAGAGAGAAAGAGAGAGAAAAAGAGTAAGACAGAAAGAGAAAGAGAAAGAGAGGATGAAAGAGAGAAAACGAGAGAGAAATAGAGAAAAGCGTGAAAAAGAGAATGTGAGAAAGAGAGAGAGAGAAAAAGAGTAAGAAAGAGAGAAAGAGAGAGAGAGAGAAGGGGAGGGAGAGAGCATAAGGGAAATTACACTTGGTTACTTAAATCAGCCAAGTGGCATTTTCACATGGCAGGTAAATTACTAGTTCTCAAAACTTTCTATTAAAAATTATCCTGTTTCACTTTCGACAGCTCTCCTGCTTTGTTAGACCTTTCAAGACGGAGGAAGAGTCGTGCCCTAAAAATTAATTACTTAGCACTTCATCCCCAGTGATGCAATTTAGCATAAGTACACGGAATCGGGATTGCAGACTAGGAGACCCAAGAGGGCAGTGAATAGTTTTCCAGCGTAAATCCAGAAGTAGCTGATAAAATGTTGGCATTTATCGTAGGGAGAACTAATTAATCCTTTTGGTCATCTTATCTCAGTTGCTTATTATTAACTTTGCAAATCCAGTTGTTTTCTCATACCGCACTGGTTCTTAACCTGGGAGTAATTACAATTTAGGCATATATGGAACAATTTTTAATTGTTTCCACAAATCGAGGGTCCGTTTGGGACTTCTGCTGCTGAGATATTTGTGTAAAATAAGAGTGGTATTCTTGTGGGGTTAGCAACATTACAGGCAGTCCTTGACTTATGGTCACAACTGGACCAAAATTTTGATTGTAGCTCATTGCAGTGATAAGTTGAGGTCCCCATAACAGGACCTGATTTTTCAACTGATTTCTATGATAGTCGTTAAGTGAATCCCGTGGTTGTTAAGGGAACCGTGCAGTCATAAGTTTGCATATGTGCTCTGAATAGATGATGATGATGATGATGATGATGATGATGATGATGATGATGATTTCGAATTTATATACCGCACCTTCTTCCGAGGGACTCAGGGCGGTGTACAGCCAGATAAAAAACATACAATACAAACATTAAAAACAATTAAAAAGATATATATTAATTTGGCCCCAATTTAAAATAACAAACCAATTAAAAATATTTAAAAAATATATGAATGATATTCATTCGTTCGTTCATCCGTTCGTTCGTTCGTTCGTTCATTCATTCATTCAGTCAGTCATTCAGTTTATGTGCCACCTATCATCAGAGATGATTCTGGCCTGCTTACAAACATTAAAATCAGCACACATTAAAATAGTAAAACAACAAATAACAACATTAACAAAGTTGTGCTAGAAACTGGCCAAAAAACATTGCAAATTGCAATCATATGACCTCAGGAGGGAGCAATGGAAGGATTTACAACAGTCAGAAGTGCTTTACTGGCTCAAGCTGCCCTAACTTGGAACCGTTTTTGAATGACCGGTCATAAATCAAGGACTGAGGTGGTGCAGTGGTTAGACTGCAGTACTGCAGGTTACTTCTGCTGACTGCCGACTACCAACAGTTTGACAGTTCGATTCTGACCAGCTCAGGGTTGACTCAGCCTTTCGTCCTTCCGAGGTGGGTAAATTGAGGACGCAGATTGTTGGGGGCCATAGGCTGACTCTGTAAACCGCTTAGAGAGGGGTGTAAAGCACTGTGAAGCGGTATGTAAGTCTATGTGCTATTGCTATTACCCTTCCTTCCTTCCTTCCTTCCTTCCTTCCTTCCTTCCTTCCTTCCTTCCATCCATCCATCCATCCATCCATCCATCCATCCATCCATTGTTGGCAGTGGTTAGAATGCAGTATTGCAGGCTGACTCTGCTGACTGTCAGCAGTTCAATCCTGACCGGCTCAAGGTTGACACAGCCTTCCATCCTTCTGAGATGGGTAAAATGAGGATGGCAAGAGGCTGACTCTGTAAACCGCTTAGAGAGGGCTGTAAAGCACTGTGAAGTGGTATAGAAGTCTAAGTGCTATTGCTATATTTAAGACTGGGCAAAGAGATAGTCAAATAATTGAAGAAATTTATTAGTTTGATTTTATTTATTTTATTGGTTTGATTTATACGCCGCCCTTCTCTGGAGACTCAGGGCGGCTTACAATGCGTTAAGCAATAGCCTTCATACTTTTGTATATACCTGCTTAGTAGGGCTTTCGGCCCCCACCCTAAGCAGTATTCTATTTTATACAAAGTCAGTTTATTGCCCCCACAATCTGGGTCCTCATTTTTCCTACCTCGGAAGGATGGAAGGCTGAGTCAGCCTTGAGCCTGGTGAGATTTGAACTCGCAGTAATTGCAGGCAACTGGCAGCTAAACAGTAGTTTAGTCCACTGCACCACCAGGCAGGACTATATAGATAGTCCTCAATTTAACAACCACAATTCAGCCCAAAATTTCTGTTGCTAAGTGAGACATTTGTTAAGTGAATTTTGCCCCTTTCTTGCCACAATTGTGAATTGAATCCCTGTGCTTGTTAAATTAGTAACATGGTTGTTAAGTGAATCTGGCTTCCCTGTTGACTTTGCATGTCAGAAGGTTGTAAAAGGGATCACTTGGACACTGCGACCGTCATAAATATGAATCAGTTGCCAAGGGTCTGGATTTTGATCAGGTCACCATGGGGATGCTGCAGCAATCCTAAGTGTGAAAAATGGTCATAAGTCATTTTGTCAGTGTCGTTGTAACTTAGAACAGAACAGAACAGAACAGAACAGAACAGAAAGAACAGAACAGAACAGAACAGAACAGGATTAGAATGGTTATTTAATAAACTTCCCCCTCTCTCTTTCTCTCCCTCTGTCTTTCTCTCTCTCTCCCCCTCCCTCCCTCTTTCTCTCCCTCTCCCTCCCTCCCTCTTTTTCTCTTTCCCTCCCTCTTTCTCTTTCTCCATTCTTCCTTCTCTCTCTCTCTCATTCTCTCTCTCTTTCTCTCCCTCTGTCTTTCTTTCTCTCTTTCCCTCCCTCCCTCTTTCTCTTCCTTCCTCCTTCTCTCTCTCTTTCTCTCTCTCTCTCTCTCCCCTCTCTTTCTCTCCCTCTGTCTTTCTCTCTCTCTCCCCTCCCTCCCTCTTTCTCTCCCTCCCTCTCTCTCTCCCTTCCTCCTTCTCTCTCTCCCTTTCTCTCCCTCTGTCTTTCTCTCTCTCTCTCCCCCTCCCTCCCTCTTTCTCTCTCCCCCTCCCTCTTTCTCTCTCTCTCTGTCTCTCTCTCTCTCATTCTCTCTCTCTCTCTCTCTCTCTCTCTCTCTCTCTCTCTCTCTTTCTCTCTGTGTGTGTGTGTGTGTTCTCCTTTCTGAAGTGAGGAGGATATTCACACTTCACCCACACTCAGTCTCATTTCTTCCTTGGACATACCGGGTTGGGTAATTCTTCCAGCAGCAGACAAAGTGACTGCCACTCAAGCTGTTCTCTCATTAACAATCTTGAGAATTTCTATTTGATCGTAAATTGATTTTCTTTTGTGAATAGGCAGGCGGGATTGAAAGAACATTAATTGCACTGGGGAAAGACAAACTATATAATATAATATACAATATATATCCGGAGCTGTGCAGGGGAGCTGACAGGGAGGGGTCCCAAAAGATCTATTGACAAGACCTGTTGGCTGTCGCTTCGGCTTCCAAGAACCAAAATCAGTTGACAATCCTCTACATGCTTTTTACTCTCCTCTCTCTTGCAGGATTTGTTCGGGAAATCAGATCCATTTTTAGAGTTTTATAAACAGGGGGATGATGGGAAATGGATGCTGGTCCACAGGACAGAGGTAAGTCACTTACGGTGGGTGGGGACCTTATATTGTAAGTTGATCACCTTGTATCATTTCAGGTTTTTTTCAGCCAAATACTACAGGGAGTCAGACAGATTAACAGAGTTCGAAGGGACCTTATAGGTCATTTAGTCCAACCCCCTGCTCAAGTAGGAGACCTACACCATTTCTGACAGATGGCAGTCCAGCCTCTTCTTGAAAGTTTCCAGTGATGAAGCTCCCACAATTTCCAAAGGCAGCTTCTGTTCCATTGGTTGATTGTTCTCACTGTCAGAAAATGTCTCCTTATTTCCAGGTTGAATCTCTCCTTGTTCAGTTTCCATCCATTATTCCTTCTCTGGCCTTTGGATGCCTTGGAAAATGGCTTGACTCCCTCCTCTCTGTGTCAGCCCTTCAAATATTGAAAGACTGCTATCCTGTCTCCCCTGGTCCTTCTCTTTACTAGACTAGCCATGCCCAGTTCCTGCAACCGTTCATCGTATCTTTTAGCCTCCAGTCCTCTAATCAGCAATCTTCTCTGCACTCTTTCTAGAGTCTCAACCTCTTTTTTATAGTGTGGTGACCAAAACTGGATGCAGTACTCTAGGTGTGGTCTTACTAAGGCTTTGTAGAGTGGTATGAGTACCTCCCTTGATCTAGTCCTCATCATATGACCACAACTGTGCCCCAAATTTCTGTTGCTAAGCAAAACAGTTGTTAAGCAAGTTTCGCCCCATTTTATGACCTGTCTTGCCAAGTGAATCACTGCAGTTGTTAAATTAGTAACACGGATGTTAAACTAATCTGGCTTCCCCAGTGATTTTCCTTGTCAGAAGGTCACAGAAGGCGATCAAGTGCAACCGTCGTATATACATGCCAGTTGCCAAGCGTTTGAATTTGGATCAAGTGAACACAGGGATTCTGCAACAGTTGCAAATGTGAAAAATGGTCCTAAAGTCCCGTTTTTTCAGAGCTGTTGCAACTTCAAATGGTCACTAAACGAATGGTTGTAAGACGAGGATTACCTGTACAGGATAAGCTAACTGTGGGAGCCTCACAATGAGACAGGAGAGATGCCTTCAAAATATTCCAGATGATCAGCTGTTGCTATTATGTTTTCTAGATCAGGGGTCTCCAACCTTTGCAACTTTAAGACTTGTGGACAAAGCTTTGCTGGCTGAGGAATTCTGGGAGTTGAAGTCCACAAGTCTTAAAGTTGCCAAGGTTGGCAACTTTGCTGGCTGAGGAATTCTGGGAGTTGAAGTCCACAAGTCTTAAAGTTGCCAAGGTTGGCAACTTTGCTAGCTGAGGAATTCCAGGAATTGAAGTCCACAAGTCTTAAAGTTGCCAAGGTTGGAGACCCCTGATCTAGATATTAGAGGATACTCAACAAAGTCCAATATGTTGGTGAAGGACGCCATGAATTTCTCTTCATTTTTCTGTGGGATGCAGAAGATCCTTCCCGTTCATTTTTGCTCATTATTTTCTCAAGGTAAGGATCTTTTTTTTAAAAAAAAAAAAAACCTTGCACAACTCTGGATGGGTGAGTCAAAATCCTGCCTCTGTGGTATCCTCAGATTGGAATTTAAAATAGATCAGCATTTTTCAACCTGAACAAATTTTAACTTGAGTCGATTTCAAATTCCCAGATTTTCCTAGCCAGTTGAAATCCACTTATGCTAAAAGTTGCTAAAGTTGAGAGACACTGAAATAGATGATAATATAATGATTTCTTGCCAAATACACAAACGATGTAAAGTGGCCAATACCATGGAACCATAATGGAGTACATATTTTTATAGAGACATGTGTGTATGTGTGTGTAGGTCTGTGTTTATATTAACTGCAGGTTATTATCCTCTTCGCCCAAATCTTGTCTCCCAGAAGCTCAACAGCTGCCAATCTATGGTTCATCATTATAAAGCATGGGGGAAAAAAAACAGCAGCACAAAACAAAAAATAGTTTTTAAAAGCCCCAAGAATGCTCACCTCTTCCCACCCCTCAAATTTAGGATCTAGTGACTCCATCCAGAAGAACATAGAACATAGAATAATAAGATTTGAAAGGACCTTGGTGGAATTCAATTTTTTTTTACTACCGGTTCTATGGGCATGGCTTGGTGGGCGTGGCAGGGGAAGGATACTGCAAAATCTCCATTCCCTCCCCATGCCTGGGCGAAGGATATTGCAAAATCCCCATTCCCTCCCCATTCCTGGGGGAAGGGTATTGCAAAATCTCATTCCCACCCCACTCCAGGGGAAGGATACTGCAAAATCCCCATTCCCTCCCCATTCCTGGGGGAAGGGTATTGCAAAATCTCCATTCCCACCCCACTCCAGGGGAAGGATACTGCAAAATTTCCATTCACCTGCAGTGATGGAGCACCCAAAATTTCTGGAGGCAAACTGTTCAATTGAACAATTGTTCTCATTGACAGGAACTTTCTCCTTAGTTCTAGGTTGCTTCTCTCCTTGATTAGTTTCCATCCGTTGCTTCTTGTCCTGCCTTCAGGCACTTTGGAGAATAGCTTGACCCCCTCTTCTTTGTGGCAGCCCCTGAGATATTAGAACACTGCTATCATGTCTCCCCTAGTCCTTCTTTTCATTAAACTAGACAGACCCAGTTCCCGCAGCCACTACTCAGCAAGCAGAACTGCGAGTGGTGATTGTTCTCACTGCCAGGAAATTTCTCCTTACTTCTAAGTTGGATCTCTCCTTGATTGGTTTCCATCCATTGTTCCTTGTCTGGCCTTTGGGTGCTTTGGAAAATAGGTTGCTCTTTTTGCCCATTTATGCATTGGGACATCTGCTCCGAGACTTCTTTTGATGTCTTTTGGAATGTCTGTTGACAGCAGGAAAGGAACACTGTTTTCATGCAGTTGTTGTCATGAATGAACGAGATGCCAGATTGCATCATTTAGACTGAGGGAGGTTTGGCTTAGTCCATAGGGTGCCTCACTCAAAGGATGAGGCTTGTTTTCATTTGCTCTAGAAAGCAAGATGTGTATGAAAGCAGAAATCCTGCAAGGAACGGAGCCCTCACCTCAGCAGATAAACCATTCAGGGACACAGTCCTGGAATTCAAATTTTACTACTGGTTCTGTGGGTGTGGCTTGGTGGGCATGGCAGGGGAAGGATACTGCAAGAACTCCATTCCCTCCCCACTCCTGGGGGAAGGATATTGTTGTGGTCTGCCAGCAGCCTGCGGAGCTGGCAGCGGAGTTGGACAGTAAGGAGGCTGAGGAAGAATATGGGCCAGTCCTGGAAGCTGGGGAAGGCCTGGACGAGGGCTCTGCGTCAGAGGCAGAGATGGGGCCAGGGCCATCGGGGAGTGAGTTGTGGACTCCGGAGCCTCCAGAGTTGGACAGCAGAGAGGCAGAGGAACAGGAAGACCCTGTTCCTAGTGCACGCATGCGAAGAGCTGCCAGAAGGCAAGAGCAGCTGAAGCAAAAGGGACAACTCAGGAGTAAGGCCAGAAGATGATTGGCCACGCCCATAAGGCTTAAAAGAGCAGCAATGAGCCGTTGGGTTCTTTGTAGAAAAGCAACATTGATTCCAGTGCTTCTTGTCAGAGTCTCTTGAACTTTGTGGAATGGATGCTCCTAAGAAGTGGAATAACCTGCCTGCTGACCTCATGGAAGGTCTTCAAGAAAAGACCAGGCAGCCAATTATCCAGGAACTTGACAATTCATGCATTTAGCAGGGGGTTGGAGCAGAAGACCTGAAAAGTCCCTTCCGAGCCTAGGATTCTATGAATTAAAGTTGAACATTTTACAAGTCTTGGGTAGAACAGGGGTATCCAACTTTGACAACTTTAAGACTTGTGTACTTCAATTTCCAAGAATTCCCCAGTGGGTCCACAAGTCTTAAGGTTGGACACCCGTGGAGTAGTACTTCCCAACAGACATTAGCAATAGAAATAGCACTTGGACTTATGTACTGCTTCATAGTGCTTTACAATCCTCTCTAACTGGTTTACAGAGCCAGCATCTTGCCCGCAACAATTTGGGTCTTCATTTTACTCACCTCGGAAGGATCAACCTTGAGCCTGATGGGATTCGAACTGCTGAATTGTAAGCAGCCAGCAGTCAGCAGAAGTAGCCTGCAGTACTGCACTCTGACCACTGTGCCACCATATATTATTGCCAACAGAGAGTTATTGGGCTGGGGCCTCTGGTGTCTGTTGCAACTCCTGAGGGATGTTGTGTGTCTACATTTTGGACTCTATTGAACAATGTTGAAGGGAAAGTTTTCAAAGTTCCATTTACTAGAATAGGTAAACTGGCACATCTGGGCAAACCCAAATCTGAGAGGTCCGGGTTTTCCCTCCGTAAGTCAAAACCCCTAAAACCATCCTCTCACTCCTCAGTCGATCACCTGCTGCAATCACCGTTCGTCCCATTTTGAGACCTCACTCCAACCACTCCTTCTCCAGATGCAGGATCGCCCTGACCTTGACTGACAGGAAGAATTCTATTATGTCTACAGGCAATGCCTCTACTAAATCCCCCCACCCCTACTTTCCCACACAGGAGAAGATGGCAGCATGGAAGCTTCCAGCCTAATATGGCTTCCAAAGCTGACAATTGTCATAGCATTGATATTAATACAATATTAAGAGTCAGTTTTGCCAGTGGTTAAGGCACCAGTTAGAAAGTTGAAGACCATGAGTAGAAGTCCTGCCTTAGCTCTGAAAACCAGCAGGGTGTCTTTGGGCCAGTCCCTCTCTCTCAGCCAAACCTACCTTACAGGGTTGTTGTTGTGGGGGGGAAATAAATAGGAGGAGGAAAATGTATTGGATATGTTTGCTGCCTTGAGTTATTTGTAAAAATAATAAAGGCGGGGGGGAGAGATATAAATAAATATCGTCTGAAGTTTTTTTTGTCTTACTGGCTTTTTCTTCCCATTGCAGGTAATTAAATATACGCTCGATCCTGTATGGAAGCCATTCACAGTGCCTTTGATCTCTCTGTGCGATGGGGACACAGAAAAGCAGATCAAGGTATTGTCCTCTTCATCTTCTTCCATTTCAGATCCATTATCTCCACTGTGGCCGAGAGATAAGGTTTTCGTTAGAATATCTTACCCCAGACTGCTGTGCTCTTCTCTGTTGAATTTCAACTCCAAAGATCCCAGGCTTTGTGGTCTCCATACATGCTGGCTGGGGAATTCTGGCTGTTGAAATCCACAAGTCTTAAATTTACCAAGGTCGGACACCCCTGGTCTAGGCAATGAGAGAGCACCTTAATGCATCTTACCTGAAAGTCTTAAACTATGATTTATGGAATGAAAAATAATACATAGAATGTATTGGACGCCAACATCAGAGGTGGGTTTCACCAGGTTCTGACCAGTTCTGGAGAACCGGTAGCGGACATTTTGAGCAGTTCGGAGAACCGGTAGTAAAAATTCTGACTGGCCCGGCCCCCATCTACTCTCTGCCTCCCGAGTCCCAGGTGATTGGGAGGAAATGGGGATTTTGCAGTAACCTTCCCCTGGAGTGGGGTGGGAATGGAGATTTTACAGTATCCTTACCCTGCCACGCCCACCAAGCCACCCCCACCATGCCATGCCATGCCCACCAAGCCGCACCCACAGAACCAGTGGTAAAAAATTTTGAAACCCACCACTGGCCAACACGTTGGTATAGAAAAGATTGTTTCGTGAGACTTTTGCTGAAATTAATCCATCAACTTCTTCTAGAGAACATCTGACTGTTAATTGGATACCTGGTAATAGGTCTATAGAGATTCTCAAGTCATGGATGACTTGAAAAAGCACCTTTGGGTACCTGGCAATAACGTGTTTCCTAGAAAATAAGACCCAACTGGAAAATAAGCCCTAGCATGATTTTTCAGGATGCTCATAACATAAGCCCTACCCTAAAAATAAGCCCCAGTTAAGATCATCAGCCAGACGGATGCATTTAGTACTGTATTTCCCCCAAAATAAGGCCTAACTGGAAAATAAGCCCTAATGCAGGGCTCAAGGCCCAAACTCAAGGCCTGGGGTCCGGATTTGACCTGCAGGGTGCTTAAATCCGGCCCCTGGGTCCAGCCTGGAAATATCAAAGGACTGGCCACAATGCCTCTGCTGGCCAAAACAGGCCACATGCACCACTACCACACTTGCAGCCCATTTTCAGCCTCTCCAGCCTCCAGCAGCACTCGCCCAGCCGAAAACGGGCTGTGCGGCTCGTTTTTGGCCAGGAGAGTGCTGCTGGAGGCCACAGGGGCCGAAAACAAGGCACGGGGGTGTGACTCCGCCGCTGCCCGTTTTGGCCGGTAAAGTGCTGCAGGAGGCGTCCATTCTGTCTCCCCTCCGCCCATCGGCCCACAGAGAACTACAATGCTGATCCGGCCTTCAAAGAAGCCTTGAGCCTTGGCAGTACAGTGGTTTAAGGCACCCTGTTATTAAGCTGGTTATTAAGACCAGCTGCCTGCAATTACTGCAAGTTCGAATCTCGCCAAGGCTCAAGGTTGACTCAGCCTTCCATCCTTTCTAAGGTAGGTAAATTGAGGACCCAGTTGTGGGGGCAATAAGCTGACTTTGTATAAATACACAAAAGGATGAAGGCTATTGCTTAACGCATTGTAAGCCGCCCTGAGTCTCCGGAGAAGGGCGGCATATAAATCAAATTAAAAAAAAAAAAAAAAGAAATCCAGTTTGACACCCCTGCCCCATGGGTGAAATCCAAAATTTTTCCCTACCGGTTCTGTGGGCGTGGCTTGGCGGGCTTGGCAGGGGAAGGATATTGCAAAATCTTCATTCCCACCCCACTCCTGAAGGAAGGCTATTGCAAAATCTCCATTCCCTCCCCACTCCTGAGGGAAGGATATTGCAAAATCTCCATTCCCTCCCCACACCTGAGGGAAGGCTATTGCAAAATCTCTATTCCCTCCCCACTCCTGAGGGAAGGCTATTGCAAAATCTCTATTCCCTCCCCACTCCTGAGGGAAGGATATTGCAAAATCTCCATTCCCTCCCCACTCTGGGGCCAGAGGTGGTATTTGCTGGTTCTCCAAACTACTCAAAATTTCTGCTACCGGTTCTCCAGAACCTGTCAGAACCTGCTGGATTTCACCCCTGCCCTGCCCTAATGCGACTTTTGGAGCAAAAATCATTATAAGACCCGGTCTTATTTTTGGAGAAACATAGCAGTTGTCCTACCTCTGGGAGAAATGAGCACTTTCATGAATTTCTTCTCTTCCATAAGTAGGGTGAAATTTTTAAAATTTGGAGGGGTCATTTTTGGGGGGGACTTCAGGAAACGGGATGAAAATCCTGATCGTCCCTCTGCTTCTTCTGCCAGATTGTGTGTTATGACTACGACAATGATGGAGGACATGACTTCATTGGGGAGTTCCAGACTTCTGTTGACACGATGTGCAAAGATGGCTGTGTGGTAAGCTTTGAAGGACATTTGTGGATGTGAAGACGAGCATTGACCCTAGTCTGAAGAAGTTTGAATTTCCGTGATACCTTTCCGTTTTATTTATTTAGTTCTCTTTCTTTAGTGTTGCTGATTAGCCCGCAGGCCATTTCAACATACAGAATAAAACATAAAAACATTACCCAGTAAAGCCACATGGAAAAGTGAAATACAAGAGGTGGATTAAATGAAAAGAAGAAAATAAGGAATATAATATCATGTTTCTGAGTCACCACTACAGTTCAGCTTGATCAGACTTACATACAGGTGGTCCTCAACTTCAAACAGTGCATTTAGAGCAGAGGTCTGCAAACTTGGCAGCTTTAAGACTTGTGGACTTCAGCTCCCAGAATTCTCCAGCCAGCTGGCTGGAGAATTCTGGGAGTTGAAGTCCACAAGTCTTAAAGCTGCCAAGTTTGAAGACCTCTGACTTAGATAGAGGCTGTTTGAAGTTACAGCAGAACTGAAAAAAGTGACTTGTGACTGTTTTTCACACTTACGACCATTGCGGCATCCCCAAGGTCATGTGATGAAAATTCAGATGCTTGGCAAGTGACTCATATTTATGACGGTCGCCGTGTCCCGGGGTGATGGGATTCTCTTTTGCAACCTTCAGACAAGTCAAATCAATGGGGAAACCAGATTCACTCAACTTCATAACTGCAGTGATTCACTTATCAACTGTGGCAAGAAAGGTCGTAAAACGAAGCAAAACTCACTTTAACCCAGTGCTGAAATCTAAATTTTTTCACTAAATTTTTTACTGGTTCTGTGGGTGTGGTTTGGTGGGCGTGGCAGGGGAAGGATACTGCAAAATCTCCATTCCCACCCCACTCTGGGGCCAGCCAGAGGTGGTGCTCAAAATTTCCGCTACCGGTTCTCCAGAACCTGTCAGAACCTGCTAGATTTCACCCTTGCTTTAACCATTGTCTTGCCTAGGAATGGAAATTCGGGATTCAATTGGGGTCATAAATTGAGGACCACTGTACGTAGATCTCACCTGAACTGCTTTATCCAAATAAAGGGCTCTGTTATATGTGATCTCTGACTGCAGATGAAATGCATTGTTTCAATATAAAAATCCCAATAGTTTGTTCATCTAATGTGCAGTTCAAAGATACCAGTCTTAGTTTAATGAGTGGAATTGAATTAAAAAGCCTCTTATGAGTTTCTTTCTTGATGTGTCTTTAAGAGAAAAACAAAAACAAAAATAGCATCTCCCAATTATTTCACTAGAACTCAGTTTCCCAAGCAAAATCAATCTTTTTCGATTTCAATTCTCCTTCATTTGCGGTTTTGATTTGAGCTGGTTTGCTCATTCTCAAGTGTTTGTGGTGACCCTCAAACTGAGCCGACACCCATCTGATGGCAATGGTCCTCCTTGCTGTCCAGAATGGCCCAGTGGGTGGCACATGGCCACTGTGGAAGGCCGCCAGGACCGATCAGCTGGGCTGCGCAGCTGCTATATTCACCCGGAGGGGTGTTAGGGGTATCTTACCCCCACAGTATTTCTTTCCAGAGAGTAAGTCATCTGTGTACCAAGTTTGGTTGAAATTGCTCAAGGCGTTCCAGAGTTATGCTGGAACATACACACTTACACACACAGCCATTTATATATACTGTATATAGAAGGTAAAACCATAGTTAGAGATTCATTTAGCAATGATCTGAAGTGAATTCAGGCAGTCATTATGACTTACGACCACAACGGAGCCCAAAATTTATGTTGCTAAGTGAGACATTTGTTAAGTGAGTTTTGCCCCATTCTACCACCTTTCTTGCCACAGCTATTCAGTGAATCACAGTAGGTGTTAAATCAGTAACACAGTTGTTGAAGTGAACCTGGTTTCCCCATTGAACTTTCTTGTCAGAAGTTTGCAAAATGGGATCACATGGCCCTGGGGCACTCCAACCGTCATAAATACGAGTCAGTTGCTAAGTGCCCAAATTTTGATCACGTGCCTATGGAGGTGCAGCAACTCTTCAAAATAACAATGGTCTTGCCTTGACCCTTAGTAGATTGTCAGTTGTCAGCAGGTTGCATGGAATTAAGTTGCAGTGCTTTTGAACGCTGTCCTGGCTCCTGGTTTCTGGTGCTGACAGCTACCAAGGAATGTAGAACATAGAATAACAGAGTTGGAAGGGACCTTGGAGGTCTTCTAGTCTAAGCCCTTGCTCAAGTAGGGGACCTTATGCCAGGCAAATGGCTGTCCAGTCTCTTCTTAAAAGCCTCCAGTAATGAAGCATCCACAACTTCTGAAGGCAACTTCCGTTCCACTGGTTAATTGTCCTCATTGTTAGGAAATTTCTCCTTGGTTCTAGGTTGCTTCTCTCCTTGATTAGTTTCCATCCATTTTTTCTTGTCTTGCCTTCTGGTGCTTTGGAAAATAGTTGATCCCCCTCTTCTTTGTGGCAGCCCCTCAAATACTGAAATACTGCTATCATGCCACCACAAGTCCTTCTTTTCACCATGCTAGACATACACATATATCCAATTCCTGCAACTGTTCTTCGCATGTTTTAGCCTCCAGTCCCCTAATCATCTTTGTTGTTCTTTTCTGCACTCTTTCCAGAATCTCAACATCTGTTTTGTAATATGGTGACCAAAACTGGACGCAGTATTCCAAGTGAGGCTTTATGAAGGGGTATTAATACTTGACACGATCTTGATTCTATCCCTCCGTTAATGCAACTTGACTTTTTTGACTCTTTTGGAGGCAAAGGTGAACCACCTCTGAAAAACCTTGCCCAGTAAATTACAGGGATTTGTCAAAGTAGTTTCCAAGAATGGGACACCCATTTGGGGAGACCAATAAAAAAAATAAAAAATAAAAATCCACCTGTAACTTCCTATGGGAGCTCTCCAAGGTCCTGATTATGTTTCACTGGCCCATAGCTCAAATTCTCCCTTTGTTTTGAATGTCTTGGTTCTTTGAGGATCTTGGTTAAGACAAGCAATGTGAGTTTGCATAAGCTAGTATTCCAGAATATCAGATGGCCCTTCTGGAGCATGGTGAAGCTTCTGGACCAGGACGAGGGAGACCCAGTGTTTTAGATTAATCTTCAGCCATGGAAGGGTTTGGGAGTTTGGGGCCAGACCTTCCATCTCAGTCCAAGAGGATGGGGTAGTGGTTAAAGTACTGGACTAGGAGAATTCTGGTCTCCCATGGGGGAACCATGGTCCTTTTATGAACTTGTGGACTTCAACTCCCAGAATTCAACTCCCAGAGCGTAGCTGGCTCAGGAATTGTCGGAGTTGAAGTCCACAAGTCATAAAAGGACCATGGTTCCCCACCCCTGAACCAAGGAAGTCCCAGCTGTGGAAGGTTGAGACAGTCATTCATTCTTAGCTCAGCCTATCTCACAGGGCTATTGCAAGGAAATATTTGTGTGGGGGGAAGGAAGCACTATCTCTACCACCTTGGAGAGAAAAAGTATAAATTCAACAACTGAATGAAATAAACAGATGGAAGGTTATGTAAGTTGGTAAATAGCCAACTTCTAACCTACTGTGTTAAATTCATGAATTGGAAGCTGATGGAGAATTCCAGAATCTCACAATTTAGGTCATTTAAAAAAAAACACCAGAATTTCCTTAGTGCTCCAAGACTGAAAGAAAATGCTCTCTAAATTGTGAGGCAAATGCAGTCCTTTTGCAGGGACGTGCAGACGTCAGCAGATCTCTTGTTTAAATGACCGCTTGCAGTTATTACTTCAAAGCTCTTTGGAGGCTAGAAATGCCAATTTAATTTTGTCTTCTAGGCTGCTATTTATTTATGCCTTTCTCAGTCCTAGCTTGTGCTTCTGCGTAAGAAGCTTAAAAATAAAATGGATACATGCATTTGTTTACCTAGTGAGTAATCACATCCTTCCTCGTTTCAACTCGAAGCCCCACTGCGCTCATCTGCTGCTTCTACGTTGGTTTCACTCTGGAACTGACGGCTTCTATATGTAGTTGCTGGCTGTAAATAGCTCAGGCAGATGTTCAACCCATCTCAAAACTCTGGGAAACCTTAGGGATGCTTAAATGGCCTGGCACGATGCTCTGGACTGAAGCCAACACAACATTTCTTGCCAAGAAGCCTGCCCAGAGCTAACCTGAAGAGTTGCATCCAGAGGTGTGTGTGGGGATAGAAAGTGCAGCAGGGGAAACGGAGCAATTGAGGGGGAGACTAGGGGTCGGATGAGGTCTTGGATGTGATGGATTGTAGTCTGGATTCCCAGGAGGGAGAGGCTGCATTTCAGAAGGCAAAGAGGCAGTGAAAGGTAGATACAGGTAGCCCTTGACTTCCAACCACAATTGAGCCCAAAATTTATGTTGCTACATGAAACACACTTGAGTTTTTCTCCATTTTACGACCTTTCCTGCCACCATTGTTAAGTGAATCACTGCAGTTGTTAAGTTAGAAATGCGGTTGTTAAGTGAATCTGGCTTCCCCATTGACTGTGCTTGTCAGGAGGTCGCAAAAGGGGATCATAGGACCCTGGGAAACTGCAACCGTCATAAATATGTCAGAAGGCAGCTGCGAAGTGCAAAAATGATAGTCATGTGATCCTGAGATGGTCATAAATGGAAGGATTGGTCCCAAAGTTGTGTGTTTTTAACAGTGGTTGTAGTCAGTAAAGTAGGAATAGCTATACCTTCAGAGCCCATGGCTTCACACATTTTCAGTTCTTAATATCCCAGTTTCCCTCCAAAAGGTTGGAAATTTTGCCCCATACATGTTGGGGTTGTGGTGTGGGGGTACTGGGGAACATAGTCATCTTTTGAGTCCATGTTTGAGACATCTGTAGTTTGCCAGTGTTTCTCAAGACAATGTGTGGACTTCAACTCCCAGAATTCCCCAGACAGCTTGGGAATTCTGGGAATTGAAGTCCACATCTCTTAAAGAAGCTACCGCTGAGAACAACCGGTTTAAACCAGAGGTGGATTTCAGCAGGTTCTGACCAGTTCTGGAGAACCGGTGGCGGAAATTTTGAGTAGTTCAGAGAACCAGTAAATACCATCTCTGGCTGGCCCCACCCCCTTCTATTCTCTGCCTCCCAGCTGATCAGGAGGAAATAGGGATTTTGCAGTATCCTTCCCCTGCCACACCTACCAAGCCACACCCACTAAGCCATGCCACGCCTACCAAGCAACACCAGTAGTAAAAATTCTGACTGGCCCCGCCCCCATCTATTCTCTGCCTCCCGAGTCCCAGCTGATTGGGAGGAAATGGGGATTTTGCAATAACTTTCCCCCAGAGGGGGTGGGAATGGAGATTTTACAGTATCCTTCCCCTGCCACACCCACCAAGCCACATCCACAGAACCAGTAAAAAAAAGTTTGAATCCCACCACTGGTTTTTTAAACCATTCTTCCCCAACTTGGTTACCCTAAAATGTTTTGAAAATGTAAAACTCAGCTTTCCCAGTAACTACAGAACAACAACAACAAAAATTCTGTATTTAAAAAAAAGAGAAAAAAATAAGATTACTGCATTTACCATGGTCTTTCTTTTTTTCTAAAAAAAATAATAATAATACACAGGTAGAGTTTGAATGCATCAATCCGAAAAAACAGAAGAAGAAAAGGAGCTACAAGAATTCGGGCATCATCATTGTCAAGTCCTGCAAAGTAAGTTCCACTTCTCAGAGGGATCAATGATTTTGTTTGGGCTTTTTTTTTTTTTTAGAAATACGTACAGGCAGTCCTCGACCACAATTGAGCCCAAAATTTCCGTTGCTAAGCGAGACGTTTGTTAAGTGAATTTTTTCCCATTTTACGACCTTTCTTGCCACAGTTGTGAAGTGACCCCCTGCGCTTGTTAAATTAGTACCATGGTTGTTAAGCGAACCTGGCTTCCCCGTTGACTTTGCTTGTCGGAAGGTCGTAGAAGGGATCGCTTGGACCAGAGGTCTTCAAACTTGAATTCTGGGAGTTGAAGTCCACAAGTCTTAAATCTGTCAAGTTTGAGGACTCCTGGCTTGGACACTACAACTGTCATAAATATGAATCAGCTGCCAAGCATCTGAATTTTGATCACGTGACCATGGGGAATGGTGCAACGGTCATAAGTGGGAAACACGGTTATAAGCAGTGGTGGGATTCAGCCAGTTCGCACCACTTCGGGAGAACCGGTTGTTAACTTTCTGAGCAGTTTGGTGAACTGGTTGTTGGAAGAAATCATTAAGGCAGAGAACCGGTTGTTAAATTATTTGAATCCCACCACTGGTCATAAGTCACTTGTTTCATTGGCATTCTAACTTTGAACGGTCACTAAATGAACTGCTGTAAGTTGAGAACTAGCTGTAATTTGGAAAATGAAGGGCCAGTTTGGGGGTGGTTCACTATAGGCTTGTACATAAAGAAAAAAAAGCCGATGCAATCCTAAATTGCATTAACGGAGGGATTCAATCAAGATCAAGGGAGGTACTCATACCATCTATAAAGCCTTAGTAAGACCACACCTAGAATATTACATCCAGTTTTGGTCACTACAAAAAAGATGTTGAGACTCTAGAAAGAGTGCAGAGAATAGCAACCAGGATGATGAGGGGACTGGAGGCTAAAACATACGATGAACGGTTGCAAGAACTGGGTCTGGCTGGTCTAGTGAAGAGAAGGACCAGGGGAGACATGATGGCAGTGTTCCAATATTTGAGGGGCTGCCACAGAGAGGAGGAAGGGGGTCAAGCTATTTTCCAAAGCACCCGAAGGGCAGACAAGGAATAATGGATGGAAACTGAAAAAGGAGAGATTCAACCTGGAAATAAGGAGGAATTTTCTGACAGTGAGAGCAATCAACCCATGGAACAGAAGTCGCCTTCAGAAGTTGTGGGAGCTTCATCACTGGAGGCTTTCAAGAAGAGACTGGACTGCCATCTGTCAGAAATGGTGTAGGGTCTCCTGCTTGGGTGGGGGATTGGATTAGATGACCTACAAGATCCCTTCCAACAAGGCCCATCCCAACTCTGTTAATCTAATCTGAAAAAACAGGAATGTTACAGCTGAAAATCAGATGAGGAGAACTGATCGTTGTTCTTTCTTCTCATCTTTCCAATGGCCTTATCCTAAGGCAGCCTGGCCTGCTCTTTCCCTCCAGAAATGCTGCAAAAGACATCCTTGTATTCTTCTCTGAATGACATGGAGACTATGGGAGGGTATTGGGTAGAATGGGAGAAAGCTGTGGAATTTGTAGTTTTGCCCTGCCTTATGGATGACTTCAAATACAGGTTGTCCTTGATTTGTCACTGTAATGAAGCCTGGACCTTACCTGATTTTTTTTCCCCAGCAGTCTTTAACGAATGCTGCAGTCATTAAACAAACACTGTAGTTGCTTAGTGAGCCCAATGTCCAGCAACACATTGTAAATCATGACTGTGAGGCACTGCAAATGGCTGTAAATGCTATTGCCAAGTGCCCATAATGTGATCATGTGCAGCAACATATAGAGTTAAAACCAGATATATTCTTATTGGGAATTTTACCGGAAAATTATAGTACAGAAGATACATATTTGATTATTCATATAATAACGGCGGCTAGAATTGTATTTGCACAAAATTGGAAAGCAGACAAAATCCCGTTGGAAGGAGAAATCATAAAGAACATTTTAGAATGTGCAGAAATGAATAGATTAACATTGAGAATAAAAGATAAAGAGGAGTCGATGTATTTCAGGACATGGGATAAATTTTATGATTGGTTAGAAAGGAAATATGAATAGGGGTATGGAGATAAAATAGATAGAGAAAAGATGGGGAAAAACAATTAGAAAAATAGAAACCCAGATGATGCCTAGGTAAAGGGAGAAAGTGGGGGAGGGGGTAAAAGGAAAAAACTGAGAATATTATAAAAATGATATTAGTAATTATTCATTAATAATTATTAATTATTAATGAAATTATTAATCGAATAAGAAATTGAAATGAGAATAGAGATAAATAGGAAATCAGGGCTGCTCGAATACCATTCTAGACTGAACTGAAAAGGGAAGAAACAAGAGAGAGGGGAAGGAGTAGAGAGAGAGGAAGGGAGAAGAAAGCAGAGGAAAGGGAGAGAGAGAAGAAAGGGAAAAGGAAAGGAAGAAAAGGGAGGGGAAAGAGGAGTAGGAGAGAAGGTTAGAAGGGGGGAAGAAGAGAGGAGTGGGGGAAGAGAAGGGGAAGTAGGAAAGAGAAAGAAAGGAAGAACAAAGAAAGTAGGAAGAGATAGAGAAAGGAAGAGAAGGGGAGGAGAAGAAGAAAGGTTGTGACAAAATAAAGAAGGGTCAATGGTGAAAGAGCAGCCCCGAATAACAAATAATTAAAAATTAAAAGATAAGATGAATGAAAAATGGTGGATAAATGACCATACATGTAATTATGTTTATGAGAAACAAAAATGAAAACTTTTTGGAAAAAAAGGAAAGGACGGACAGCCTTCAGAACTTTCAATCAATCAGAATAGAGCTGGAAGGGACCTTGGAGGTCTTCTAGTCCAGCCCCCAGCTCAAGCAGGAGAACCTAGACCAGCAAGGCACAGGATGCTGAAAGTGTGTGTGCATACATACTCTTACTCATAATGCAATGCGCGTGTGACCCCCACATGTGCCCCACCCCCCCATTCATGTGTGTGTGAAGCCCCCGCATGCTTCCCATCCCTCCCGTGCATGTGCACGACCACCCATTCGCCCCCGTGCATGCGTGCGCATCTCCCACATACACCCCACCCTCTGTGCATGCACAGCAGAGACCCGAAAACCAGCTGGCCAGCGGGAGGCACACAAGCATGCATGGCAGAGAGCATGGGGTGACGGCTCGCATGCCCGCAGAGAGGGCTCTGCATGCCACCTGTGCCACTCGTACCATAGGTTTGCCATCACACACCTATACCATTTCAGACAAGTGGCTGTCCAGTCTCTTCTTTAAAAACCTCCAGTGATGAAGCATCCCACAACCTCTGGAGGCCAGCTGTTCCACTGGTCAATTGTCCTCACTGTTAGGAAGTTTCTCCTTAAGTCCAGGTTGCTTCTTTCTTTGGTTAGTTTCCATCCATTGTTTCTTGTCCTGCCTTCAGGTGCTTTGGAGAATAAATTGACCCCCTCTTCTTTGGGGCAGCCCCTCAAATACTGGAATTCTGCTATCGTGTCCCCCTAATTCTTCTTTTCTCTAGACTGGCCAAACCCAAATCCTGCAACCGTTCTTCGTGTGTTTTAGCCTCCAGTTCCTTAATTATCCTGGTGGTTTTTCTCTGCGCTTTTTCCAAAGTCTCAACATCTTTTTTGTATTGTGGTGACCAAAGCTGGATGCAGTATCCCAGGTGTGGCCTTACGAAGGCTTTACAAAGCGGTACTAATACTTCGAAATACTTCGAAACTTTGAAACTAAGTTGTAATTTCCATCAGCCTTTAAACTGACCGGTCATAAGTAGAGGACTAAGCTAAGCAAGACAGATGATAAGTGAATGGCACCTTGTTTTATATCCCTTTTTGCCATGGCCATTAAGTGGACCATGCAGTCATTAGATAAATGACCTCAGAATGGAAGTATTTTTTAAAACGCCCGAGCGTAAGGGAAGGTAGAGGTAAGATACTGAGATATTGGTAAAAGTGTATATATGCCGCAATCTGCTGTGATGGAAAAGTCCTTTTGCACCCTCAGTGGCATATTATCAAGTAGTACTAATAAAGAACCTTCGCAGGCATAAACCTCTTCTCAGAAAATTATGCCCAAAGCACTCTATTACTTAACTCGGCCCTGCAGTCAGTAAATTAACATCTTCTCCGGTTCTGAAATTATACACCCTCTTGAGTGATTCACTCCTTCAGACTCCTGAAGACCTTTGCTTTTCCGTTTGATGGATTAGAAGGGCTAAACCGCTTTCAGATTTGCATTAAAATCATAATTACTGACATAATACCGAGGTTGCTGGAATGGCATCTAATCATCCGAAGGGCAGGGTCTCAACTCTGGGACAAATGCAATCATTTTTTTAAAAAAATGCCAAACTCTGACAAGCCAGGATGAAGACAAACGCAAGGCCTGATTAACCTGTCGTTCCACCAAATTGGAGGAGTCAGATCGGGCTTTAGCGGACAGCCTGAGAGGAGGATGCTTTGCTGCCCCATTCCCAGGGGTGGGACTGCTGGGGATTCGCAGGGGTTTGGGAGAACCTCTAGCTAAGATTCTTTGCAGTTTGGAGAACCCCTAAATTCCACTCCTGGCTGGCCCTGCCCACCCCACCCCTCCCCTCCCAGGAGTCCCCATGCGGCCCATTTTAAATGCAGGTAAGTGAAGGGCGCGCATGGAGGCTCAGGGAGGGCTTACTGGAAGTTCGGGAACTCCAGAGCGCCTCCAGAGCCTGCGGAGGCCGTTTTCGCCCTCCTGGAAGCTTGAGGAAAGGCTCTGGAGCCCGGGGAAGGCAAAAACGCCCCCCCATTGCTGTGGTGCAGGAGGCTGACTAGGCCACGCCCACTATGGCCACGCCCACCCAGCAACCGGGCAGAGAACCCCTTGCTAAAATTTTTAAAGCTCACTCCTGCCCATCCAGGCTCTGAGCCACCCTCAGTTCCAAGGTAAGCCGAGAGTTTTGCAAACGGGCCAAAGTTCTAGTCCCTCTCTCAACTCCTGCTTTGAAGACTACAGCTAGTCTTTGACTTAACGACCACAACCGAGCCCACAATTTCCATTGTTAAGCAAGACAGTTGTGGATTTTGCCCTGTTTTATGACCTTTCTTGCCACCGTTGTTACATGGATCACTGCCGTTGTTAAGTTGGAATAGAATAGAATTCTTTATTGGCCAGGTGTGATTGGACACACGAGGAATTTGTCTCCAGTGCATAAGCTCTCAGTGTACATAGTGATAGGTTCGTAGATCATAAATCATAGTTAAAATCATTGATCATAAGTTACAAACAACAATTGATCAGCCAGTTTTGGTCACCACACTATAAAAAAGATGTTGAGACTCTAGAAAAAGGGCAGAGAAGAGCAACCAGGATGATGAGGGGACTGGAGGCTAAAACAGACAAAGAACAGTTGCAGGAACTGGGCATGGCCAATCTAGTGAAGAAAAGGACCAGGGGAGACAGAAGAGCATCTTCCAATATTTGAGGGGCTGCCGCAGAGAGGAGGAAGGGGGTCAGGCTATTCTCCAAGGCACCTTTGAAGGCCAGACAAGGAACAATGGATGGAAATGGAACAAGGAGAGATTCAACCTGGAAATAAGGAGAAATTTTCTGACAGTGAGAACAATCAACCCATGGAACAGAAGTTGCCTTCAGAAGTTGTGGGAGCTTCATCACTGGAGCTTTCAAGAAGAGATTAGACTGCCATTTGTAGGGTCTCCTGCTTGGGCAGGGGGTTGGACTAGATGACCTACAAGGTCCCTTCCAACTCTGTTAATCTAATCTAATAAGAAACCAATAGGAGAAGAGAGTGGGAAAGATGAGACAAGATGAGACATGAGACAGTGCTGTGGGAATTAGGAGACACAGTTGTTAAGTGAATCTGTCTTCCCCGTTGGCTTTGCTTGTCAGAAGATTGCAAAAGCTGATCACGTGACCCCAGGACATCACAACCGTCATAACTATAAACCAGTTGCCAGACATCCGAATTTTGATCACGTGATGCTGAAAAGGTCATAAGTGTGCAAAACGATTTTACATCATTTTTTTCAGTGCCATTGTAACTTCAAACGAATGGTTCTAAATCCACTGCCTGTACTCCTTTTTGCGTCTCATTATGCATTTACATTAAGACTGAATACCAATACTTTCGCATACATCATGTCTGTCTCTTTCTCTCTCTCTTTTCCCCTCCCTCTTATTCAACTCAGAGGAGTAAGTAAATGAGAGAAAACAGCAATGAGCTAAAATGGTCTACAACAGCACAGTTTAAATGATCCAGATTTGATCCCCGCTCCACATTGATCCTGTGCTATGCCCTGGGTTCACACAAAATCCCAAGACAATTAATAACGCATAATTGCTCTATGCATGTAACAAGCTGCACTCAAAATATATACAAGCAGTCCTTGACTTATGTCTGGTCAGGTAGCAACCGTTCGAAGTTATGATGGACCTCCTCAAAAGATACTTACAATCTAGTTCCAAAGTTCCATCGCCTGCCCCTCCCAGATCATATGACCACATTTCCACTGCTCATGAACTGTTCTGCATTTATGACCATTTGCCCATGGACATGTGTCTGTGTCATTTATGATGTTTTTGCTGAACATCTCTGTTAAGGATATTCTTGGCTCATAACCAATGTTGTAGGTTATTGAGCAGAGTACCCTTTGAGTAAATGCATGAAAAACGACTGGGAGTGGTTGTGAACAATCACAGTCAACATACAAACACACTGAGTTGTTGTAGTCTTTTACTTTTAGAAAAAGTAAAGCAAAGTCCAAAAACAATCCAAGTCATACACATATAAAAGAGTTAAAAGATCGATCCAGGAATATTTCAAGTACAAAGTCTTCTTACCAGTTGTAGTCATACACAATAAAACAGTTCTTCTTGAGTTTCAAAACAGGAACAAGTTCAATATCAAAACATTCAATAAATAGTAGAAAACAACATGTAGCTATGATCAAACAGTGATCATGCAGAGAGATCAGGTAGACAATTACAGCAAATAAGCAGGTAAAATGGTATAGTATCCACACAAGCCATGATCCTGACTTCCCTTAAGTACCTTGGCTACAGAGCTTAGACAATCAGGATACAGGATGATGCAATACAGTCTTAAAGCAATATAATACCTTTCTGACTGCAAACATACATTGTTGGTTTATATATTGCCTGACCAACTAGTTAGACAAATAACCATTTCCTAACAATCTCCATTTACAGAATGTCTACCCAGATTCTCAGTCATCCCAGGTCATGATTGTTCCAAAGGTGCTTTTTCAAAAGGCAACTGGACTTCATTTTTTCTTGAAGACGTTTCGCTTCTCATCCAAGAAGCTTCTTCAATTACGAAACGACTTTAAAAGAAAAAAACCCAAGAAAGTCCTACCTTTTGCCTTTTGAAAAAGCACCTCTGCATTTAAACTTTTCATCAAAGGTGCCCCACAATAATCAATGGGCTTAACAACCGTGTCCGTATCAACTCATCAACAACTTATCAGTGTGCTTAACAACTGTGGCATTCACTTAATAACCTTTGCAAAAAATAAATAAATAATCATATATCCTTGGGTTTCATGATCAGAATCAGAGTAAAGCTGGAAGGGACTTTGGAGGTCTTCTAGTCCAGCCCTCTGCTCAAGCAGGAGAACCTATACCATCTCAGACAAGTGACTGTCTAGTCTCTTCTACAAATCCTCCAGTGATGGAGCACCCACAATTTCTGGAGGCCAGCTGTTCCACTGGTTAATTTTCCCCACTGTTAAGAAGTTTCTCCTTAATTCCAGGTTGCTTCTCTCCTTGATTAGTTTCCATCCATTCTGATGGATGGATTGTGATGGCTTCTTTACAACTGTCACATCTTTTGTCTATAATGGCCAGCGACAGCTCCCCATTGACCGGTGCGTTCCCACAGGGAGGGCTTACTTGGGGTGCCGTCGGCCAGACAATGTTGGCTGGCGACCCCTAGGGAGCGGTCCTTCTCTGTAGGTGCACCTACTCGGTGGAATCAGCTCCCCCTGAGGCTCCGGGTGGCCCCTAACCTTCGCTCTTTCCGCCATAGCCTTAAAACATGGTTATTCCACCTGGCCGGCTTGGACTGAAGGGGTTTTAGAGGGGATTTTAATGGTCTTTATAGTTTTATAGTTTTATTGGGTATTTTTAAGGAAGGATTAGACTGTATGTGTTTTATTGTTCTGAGTCGCCCTGAGTCCTTTTGGAGATAGGGCGGCATATAAGTCCAAATAATAAATAAATAAATAAATAATGGGCAGGCTCATTTATGGTCGTAAGTTGAAGGCTGCATGTAAAACCTATTAAGGCTTCACGTATTGTCCTGATTCACACAATATGCAGGATTTTTGCATTTAGTCCCGTTTGAGCTTAGGCTACCTTGGTACACAAACTTTCCCATTACAGTCCTCAGTCTCGCTATGATCCCATGAAAAATTGGGGAATTCTGGGAATTGAATCTACTCATCTTAAAGTTGGGAAATATACTGCCATAGGTGATAGCTTCCTGGAGGAACGTTGTCCATGGGGTCGCGATGGGTTGGACACGACTTTGCAACTAACAACAACAAAGGTGATAGCTTAGTAACTGTTCAAACATCACCAACTTTCTCGGACAAATATGTCAAGGAGAATAGAGGAGAATGTTTGCAGGACAAAGACCTTTGTTGACACAAAACAGCCACCTTGCTAGCAATGTCTCACACACAAACACACACCCCTCCAATCTGCAGCTTTTGACAGGCTGCACAGCTGAGTACACACAAGGCTGAATTGAAAACAACAATTGTTAAGTGGCTTGGGATGCCAACATTCCCAGGCTACCCCGTGTGAACCAAGTTACGACTTGAAACCATGATGTACCATCTCGGTATCATATTGCAGAACTGTTGGGGTTTTATTTTCCTTGGTTTAAATGGTAAATGTGTGGTGTAAATCCAGCCACAGTGTTTGGAAATGTGATGACTGCCAGAAGATTCAAATTAGATTATTTCTCAACTTTGGCAAATCTAAGACATGTGGACTTCAACTCCCAGAATTCTCCAGCTGGCCATGGTGTGGAATTCTGGGAGTTGAAGTCAATTCCTGGCTGGGGAATTCTGGGAGTTGAAGTCAATTCCCGGCTGGAGAATTCTGGGACTTGAAGTCAATTTCCAGCCAGGGAATTCTGGGACTTGAAGTCAATTTCCAGCCAGGGAATTCTGGGACTTGAAGTCAATTCCCAGCCAGGGAATTCTGGCAGTTGAAGTCAATTCCCGGCTGGGGAATTCTGGGAGTTGAAGTCAATTCCTGGCTGGGGAATTCTGGGCGTTGAAGTCAATTCTTGGCTGGGGAATTCTGGGACCTGAAGTCAATTCCCAGCTTGGGAATTCTGGGAGTTGAAGTCAATTCCACACATCTTAAAATGGCCAAAGTTGAAACTCACTGAACTAATATAGAGGAATAAATGGGTATTTTGTGAAACACTCTTGCTTATGCATTAACTTGCTCTGTTTCTCCTTTCCTTCTCCCATCCTCCCAAATCTTCCTCCTGGCCTTTCAGATCACCCGAGATTACTCCTTCCTGGATTACATCCTCGGAGGCTGCCAATTAATGTTTACGGTAAGGATCTTGGTGATTTTTCTTTCCATGAACGCTAACAACATAATCACTGTTGTGGCCTCTCGGTTAAATCTCAGCATTAATTAAAGCATCACTTACGCCTGGAAGTTGGAAAAAGAGTTGTTTCCTGAGTGGAAATATGCCCCACCATGGCCCGCAAAATTATAGGGTGTTTGCTGCTCTCTGGTTCAACAAAACTCCGACAAGAAGTTTCCCACCCACTTAGCAACGTGTTGGGAGGATGAGCAATAGAGAAAAGGTGATACATTGCAAAAGATCCAGGAGGGGACCCTCCATGCTGTACAGGTAGTCCTCCACTTACAACAATTCATTTAGTGACCGTTCAAAGTTACATCATCACGGAAAAAAGTGACTTATGGCCGTTTTTCACACTTATGACCATTGCAGCATCCCCGTGGTCACGTGGTTTACAGTTGGACGCTTGGCAACTGGTTCGTATTTATGATGGCTGCAGTGTCCTGGGATCATTTGGTCCCCTTTTGCGACCTTCTGGCAAGCAAAGTCAATAGGGAAGCCAGATTAATTTAACAACCGGGTTGCTAATTTAAGACATTCAGTGATTCCCTTAACTGTGGTTAAGCGAGGTCATAAAATGAGGCAAAACTCATTGAAAAACTTTCTTGCTTAGAACAGAAATTTGGCGTTGCACGTTGAGCGCTACCTGTACATAATATCAGAGTTGGAAGGGACCTTGGAGGTCTTCTAGTCCAGTCCCCAGGAGACCCTATACCAGTGATGGCTAACCTTTTTGCCATCGCATGCCAGGAAGGGGGGGGGGGTGGAGGTTCGCAGGCACATGTGCCCACACCCATAATTCTATGCAACCCGCCCCACGTGCATGTGACCCCCCTCCGTCCCCGCTCCTAGCACATGATGGCCCTATAGGCCCGTTTTTCTTTCTCACCTGGCTTCAGATCCTCTCTATGCATCTGGAGAGAGTGAAAACAGCCTTCCCCACCCCTCAGAGGCCCGAAACGGCCCGTTTCCCAACTTCTGGTTGGACAGGAAGTGACTTTTTTGCTGTCCCCAGCCTCCAGAGACTCTGACGCATGCACACCGGAGTTGAGCTGGTGTGCCAGTTGACATGTGTGCTATAGGTTCGCCATCACGGCCCTATACCATCTCAGACAAGTGACTGTCCAGTCTCTTCTTAAAAACCTCCAGTGATGGAGCACCCACGATTTCTCAAGGCAACTTCTTAATTATCCTCACCGTTAGGAAGTTTCTCAACTTACGATTGTAATTGCCAGGCTCAATTGCTGTAGTAACTCAAGGACTATCTATCTATAAAAGAAAACTCAGATTAAAATGAAGGCAGTTTAGTGTACTGTAAAAATGCAGCTGCCAAGTATTAATACATGCCAGAGGCTTGTTAGTTGAGGGAGATGGGCACTGCTGGTCAGTACATCTGGGAAGCAGGTAATTGGGTTTCAGAGTAGAGTTGGAAGGGACCTTGGAGGTCTTCTAGTCCAACCCCCTGCTCAAGCAGGAGACCCTATACAATCTCAGACAAATGGCTGTCCAGTCTGCTCTTAAAAGCCTCCAGTGATGCAGCACCCACAATTTCTGGAGGCAACTTCTGTTCCACTGGTTAATTGTCCTCCCTGTTAGGAAGTTTCTCCTGAATTCCAGGTTGCTTTTCTCCTTGATTAGTTTCCATCCATAGTTTCTTGTGCCTGCCTTCTGGTGCTTTGGAGAGTAATTTGACCCCCACCCCTCTTCTTTGTAGCATTTCAGATTGTGGATTTCTTCCAATTGCAGGAGTTCCAGCCTGCAATGGAGGCAGGATAGAAATGCAAAATAATAATAATAATAATAATAATAATAATAATAATAATAATAATAATAATAATGCAAAGCAACATTTCTGGGGAAGATTAGAAATGATGTCGGTTACGATTTGTGAGAGGCAGCTTCCTCGCTGCATCTTTTAAAACCAAAGCAACAATACAGACCGTCCTTGAATTGCAACCGAATTCTCAATTCTGGACTAGTTGTAGCTTCTAAATACAGTAACTTTGGGAGATACCTGCATCAGGTTCCCTCACACTACAAGTCGATCAGGTTGGGAACCGTAGGTAAATCAGATGCCATAAGGTGATCCTATTGAGGGTGAGCTGGAGGGTGAGGAATCCATCCGTTGCCATTCGGATTGCAATTGTCTCCTGACGTTCAAAGCAACCCAGTGACATCAATCCAGTCCCTGGGATTTAAGGAAAGCAACCCAGCACATCTATGCATTCACTTAATCATAATCATAAGTTTATTTGTCAAGCATATATAAGATAACAGGGAAAAGTATAAACATAATTTGAATACATGAAAAGAGGAAATAATAAGGAACATTAGGACAGGAACGGAAAGCACGCTGGTGCACTTATGCACGCCCCTTACAGACCTCTTAGGAATGGGGTGAGGTCAACAGTAGACAGTTTAAGGTTAAAGTTTTGGGGGTCTGGGGATGAAACCTCAGAGTCAGGTAGTGCATTCCAGGCATTGACCACTCTGTTGCTGAAGTCATATTTTCTGCAATCAAGTTTGGAGCAGTTTATCTTGAGTTTGTATCTCTTATTTGCTCGTGTATTGTTGTGGTTGAAGCTGAAGTAGTCATTGACAGGAAGGACATTGTGGCAGATAATTTTATGTACTACGCTTAGGTCAGACTGACGTCGGCGTAGTTCTAAGTTGTCTAAGCCCAAAATTTGGAGTCTGGTGGCATAAGGTATTTTATTGCGGGTAGAGGAATGGAGGACTCTTCTTGTAAAATATCTCTGGACTCCTCTTGATTGTATTTATGTCTGATATGCAGTGCGGGTTACAGACACTTGTTCTGACCTAGGCTTCCTGAGTCATTAAAACACACGAGTAGTCCCAAAAACCTCTTTTATTGCAACAGCTGTGAATTCTGTTCATTCACAGATGAGTCCCAGTTAGTTATAAAGAATCCTTCGGGAGAAGTACTTCAGGATAATCACCCACCTTTATCTCCCTTGACACGCTGCCAAAGACCTAATTGGCAAAGCCACACAGAGTCCAGAATCAAACAGAGCTCCAGGCTTTAAACTGCACAGAATTAACAATGTTGCTTCCTGCAAAGGCCCACGTGCCTTTGCTCCTCTTTTAAGTCTTACGGGAGGGTCCAATCATCTCCCAGCCCTACTCCCGAGTCGTCCTTTTTGTTTTAACTATTCTTGCCTTCTTGCAGCTCTGTGTATGTGTGCACTGGGAACAGTCTCCCCCTGTTCCTCTGCCTCGCTGAGGTCCGACTCTGAAGGCTCCGGAGGCAGCACATACCTCCCAGATGTCCCTTTCTCTGCCTCCAACGCAGAGCCCTCGTCCGAGCCTTCCCAGACTCCAGGACTGGCCCATGTTCCTCCCCAGCCTCCTCACTGTCCGACTCTGCTGCCAGCTCCGCAGATTGCTGGCAGACCACAACATCACTTTATTTGACCTAGGAATCCACAACCCAGCTAAATTTGCTTTGGCCCAAACATGCTTGACCATTTCTGTTACGATTTCTTATGCACGTTTCCTTGGTAACCTCGTTACTTGAGCAAACGAAGAATTATGTTCCAATTAGGCACGTAGCGATGAGATAAAGCGCCCTCTTGCCTAAGGCAGAACATCCAAATTTCCTTTCAGACATTTGCACTCTTAATTAATTTGGGACATTGTGTCCCCGAAACGTTTGGCCAAATCTCCTTCACCAAACCAGGAATTGGGTTCAGGTTGGAGGGGAGAAACTCTCAGGCGGACTCAGGAGTCCAAATATTGAAGCAAAGAAAGGTTAAGTTACTGCTGAATTAATCTATCACTGTATCCCTCTATATGAAGTAGCAGGCAGGGGGAGGGAGGATGTTGGGATTAATAACATTTATTTATTTATTTATTTATTTATTTATTTATTTATTTATTTATTTATTAGTTCAATTTATATGCCGCCCTTCTCCGGAGACTCAGGGCGGCTTACAATGCGTTAAGCAATAGCCTTCATACTTTTGTATATACCTGCTTAGTAGGGCTTTCGGCCCCCCCTAAGCGGTGTTCTTTTTTTATACAAAGTCAGCTTATTGCCCCCACAAACCGGGTCCTCATTTTACCTACCTCGGAAGGATGGAAGGCTGAGTCAACCTTGAGCCTGTTGAGAATTGAACTCGCAGTAATTGCAGGCAGCTGGCAGCTAAGTGCTACTTTAACAGCAGTTTAGTCCGCTGCGCCACCAAGGCAATAGCACTTAGACTTATATACCGCTTCATAGTGCTTTTAGAGCCCTCTCTAAGCGGTTTACAGAGTCAGCCCAACAATCTGGATCCTCATTTTACCCACCTTGGAAGGCTGGAAGGCTGAGGGAGGAAAGGAAGGAAGGGAGGGCAATAGCAATAGCACTTATATACCGCTTCACAATGCTTTTACAGCCCTCTCTAAGCAGTTTACAGAGTCAGCCTCTTGCCCTCAACAATCTGGGTCCTCATTTTACCGATCTCAGAAGGATGGAAGGCTGAGTCAACCTTGAGCCTGGTGAGAATCGAACTCCTGGCAGTGGGCAGAGTCAGCCTACAATACTGTATTCTAGCCACTGCCCATCATGGATGGATGGATGGATGGATGGATGGATGGATGGATGGATGGATGGAAGATGGATGGAAGGAAGGAAGGAAGGAAGGAAGGAAGGAAGGAAGGAAGGGCAATAGCAATAGCCATAGCACATACCACTTCACAGTGTTTTCCAGCCCTCTCTAAGCAGTTTACAGAGTCAGCCTATCGCCCCCAACAATCTGGGTCCTCATTTTACCCACCTCGGAAGGACAGAAGGCTGAGTTTGTATTAACAAAGGTTAATTGTATTAACAAAGGTTAATTGTTAATTGTATTAACAAAGGTTGATTAATTAATTTGTTAATTAAATATTAATGAAGGTTGGAGACCCCTGCTCTGGGTTATGCTGCCTCTTATCTTACTCTTCCCTAGGCAGCATCACTTTGCTCCGTCCCCCCGAAGTTTTTTCTCACATATCATTAGAGTCATCAAGAGTCAGGTTTGACTTGAGGGAAACATGGCCTTTCATCCTTACATTGCAGCGTCCATGTGTTTCTTGCTGATTTCGATACTGCTGGGTTTTGCAGAAGCTTCCTGGAGCTTCCAAATGGACTTGAGGGGTTATCTCCAAAGCTGCAGCTGTAAGATGTACCTCCCTGGCTTGAGCTAGAAGGCTTCCTCCCTTCAGCCCTTTGCCTTTTATAGTTTCAAAGCAGTTGCTGATGTCATCAAAAACAACAACAAAAACAACCACCACCCTCTGCCAGGAATTGTCTCCAGAAATGGCCAGTGAATGAATGAACAAATGAATGATTCAATGACACCATCTTTTTCCATTGTATCTTTGAATGGTTGCTAAATAAATGATTGTAAGTCAAGGATTACCAGGTATAGCAATAGCACTTAGACTTCTATACTGCTTCACAGTGCTTTACAGCCCTTTCTAAGCGGTTTAGACAGAGTCAGCCTCTTGCCCTCAACAATCTGGATCCTCATTTTACCCACCTTGGAAGGCTGGAAGGCTGAGGGAGGAAAGGAAGGAAGGGAGGGCAATAGCAATAGCACTTTTATACTGCTTCACAATGCTTTTACAGTCCTCTCTAAGCAGTTTACAGAGTCAGCCTCTTGCCCTCAACAATCTGGGTCCTCATTTTACCGATCTCAGAAGGATGGAATGCTGAGTCAACCTTCAGCAGGTCAGGATCGAGCTCCTTCAGTGGGCAGAGTTTGCCTGCAATGCTGCATTCTAACCACAGCACCACTATAGGAGGGAGGGAGGGAGGGAGGGAGGGAGGGAGGGAGGGAGGGAGGGAGGAAGGAAGGAAGGAAGGAAGGAAGGAAGGAAGGAAGGAAGGAAGGAAGGAAGGAAGGAATAGCCCTTAGACTATATACCGCTTCATAGTGCTTTGCAGCCCTCTCTAACTGGTTTTACAGAGCCAGCCTCCTGCCCCCAACAATCTGGGTCTTCATTTTACCCACCTCGGAAGGACGGAAGGCTGAGTCAACCTTGAGGCTGATGAGATTTGAACTGCCAAACTGCAGGCAGCCGGCAGGCAGCAGAAGTAGCCTGCAGGACTGCACTCTAACCACTGCACCACCGCAGCTCATTGTTATTCAACATTGGTATGTTCAGTGTTTGCTTTTATGGACTAAAGAAAATAGGAAAATACAATCGGTATTATGTAAAGAATTTCAGATGCTTCATGGAAGATCCACTAGCCTGATCTTGCCCTAATTTTAATAACATTTGGAATTAAAACTTAAAAGCTCTTTCCCCTGGAAAGCTTGTCAATATGAGCCAGCGGTGTGTGGCACCAGCCGGAAAAGCCAATACAATCCTTGGTTGAATAAACAAAGGCATAATATCAAAATCACGTGAAGTATTGATACCGCTTTACAAAGCCTTACAAAGGGATGTGGTGGCTCAGTGGCTAAGACGCTGAGCTTCGCAGTCGAAAGATCGGCAGTTCAGCGGTTCGAATCCCAGGGCCTCGTAATGGAGTGAGCTCCCGTTCCTTGTCCCAGCTTCTGCCAACCTAGCAGTTCGAAAGCACGTAAAAAATGCAAGAAGAAAAATAGGGACCACCTTTAGTGGGAAGGGAACAGCGTTCCGTGCACCTTTGGCGTTTAGTCATGGCGGCCACATGAGCACGGAGACGTCTTCAGACAGCACTGGCTCTTCGGCTTTGGAACGGAGATTAGCACCACCCCCTAGAGTCGGGAACGACTAGCACATATTTGCGAGGGGAGCCTTTAACTTTACCTTTACAAAGCCTTAGTAAGACCTCACCTGGAATACTGCATCCAGTTTTGGTCACCACATTACAAAACAGATGTTGAGACTTTGGAAAAAGTGCAGAGAAGAGCAACTAAGATGATCAGAGTCCTGGAGACTAAAACATATGAAGAACAGCTGCAGGATTTGGGTTTGACTAGTCTAAAATAAAAATAAGAATGAGGGACAACATGATAGCAGTCTTCCAGTATTTCAGAGGGTGCCACAAAGAAGAGGGGGATCAGTTTATTTTCCAAAGCACCAACCTCCAAACAATGGATGGAAACTAATCATCACTGGAGTTTTTAAAGAAGAAAATAGACCGCCACTTATCTGAAATAGTATATAGGTCCCTCTAATTGAGCAGGGGGCTGGATTAGAAGACCTCCAAGGTCTCTGCCAGCTCAATTCTATTCATTCATTCATAATCAAGGAGAGTGAGAACAATCAACCAGTTGCCTTCAGAAGTTGTGGGTGCTTCACAGTGGTGGGTTCTGTGGGCGTGGCTTGATGGGCCAGGCAGGGGAAGGATACTGCAAAATCCCCATTCCCACCCCACTCCAGGAGAAGGATACTGCAAAATCTCCATTTCCTCCCGATCAGCTGGGACTTAGGAGGCAGAGAATAGATGGGGGCGGGGCCAGTCAGAATTTTTACTACCGGTTCGGTGGGTGTGGCTTGCTGGGCGTGGCAGGGGAAGGCTACTGCAAAATCCCCATTTCCTCCGGATCAGCTGGGACTTGGGAGGCAGGGAATAGATGGGGGCGGGGCCAGTCAGAATTTTTACTGCCGGTTCTCCAAACTACTCAACATTTCTGCTACCGGTTCTCCAGAACTGGTCAGAACCTGCTGAAACCCATCTCTGGTGCTTCATCACTGGAGGCTTCTAAGAAGAGACCGGACAGCCATTTGTATGAAATGGTGTAGGATCTCCTGCTTGAGTACGGGGTTGGACTAGAAGACCTCCAAGGTCCCTTCCAGCTCAATTCTCTTCAAATCTTCTGTGTGCAATACAGCATTTTACTCTTGCTTCCCACCGGCTGCTGGCTTGGTATCCCGGGAAAGCTATGGATTTTGGCCTTCCAACCCCTTGTGCCAAACTAATCTTTCCAAGGTGCAGCCTGCAGGAGTTTTGAAGCGCTGTGTGCAAATGTGGGGCTTCAGTTTTGATTTGTGGTGTTGACTTAAGGAGACACACAGGAAAAGGGAGGAAGGATTGCCATAGAAACGGGAATGGGCACAAATGCGTTCTCTGTGCAGCGTGAACTGTTGCATAACGACACCATTTCAGGGCAGATGAAATGACGAAATCAGGACCTTGGCATCTCTCTAAATCTGAAATCGGAGAAGAATACAGAATAACAGAGGTGGAAGGTCTTCTAGTCTGATCCTCTGCTCAAGCAGAAGACCATGTATCATTCCAGATAAATGGCTGTCCAGTCTCTTCTTAAAAACCTCCAATGATGAAGCACCCACAACTTCTGGAGGCAAGTTGTTCCCCTGGTTAATTGTTCTCATGGTCAGGAAATTTATTTCTAGGTTAGATTATTTGGGGAAGTTTTGGAATAGGGGTGTCCAACTTTGGCAACTTGAAGACTCATGGACATCAACTCCCAGAATTCCTCAGCCAGCCATGATGGACACCCTTAGTTTGAGCTTAACTATAGTGGGGATGGAAGGTCTTAAGAAATTGGTTTAGTTCAGGGGTGAGCAGCAATTTAGAGCAGGGGTCTCCAACCTTGGCAACTTTAAGACTTGTGGACTTCAACTCCCAGAGTTCTTCAGCCAGCAAAGCTGGCTGAGGAACTCTGGAAGTTGAAGTCCACAAGTCTTAAAGTTGCCAAAGTGTTGTGGCCCATCAGAGGCCTGTGCAGCTAGTAGCTGATTCCGACAGCAAGGAGGCTGGTGTGATGCTGTGCCAGCAGCGAGTCAGACAATGAGGAGGCTGGAGAAGATGTGGTGCCAGAGGCAGGGATTCAGCCAGGGCCTTCAGAACCTCCAGAAGCTCCCATAAGTGAAGAGGAGGAGCCTCTTCTCGATGCAAGGGCGCACAGAGCTGTTAAAAGGCAGGAGTGGCTCCTCAGGAGGAGGTCTCCTCAAGAGTAAGGTTTGGGGCTAATTATGGCCACTCCCTTAGCCTATTTAAGGAAGAACGACGACTGAGGCAATTTGCAGGGAACAACTTCATTCACTCTCCTTCACGTCTTGATCTTAGTTCTCTGCAAATTGCTTCTGGGCTTTCTGCCAACCATAGTAAGATTAAGATTATTTATTCTTTGGATTCTTGTAGGCTGTTAAGAAAGTTAATTAACAGCCTTTGTTTTGAAAAAGACTGATTTAATTTAGTAAACTAAGGTTTGTACAGACTTTGTGTGTGCTGCGTTCTTTGGGGTCCGTAGCTGGGGCAGAACACAAAGTTGGAGACCCCTGATTCAGAGGATGAAGGGATCGCTGTGAGATATCCTCTTCCTGATTTCACCTGTGTCGCTTTCGATTCCTGACAAGCTTTCCTGTCACATCTGCAAACAGATAGTCCTCAATTTACGACTCATTTAGCGACCATTCAAAGTTACAACGGCCCTTTAAAAGGGAAATATCACTGGTCCTCATACTTAACAATTGTCAGAGCATACCCACATTCACAGCATCAAAATTTGGGCCCTTGGCAACTGGCATGAACCAGTAGTTACAATGGTTGCAGTATCCTGGGATCTCGTGTTCACCATTTATGATCTTTCCGAGCGGCTTTGGACAAACAAAATCAATGGAGGCAGCTGGATTTGCCTAATGACTGTGTGATTCGCTTAACAACCATAGCATAAATTGGGCATGGCTCACTTAATGACTGCATCACTTAGCGATGAAAGTTCCGATCCCAATTACGGTCATAACTCAAGGATTTCATGTAAAAGAGCCTTGGTGGCACAGGAGACTAAAGTGCTGTTAACTAGCAGCAGCTGCCTGCAATTACTGCAAGTTCAAATCTCACCAGGCTCAAGGTTGACTTAGCCTTCCATCCTTTCGAGGCAGGTAAAATGAGGACCCGGTTTGTGGGGGCAATAAGATGACTTTGTATAAAAAAGAACACCGCTTGGGGGTGGGGGCAAAAGCCCTACTAAGCAGGTATATACAAAAGTATGAAGGTTATTGCTTAACGCATTGTAAGCCGCCCTGAGTCTCCAGAAAAGGGCGGCATATAAATCGAACCAATAAATAAATAAATAAAACCTCCTTCAAGGAACACTCAATTTCTTTGTAGATTCCTTGGCTTCGGTAGCATGATTTTTTTTCCTTTTTTTACAGGATGCTTCTAAACTTACCTGTCTAACCTGCAGCTCTGGCCCTTCCTGGTGACTTCCCATTCAACTGTCTATGGAGATTCTCAGTCACCCAGGTTGTGGTTGTCCCCAAGGTGCATTTTTTCAAGAGGCAAACTGGACTTTCTGGTTTTTCCTTTGAAGACGTTTTGCTTCTCATCCAAGAAGCTTCTTCCGCTCCACCATCCAGTCAGAGCTAAGGAAGCTTCTTGGATGAGAAGCGAAACGTCTTCAAAGAAAAACCAGAAAGTCCAGTTTGCCTCTTGAAAAAAAAAAACACCTTTGGGACAACCATTCAAATGCTAACCAGTCCTGACCCTAATTAGCTTCCAGGCGCAGATAAAGTCAGGAAATGGAGGCCATCTGCTATGATGTAAAAATATCCAAAAGCTTGCTTTCTACATCGAATTCAGCAGATGAGACTTTCTGGTCAAAGGAGAAGAAAGTGGTTTCTCCTTTTACAGAATACAGAATAACAAAGTTGGAAGGGGCCTTGGAGGCCTTCTAGTCCAGCAATCACCAACGAGAAAATTTTGGTGGTCTGCAGAAAAATTATTTGCACTTTTTTATATTGCACTAAATCAGGGGTCCTCAAACTATGATCCCTGGGCTAAATACATGCAATGAACATTTGTGTTGCTGCAAAGAGTCTCTCCCTTCGGGGTCTTTTTGTGTGGGTCGGAGGGGGACAGAAACTCCAACTTTGGGGTCTGCTTCAGCTTCCTGGTGTGGGGCTTTGGGCAAAGGCTGGAGGGAAGCACTGCTGGTGGTGAAGAGCCGAAGGGCCTCGTTCCAGTGGGACTGCATCATGGCCTGGAACTGGCTGACCATCTCAGCCCTCTGAGCCTCCAGGTGCCGGTACCTGGCCTTGCACTCCCGCAGGTCTTCCCTCTGCTTGGAAAGCCTATGCTCCTAGTCCTCAGCGAGGTGCTTCTGCTGAGCCTCCTTCTCGGCCAGATCCAATTTGAACTGAGCTGTTTTGCCAACTCTTTCTCATGGGGGCTGCTTAGCTCCAACAGCTGCTTCCTGTTGGGGCCCTAAGGAGCCCGGGCAGACAGGCAAGGAGTGGCTGGGAAGGGAGGGGCGAATAGAGGCTGGTGAGGCGCTCCTCGACGTGAGTGACATTGAGTTGGCCACGCCCACCCAGCCACACGACCACCTAGCCACACCCACCCAGCCAGTCATTAGGCAGATCATATTAGTGGTTCGCGGGATTTAAAATTATGAATTTAGTGGTCCCTGAGGTCCGAAAGATTGGGGACCCCTGTTCTAGTCCACCCTCAGCCCACCCTCGAGCAAAGCTGAATCTCTCAGCCAGCCTTTCCTTTCCCCCCCCCCCCCCCCCAGAGGAACTTCAGGAATAAAACAAGGTCTTTTTGCCACTTTTCCATGCAGGTTGGAATTGACTTCACGGCATCCAACGGAAATCCTCGGGACCCAACATCTTTGCACTACATTAACCCCATGGGGACCAACGAATACCTGTCAGCCATCTGGGCAGTCGGGCAAATCATCCAAGACTACGACACGTAAGTGGTACTCAATTGGGCCGTTTTGTGTGGTTTTCAGAAGTGGTTTGAAAACAGAACTCCCTCCGTGGTTGCTTATCACAATTGAGAGGAGGGATTTTTGCACATCTGCTCCAAATAGGGAGCACTTAAGTTTTGAGATGTCTTTTTCTTTTTTTTTTGAATCAAGTTTCATTAATTTTTTTCCCCCACATTCACCCACATATTTTATGAACAGAGTATTGGGCATATCGTATCTTATACTTCTTATCCTATTCAAATACATTTTACTTAGTTACAATTTTTGCCAAAATCTTCTTTTTCCACTTTTTTGATCATATCTTAATATTTCTATGCTTATTTGTATAAACAACATCTTCGTTCGCCCTCAAATTCTAATTTCTCTATTTTTACTCATGTTTATTCTCTTTTATTTTTTAATAATTCATTCTTTATCCTAGTGAATTTACACATGTTCGGGGTTGCCTTTCTTCCACTTCATCTTTTTTGTTGTACAGGAATCTTTCTTCTCAATCTCTTCCATCTCGCTCCCTTCTTTCCTTCCTACTTTCTTCTTCCCTCCTCTCCTACTCCTTCTCTACTTCCCCTTTCTTTCTCCCCGTCCTCCTCTCTTTCTCCCTATCTAGTCCTCTCTCCTACTCTTATTTCCCCTCCCTCCCTCCCCTCTTCCTTTCTTCCATTCCTCTCTCTCCTTCTCTCTTCCTTCCATCCCTCTACTCCTTCTTTCGTCTCTCTCTATTGCTGTATTCATTTTCAGTTTACTATTTTCCATTATGGTGTCCAGGCAACCCCAACTTTTCTTCCATTTATTAAATATATTTCTCAAAATTCCCCTTATCTTTTTAATTATTAACAATGTATTTCAACTTATTCCATTTTTACCGAAGCTTTGAGATGTTAAAGATGGGAGAAGCCAGCATTGGCAAAGGACATTTCCTCACGGGGCCTCTCATGTTTCTTCTGTTGATTCTTTTGTAGAGACAAAATGTTTCCTGCCTTGGGATTTGGGGCCCAGCTCCCACCAGACTGGAAGGTAAATTGGGATTATTGGCTTTAGAGTGTTTCACAATGACTGCATGAGTATCTCTAGGTGGGGTGAAAGTTTCAGTGGTTCTTTCTTGGTTCTGAACCAATGGGATGCTGCTTCAGAACTCAGAGAGATGGTTCTGACGATCCCAGCTGAGTTGCCTGATCGGCAGAGGGTTTTTTAAAAACCCTCTGACGATCAGGCAACTCAGCTAGGATCGTCAGAGCTTGGCTCGTCAGAGGCATTTAAAAGAAAAAAAAAGGCTCAGCTGGGCATGGGGAGCGGGACCAGGGATTTTTGCTACCGGTTCTCCGAACTGCCTGCCGCCATCGCTACCTACTCGCCCGAGCCGGTCCAAACCGGGAACCTTTCACCCCTGACCTCCAAGGTCCCTTCCAACTCTGCTATTCTGTATTCTGCAACCCTATTATTCTGTGTTCCGAGACTTAAGCTTGTGATGTTCTTCTGAAGGAATGACTCATCCCATCCTGGAGCATTTATCGGTAAATTTGACCCGTCTTTTTCCTCTTGCAACTTGGCTTGGTTTTTGAAGGTGACCACTTTGTGGCCCCTGGCATTTTAATAGAATTTAAAGCGAAGCGGAAGAAATGGCATACGGGCAGTGATGGGGCTCTTTTGTTTCTGAAGGTTTAAGATAGGAAATCTTTCTGCCCAGATACGTCGGAAGGATAATCTGAAGTCTGTTTTTCTTGCCCTGTGGAGAAGAAAGCTTCTGTCTATTTACTGAGGCGGCTGCTTTCAATCTTAAATCCAAATGATCAAGCAAAACTTCTAAGAGACATTTTGCTATCTGATTAACCGGTGCTGGGAAGAAGGACAAATGTCAGGAAACGCAGCATTTAAAAATTCAGCTGGAGATGCCGAATGCCGAAATAGAATCAAAGAACTAGAGGGAAATTTAAAAGTTTCACTCTTCTGATAGAAGAGCCCTCCTGCTGGTCTAATTCTAGCGTATTGTTGGACTCTGAATGAACAATAAACGAGGCAGATATTCTATTATCAGATCTTTGCTCCTTGCTTTGAACTTTTTGTTTTTCAACCTGCTGGAGGAATAACAAATTAAAAAATAAAAAATTTTTTAACACCCTTTCAAATCACAGGCAGGCTATTAACTTGGCTCTTGGTAGTCTATTTTATTTTCCTTTTCAACTCAACAGAACATTGGCAATAAGTTATGTAAATAATAATACCCGAAAATAAGTCCCTGACTTATATTTTTTTGAACCCCAAAATAAGTACTTGGCCTTATTTTCAGGGAGGTCTTATTATTTTGGGGGGCGTGGAGCAAGATGGGGCTCCTCTTGCCGTCATACCTGATTTCCAGCTCTGCATTTAAATATTTTTGGGGAGGGCTTATTTTCAGGGGGAGGGTTATTTTAGCGCATGCTCTCAAAAGCCCAATTGGGCTTATTATCAGGGGATGTCTTATTTTCAGAGAAACAAGGTAATAATAACTTTATTGTCATTGTACGTGTATACACAGTATACCCATACAACGAAATTCACTCAACACCCAAAGACCAGGTCCAACACACATAACAATCCCCAAACACACTCCCACCCACCACAAATTCCCTACCCCTAAACCACCCAAACATCCACACAGCAGATCAAGTAATGGTGTCCAACAGCTCACTGATGGTGGCCCTTTAGTTCATTGTTGAGAGCAATTATAGCTCTGGGATAAAAAACTATTCAGAAAAGGTGTGGTGCGAGTTTTAATTGTTCTGTATCTTCTGCCAGAAGGCAACAGTCCAAAAAGATTGTAAGCAGGATGGGAAGAGTCTCTGAGAAGGTTATGCAACTTCCTCAAACAGCGAGATTCGAAGATGTCGTCCAGGGCTGGTAGCTGGAGTCCGATGATATTCTGGGCAGTTTTAATGCTTCTCTATAGAGCTTTTTTGTCTGCTGCAGAGCTGCTCCCATACAATGCAAGAATGCCGTATGTCAGGACACTCTCAATGGTGCTGCGATAGTAGGACAGAAATAGATGCTGAGATAGATTTATCTTCCTGAGCATTCTCAGGAAGCACAGCCTCTTCTGTGCCTTCTTCACAAGCATGTTAACATTCATAGTCCATGAGAGGTCCTCTCATGGTCTTTCCATAGTCCATGTAAAGGCCTCTGGACTCCATCTATCAACACAACAGCAGGAGTCCAGATTTGGCAGGACAGAGGAAAGCAGCAAAAGAAAGATACAGCTAAGGAAAAGGCGGGGGGGGGGGGGGGGACAGGACGGGACATGATAGCAGAGTTCCAATATTTGAGGGGCTGCCACAGAGAAGAGGGGGTCAAGCTTTTCTCCAAAGCACCTGAGGGCAGGACAAGAAGCAACGGATAGAAACTAATTAAGGAGAGAAGAAACCTGGAACTAAGGAGAAATTTCCTAACAATGAGGGCAATTAACCAGTGGAATGGCTTGCCACCAGAAGTTGTGGGTGCTCCATCACTGGAGGCTTTTAAGAAGAGAAGGCATAGGGTCTCCTGCTTGGACAGGGGGTTGGACTAGAAGATCTCCCAAGGTCCCTTCCAAGTCCGTTATTCTGTATTCTGTAATAAAACCCAAAGTCAGATATAAATGGAAAGATAAGGGATAAATAGATCTGGCTTTGTTCTACTGATGCTCCTGTTGCTATGGTGCTGCACAAATACTTTCATAGAGCCGAGAGGAGAAGAAGACGGCTGGCCGACACAGGAGTCGTGCTGCAAATGTCAAAGAACACCTCAAAATTCCAGCTGTTTCAGAAAGAGGAGGAAAAGCAGCTCTGCTTGGGGGAAAAAAAAAATGCCCTGGTTTACTTCCCATAAAATTGAAGATAAATAAGATAGGTTTCTCTGGAAACCCTTTATGGGCTTTCTGCCGAACAGCTGGTGATTTATGGATGTGCATAAGAGATGGGTTATCGGTAGAAGAGATATTTGTTTATAACCTTTATAAGGAGTGAAGAGTTATCAAATTTCTTTAAGTAGGTAGTCCTCGACTTACCGCCATTCATTCAGTGTCTGTTCGAAGTTAGAATAGCACCGAAAAAGTGGCTTACAACCAGTCCTCACATTTATGACCATTGCAGCATTCTCCCATGGTCACGTGATCAAAATTTGAGCACTTGGAATCTTCGCCATCTCTGCAAAACTGGCCATCTTCAAAATCCATTTCTCGATCGTGGGCAAAACTTCATTCTTCCAGTATTTACCTATCAATAGTCTTGCAGCTGTTATCATGTACAATATCAACTTTGTTTCACCCAATGTAAAACCCTTAACTATACCCAATAAAAACAATTGTGGAGAAAATTGAATTTTTTTCTTCAAAACATTCTGCATGACCCACCAAATTTTTATCCAAAAAGCCTTAACTTTCCTACAGGTCCACCAAACATGATAATATGTAGCATCTAAACAATCACATCTCCAACATTTTGGCTGAACATTAGGGTACATGCACGACAATTTTTTGGGGTCTAAATGCCATCTATAAAACATTTTATAGAAATTTTCCCTCAAATTCTGCGACTGTGTAAATTTAACATTCTGAACCCAAATTTTTTCCCATGTTTCCAACATCATTGGTTCCTCAAAATTTTGTGCCCACTTAATCATACAATCTTTAACCAGTTCAGTTTCTGAATCCCTTTCTAACAAAACATTATAAAGCCTTTTAATATGCATTGAACCTTTCTCTTTAATATGTCTAACCAGTTCTTCCTCATGCAACATAATACCAGTTTTTTGGTCCTCTTTCCATCTCAATTGTAGTTGATTATATTGTAACCAAGTTAAGTTAATCCCTTCATCCAACAGTGTCTGTAGTGTCTTCAACTGCCATCTGCCCGCATCTGTAAAAAGAACCTCTTTGTATAAAAACCCCCCGAGTGACATTATATTTGTATTCCACATAATATGACCAAGATCCAGCCATAGCGGTATTTTATAATCCCATTTGAATCTGTGCTTCTTCCAAACTCTCATCAAAGAGTCTCTAAGTATATGGCTTTTAAATACTTTATCAGCATATTTAAAAGACTGTTCACAAGAGACTTATGAATGGGAATGGAAAATGTGGATAGATTATGTTCAGAACAAATATCAAACTAGGAAGTATCAAATAGCTTTTATTTGAAAATGATATATTAAGATAGAAATATTTCAATGTAATGCAGATTAAAAAATTATAAGGGGGAGGGAGGGGTTCAAGTTTTATATAAGTTTTATATTAAGGGGGGTTTTTTACTTGATATGAGTATATTGTGCGGAAGTCTGGGGGGAGGGGAGGGTTAGGGAGGGTTAGGGAGGTTGGGAAGTTTGGGGTGGGATGAGAGGGGGGGAAAAAGGGGAGAAAATGTAATTGTAAAACTTTTGCAATAAAAAAAAAATTTGAGCACTTGGCAACTGGGATGTATTTATGACCACTGCAATGTTGTGGGGTCATGTGACTTGAGTTTATGGTAAGCCATAGCTTAGTTTCTTTTGGCTTAGCAACTACGATGGTTTGTTATCTGTGCCTGAGGCTTACACTATCGTGTGAACAGTATCCCACAGCTTGTCCCTAAAGCTTTGATGTGAGAGATGCTTCAGGCTTATTAAAAAGCCAAAATTTAATCATTTTTTTCCTTTCCTTTTTCCCCCCAGGTTTCTCATGAATTTGCCATTAATTTTAATCCCACCAACCCTTTTTGCCTTGGTAAGTGCATCTACAGCAACATGAAAGCAAGCCCTTGAAATCTCTGTTTTCCCTACAACAACCTTGCGAGGTGGGTTCATCTTAAGAGACAATGACTGGCCCAAAGTCATCCAGTCTGCTTTTGTGCCTAAAGCAGGACTAGACTTCACGGCCTCCTAGTGAGTGGCCCAAAGTCACCAAGCCAACTTTCATGGCTACAGTGGGACTAGAACTCACTGTCTCCTGGTGATTGGCCAGAGTCACCCAGCCAGGTCTCATAGACTAGAACTCACCATCTCCCGGGTTTTAGTCTAACATCTTAAACACTCTACATGAATAAATAAACAATTCAAAGAAATGTATTTTATGTATTATGGTAACGGACAGGGCTGAATATAAATTATATGTATATATAAATATAACTTATACATTTTCTGAGTGATCTTCCAGGGCAACCGGCAAAAGAATGCCCTTTAGACCACTAAATGAAGTTTCCTTGATAAATCAAACTAAATCACCATCAAAATTGCAGGAGGATATTTTATCTTTTCCTGACCCCAAGGCAAGCTTTGACATAAATGTCACAGGACAGCGGTAAACATCAAAGGGAGGTGGGGTGGAATAACCATATATTGTGGCCTCTACGACAAAAATTAAAAGGAATAAAAACAAGAGGCCACCAGATTCTTCAAAAGCCTTACCGGGAGTTGGGGGAGAATACAAATTAACTGGGGGAAAAAAAGAGTTTTTAAAAGAAGATCTGTGAGCCTTTTTCATCTAAGCTCCAACAATATCGGAGACAATGATTAGGTTGAACTGTAGCCCATTGAATGCAACAAGGTTGACTGAGTTCAGCAACCAAGGACTTTGAACCCTAATATCTGGGTTGATGCAATATCCTGGGCCTGTCAATCAGATGAAATTATGATATGTATTGATGTACGAATCCTCTCAGCCTCTGGGAATAAAAGAGGAAAACAGAAAGGCAAGGAAACAAGTTATTTTAGGCAAAGTGAGAGGGAGCAAAGGGGGGGGGGAGGTCCCACGATGGCTCAGTGGTTAAAGATGCTGAGTTTGTCAGCTGACAGCCCAGGTTCGAGACCCGAGCGCTGTGCGATGGATTGAGTTCCCATTACTTGCCCCAGCTCTTTCCATTTTAACAGATTCAAAGCATGCAAATGCAAGTAGATAAATAGGTACTACTTCAGTGGTAAGATAAGAACCGTGGTGGCGCGGTGGTTAGAATGCAGTACTGTAGGCTACTTCTGCTGGCTGTCTGCAATTTAGTAGTTTGATTCTGACCGGCTCAAGGTTAACTCAGCTTTCCAACCTTCCGAGGTGGGTAAAATGAGGACCCAGATTGTTGGGGGCAAGAGGCTGACTCTGTCAACCGCTTAGAGAGGGCTGTAAAGCACTGTGAAGCGGTATATAAATCTAAGTGCTATTGCTATTGCTAACAGCGTTCCATGTGCCTTGGTGTATAGCCATATTAGCCACATGACCATGGAAATGTGTTCAGACAACGCTGGGGCTCCCTTGTCTAGGAAGCGGAGATGAGCACTAAATTGGACATGACTGGACAGGGGAAACTTTACCTTTACTTGAGAAGCACAGGATTACAGATGGTCCTTGACTTACGACCGCAACGGAGCCTGCCCCATTATGGTCGTAAGTTGCGATGGTCATATAATGGACCACCTGAGTTTGCAACCTTTTCTTTTATCTTGTGGCCATTAATAAGTGAACGTCGTAGTGGTAAATCAATTGCCATCGTCCTTAAGCCAATGCCACGGTCATAGTTTAAGATGCTATCTTAAACAAGATAGTATCTTGTTTGCTATGTGCCCGATTTGCCGAAAACCGGAAGTATAATGCCAGTTATGAGCAAAAACATTGTAAAATGTAATCCATCCTGGGACATCAGAAGTTCAGTACTGGGTAAGTACCACCGTGGGGGTTTGTTAGAACTTCTAACAGTGGTTAAGTTGTAAATCGAGGATTACCTGTATCAAATTGGGATGGAGTTTGCCTCGTAGGGGTGCCATGGGGCGTGGCCTCCTTCACCCTGCCTTTCTCTTCTCCATCTTCCCAAGGTGTGGAAGGCATCGTCCAGGCCTACTCCAGTTGCCTGCCTCACATTCGCTTTTACGGACCAACCAACTTCTCCCCCATCATTAACCACGTGGCTCGGTTCGCAGCCCAAGCGACCCAGCAGGAATCTGCCAGCGTAAGTTCTCTTACCGCGTCTTGCAGTGCCGGAAGGGTCTATCACGCTCTTTCACCTTCCTGACTTGGATTCCAATAAAGGAGAATATTTTGTAGCTCAGGGTTGAATTGAGGGGTCCTTGATGCTCTCTGAGCTTGTTCATTTTTTTTCTTCCAGACGTTTTATTACCCAACGTAGGTATAACATCATCAGTGCTAGAAGGATGTGAAGTATTAGCACTGAAGATGTTACCTAGTTTGGGTAATGAAACATCTTCAAGAAAATGAACGAGCTCAGAGGGCATCAAGGACCCCCAGCCCAGGGGTGAAATCCAGCAGGTTCTGACTGGTTCTGGAGAACTAGTAGCGGAAATTTTGAGCAGTTTGGAGAACCAGCAAATACAACCTCTGGCTGGCCCCGGAGTGGGGTGGGAATGGGGATTTTGCAATATTCTTCCCCCAGGAGTGGGGAGGGAATGGGGATTTTGCAACATCCTTCCCCCAGGAGTGGGGTGGGAATGTGGATTTTGCAATATCCTTCCCCCAGGAGTGGGGTGGGAATGGGGATTTTGCAATATTCTTCCCCCAGGAGTGGGGAGGAAATGGGGATTTTGCAATATCCTTCCCCCAGGAGTGGGGAGGGAATGGGGATTTTGCAACATCCTTTCTCCAGGAGTGGGGTGGGAATGGGGATTTTGCAACATCCTTTCCCCAGGAGTGGGGAGGGAATGGGGATTTTGCAACATCCTTTCCCCAGGAGTGGGGAGGGAATGGGGATTTTGCAATATCCAGCAAATACAACCTCTGGCTAGCCCCAGAGTGGGGTAGGAATGTGGATTTTGCAATATCCTTTTCTCAGGAGTGGGGTGGGAATGTGGATTTTGCAATATCCTTTCCCCAGGAGTGGGGAGGGAATGGGGATTTTGCAGTATCCTTTTCTCAGGAGTGGGGAGGGAATGGAGATTTTGCAGTATCCTTCTCCCAGGAGTGGAGAGGGAATGGGGATTTTGCAGTATCCTTTCCTTAGAATGGGGAGGGAATGGAGATTTTGCAGTATCCTTCTCCTGCCATGCCCACCAAGCCACGCCCACAGAACTGGTAATAAAAAAAAAATAGATTTCACCACTGCCCCAGCCCTCCTCCTAGCACTGATGATGTTTCCTAGTTTGAGTGCAGAGAGCACCTTGACTTGGATTCTGCTTTGAATGCTTAGGGAAAAAAAAACACCTCTTTTTAGCTAGCCAGAGTTTCAAGCAAGCGCCTAGGCGAGTGTTTCTCAACCTTGGAAGCTTGAAGATGGGTGGACTTCAACTCCCAGCAGCACTGGCTGGGGGATTCTGGGAGTTGAAGTCCACCCATCTTTAAGCTTCCAAGGTTGAGAAACACTCGCCTAGAAGGAGCCATTGAAGCAAGTCAGAAGCCTCCATTCTCACAGCTTAAAACTTTTGCACGTCTGGCCTCTAGCTGAATAAGTCCAGCCCAAAGCATGCTTTGCATTTCGTGTGTTGCCACTCTGAAATGTGTGTGTCCGTGCGTGTGTGTCCTCTTAGTTGTTGTTAACAAAGACCTTCCTGATGTTGTAAATGGTATAATGCAAATCAACCGTTTTCTTCTACATGCAACCCATTTGCCTTCACCAAAGAAGGTAAGGAAGCCCCAAAACTGCCGTCCAAATGTGAGTTAATGCTGCCGTTCATTGCATCTCTAGATTTCCAAACCAGAAACCGCAAACTCTGATTTAAAGGTGGCTTATAGCTCCGATTTGTCTGCGTGCATACTCATAAGCTTGAAATCTAGTGTCCTGTGAAGCCAACTTCATTTCGCCTTGAGCAAACGCAGCGTAGGATAAAATTCTGCCTCGGCTGTTCCACAACCGTCTCTATTCTCCTTTTAGAGATCCTCGTTCGGATTCACATGGCCTGTTAAAATAAGCCTTCTGCACAAGTTGCAGCCCTGTAATTACCTGCACAGTGGGGGGAGATGGATCTAATCAGGACCCAATTTAATTCACATTTCATTTGGGCTCCTTGTGCAATCCCCCTCTCCTTCTGCTCCCTGTGACATCCTTTTGAAGGGAGAAGCAGAGCATTCTGCAGGCCTCACCGAAGAAGAGAAGAGTCCTTAATCAGATTAAAATTGCAGGGTGCGTCAATCCAATGACGACGATGATAATTAAGGAAGCGTCTAAAATGCTCTGTGTGGGAATAGACGTCCCCTCGCCAATCCCGAGCCAGGTCCTGCCTCTCGAGAAAGGAGTTTTGATCATGTTTGATGATCTTTGCTCTCCTGGTGACTTCTGATATCACGAATTCTTCCATTCTCCACCATCCTGTCAGATGGTGAAGAAGCTTCTTGGATGAGAAGCGAAACGTCCTCAAGGAAAAACAGAGGAAGTCCAGTTGCCTTTTGAGAAAAGGACCTTTGGGACAACCATGACCTGGATGACTGAGAATCTCCATGGACACACGGTTGTCTTAAGTTCACAGGTCTTAAAGTGGCCAAGTTTGGAGTCTCATAGAAATGTACTGATCATCTCCTCCTGGGTGGGGATCTGATTTTCGTCTCTGCTTTCCTTCTCCCCAGCAATATTTCATCCTGCTGATCATCACCGATGGTGTCATCAGCGACATGGATGAGACGCGGCACGCTGTCGTACAGGCTTCCAGGCTGCCCATGTCCATCATCATCATCGGGGTTGGGAACGCCGACTTTGCTGCCATGGAGTTTCTGGATGCAGACAATCGCATGCTCCGGTCGTACACGGGCGAGGAGGCTGTGCGAGATATTGTCCAGTTTGTGCCATTCCGTGAATTTCGCAATGTAAGTGCAGGAGAATTTCATGTTTGCATTAGAAGATGGGAGGAAGGGAGGAAGGAAAAGAAGAAAAGGAGGGAGGGAGGGAGGGAGGAAAGGAAGGGAGAGAAGGAAGGAAGGAAGGAAAGAAGGAAGGAAGGGAGGAAAAGAAGAAAGGGAGGGAAAAAAGAGAGGGAGAAAGGAAGGAGGGAGGGGGGAAGGGAGGGAGGGATGAAGGAAGGAAAGGGAGGGAAGAAAGGAAGGGAAGAAGGAAGGGAAGAAAAGAAAGGGAGGGAAAAAGAGAGGGAGGGAGGAAAGGGAGGGAAGAAGGTAAAAAGGAAGGAAAAGAAGAAAGAGAGGGAGGAAAGGAAGGAAGGAAAGAAAGAAAGAAAGGGTCAATAGCTAAAGAGATGAGTCTGTAGAATTACCATCTTTAAGATGGAACCCCAGCTGTGCCCTCATTGGTTTTTATTCTACACATTATTCCACACATTATTTGTTTTAGGGAATCCTCCAGCATCAAATTTCTCAAGTTTTCCTTCGGGCAAGTAACAATCTTTCTGGGACACTCCTGATGAGCCTCCTAAGTGAGCTGGCAGATGATAAGCAGCAAAGACACAGCAACCTCGCTGAGGGAACAAGATCCCCTTTCCTCCTAACACCAATTCTGGAGTTACCTAAAGCAGGGGTCGGTCTCCAACCTTGGCATCTTTAAGACTTGTGGACTTCCAACTCCCAGAGTTCCTCAGCCAGCTTTGCTGACTGAGCTTTTGCTTTGCTGGCTGAGGAACTCTGGGAGTTGAAGTCCACAAGTCTTAAAGATGCCAAGGTTGGAGAGCCCTGACCTAAAGTACCATCCAGGCTTTCCCAAAAATGGTACTTTCCAAGTATGCTGCTGTTTACAACTGCTAGAATTCCCATTCAAACCTGTGAAGGAAACCAACTTGGAGAAGACTGTCCTATGTTGATAGGTTCTGGAACTGGGCAGGGATCTTTCTTTCCTCTGTGAACAGGGACCTTTTGATCAAACAGTCCAAAAGGAAACTTGTATGCAAAGGTGCTTCTATGCCAGGTGTTTACCGTGTAAAGACCTAAGAAATGCCTTGGTGCCCATTTCCTCCTATGGTCAACCATGTCAGAGTACAGGAACAGCTAGGTCAGTGGTGAAATCCAAATTTTTTCACTACCAGTTTTGTGGGTGTGGCTTGGTGGGTGTGGCAGGGGAAGGATACTGCAAAATCTCCATTCCCACCCTACTCCAGGGGAAGGATACTGCAAAATCTCCATTCCCACCCACCCCACTCTGGGGCCAGCCAGAGGTTGTATTTGCTTGTTCTCCGAACTACTCAAAATTTCCACTACCGGTTCTCCAGAACCTGCTGGATTTCACCCTTGAGCTAGGTATTCCTAATATCTCTTCAGCATATCAGAGAGACACCTTCCTTCTTACCCAGAGAAGGCAAGAACAAAGAGAAGGGACTAGGGGTGTCATGTCTTCCAGTACTTGAAGGGTATCATAGGGAAGAGGGCATCAATTTATTCTCCAAAGCACCAGAGGACAAGAAGTAATGAATGGAAGATGATCAAAGAGAGATCCTCTCTAGAACTAATCTAGAATTTCTTGACATGGAGAACAATTAAACAGTGGAACGGTTTGCCTTCAGAAGTTGTAAGTGCTCCATCACTGGTTTTTTAGGAAGAAATTGTCCTGAATGGGTATAGGGCCTCCTGCTTGAACAGAGGATTGGACTGGAAGACAACCAAAAAGTCCCTTCCGGCACTGCTATTCTCCATGTTGAATTCTGTATGTTAAATCTGTCACGTGCAAACTCACTTCCTAAATCAAGAGAGCCAATGCACGTGGGGGTTGATGCCTCCAAGCATCTTCCAGTCAAGGTTACAAAACTTGTAGGCCTTCAGTTCAATGTCGCCAACGGGCATCATGCGACTGAAAACCAGGAAGACCTGGTTGAGAACAAGGAACAATGGTTGGAAACTAATCAAGGGGAGAAGTAACCTGGAATTAAGGAGAAACTTCCTCATAATGAGGATAGTTAACCAGTGGAACAAATTGCCCTCAGATGTTGTGGGTGCTCCATCACTGGAGGCTTTCAAGAAGAGACTGGACAGCCACTTGTCTCAAATGGTATATGGCAGTGTTTTTCAACCTTGGCAACTTAAAGATGAGTGGACTTCAACTCCCAGAATTCCCCAGCCAGTCCATTCATCTTTAAGTTGCCAAGGTTGAAAAACACTGGTATAGAGTCTCCTGTTTGAGCAGAGGGTTGGACAAGAAGACCTTCAAGGTCCCTTCCAACTCTGAGTGATGGTTGAGGCAGAGTTTCATGTTGTCTTCCCTCCCCTCCAAAGGGCTCCCATAGTCCCCTTCCTCAGATATACGGCCCAGCCTTTTGACACTCTACCTTTCTTGTTGTTTCAGGCACCCAAAGAAACGTTGGCCAAGGCCGTGTTGGCAGAACTCCCTCAGCAAGTGGTTCAATACTTCAAGCACCAGAATTTGGCACCCCTCAACTCAGAACCTGCTTAGAAGTCAAACCGTTTGCTCCTGGCCTGCATGTATCCCACATCCATTGGTGGCAGAAGATTGCATGTCTCCCGTTTCGTTTAACTGAGTTCATTTAATCAAAAGGAGCAAAGCATAACCCGATTCCTTCCAAAGGCAACTTGCAGCGTGAGAAGTTTAGGGATCTGCGTTCCAAGGATCCTGGAAGGAAACAACCCACCGTGGCCGACACTGGACATGCCTTGATTCCACAAGTCAACTTTTTAAGTATCTGAATGTACTTTGTATGAGTTTTGTGGAACGAGAGGACCTTTTTACAGTCACAGCTTACTGTCAACAAGTGTGACGTTCTCAAAACCTCATTGCCCAAAGAAATGTGGACCGCCCTTCAATGTGTTGTAACTTGTACTTCTGCTCTACGTTCATTTTTATACCATGTACACATGATTATTTGTTACACACAGGTTAATAAAAAGAACCCTGAACTCTTCACATCTCCCCTGAAGCCTGCTGTGATTTGATCCCATTCAGGCCTCCTGCAGCTTCTTTGAACCAAATCCGTCCAGGTGAGTTGCATCTCAACTGCCCATCAGGATTGCACCAAATACCTGTGAAGACTCCAGGTGGCTGCTTACGTTTTTCATAGAGGGATGGAAGGGACCTTGGAGGTTTTCTAGCCCAACCTCAAGGCAGGAGACCTTATGGCAGTGATGGCTAACCTTTTCTGGACCGAGTGCCCAAAGATGCGTGCACCTGAACCCCCAAAATGCAATGCGCGTGCCCCCCCACATGCACGGCAGAGATCCAAAGAGCAGCTGGCCTGCGGGAGGTGCCTGTGCATGCACAGCAGAGTTGAACTGGGGCGACGGCTCGCGTGCCATCAGAGAGGGCGCTTGTGTGCCACCTCTGGCACGCGTGTCATAGGTTCTCCATCACGGCCTTATAGCATCCCGAGAATATGATTGTCCAATCTCTTTTTAGAAATCTGCAGGTGCTAGTATGGTCAACACTGCTCCATCTTGTAAGAGCCTGTAGTACTGTGGACTAAAGCACTGTTATTAACATCTGCTGCCTGCAATTACTGCAAGTTCGAATCTCCCCAGGCTCAAGGTTGACTCAGCCTTCCATCCTTTCTAAGGTAGGTGAAATGAGGAAATGATTGTGGAGGCAATAAACTGACTTTGTATAAAATATACAAAAGTATGAAGGCTATTGCTTAACGCATTGTAAGCCGCCCTGAGTCTCCGGAGAAGGGCGGCATATAAATTAAAGCAAAAAAAAAAATAAAATACAGTCCCGTACAGTTAATCCTCGATGTATGACAACTGAGGCCAAGGTCTCTGTTACTAAGCGAGACAGCCGCTAAGTGAATTCTGCCCCACCCCAATGGTCATTTCTGCCACAGTTGTTCAGTGAAGAGGTGGTAGAAAAAATGGTTTTAAAATTTAAAAAAAAAAAACGTTGGCCACGCCCATCCAGTCACATTACCCCCACCCCCACCAAGCCACGCCCACAGAACTGGTAGTTAACAAATTTTACATTTCACCACTGGTCCATGGTAACTTTGAACGGTTGCTAAGCAACCAGCCGTAAATCAAGGTGAACGTATCCTAGTTTAGCAACGTCAATCCAACAGAATTCCTGTAACTTTGACACCGAGAAACAAGAAAATATTGGAGCCTCTCAGGATAGTTACTATTCAGCCGTGAATCCTCAGACCTTACTGAATTTACATAAAGTAAAAAGGTTGCTGGTTTCAATCATAAATTTCCATAAATATAAGCCGTTGCTGGTTTCAGACATGAATTTCCATAAAAATAAGACATTGCTGGTTTCGGTCAGCTTGGCTGAGAGAAGTCAGTGAATAACCACTTTAATATTGTAATCAAGAAAATTACCTGAATGTATCTCACCAGGAATTAAACTGAAATCACCAGGAGTTAAACCGAACCTGAAAGTAAAGATGAAATCTTATCCCTGATACACACTGTCTACTTCTCTCCACCCCCAGTTTTAAACTGGTTTTGAATTAAATATATAGAAAATATAATTTAGAGGCAAATGAGCTTTTCTTGCCGGAGTTTGGCTTCAAGCAGATGAAAGATACCAGCCTTAAATTAAGTTTTTGTTTTTGCTAGATCTGATTTTTAAATTCAGACCTGCAAACAGAATTGAGCTTGATTAATATTAACTTCTTTTTTTTCTTGTGGATTTTATGTGAGGCAAACTCATTCAAGGGGCTTGAAGCAAGAAATTTAGTGTGCTGTGCGAAATAAAACCGGACTAAATCTTAGGTATTAGTATTATCATAAAGTACTTAACAGCGTGCAGCTAATTTCAATAAAAGGTATCACACAGCAAGTACACTTTGGGCTGATTTTCACAATCACTGTGTTCATAAGAATACATGGCTACCAAATTCATCTACTTTCATTGGTAAGTAAAGTCCTGTTTTGAACTGTAAGATTAATTTTAATGTTAAGTTCAGGAGAAGCTGATCAAGAGAAGGCTGATAGCAGCAAAGCTGGCCCAATAACCTTGTCTGCATTTTGTTTATCTTTCTATTCCAGGGAATGTTGCATTGTCTCAACTTTAGGGCTGTTAATGACAATTGGATAACAAACACAGTGACTAAATAACTAATCAAAAGGTCTGGATTTGCATAGTATGAGTGACACACTCGCACCCGAAATGAAATTAATCACATTCAGCATATTGACATCAGAGTGACCCGGCTAGAGAATTCAATTTGTGAATTATTATTTGGCCAAAAAATTCTGCCAGTGTCCATTTTGCCAAGTTCTATTGTTGGGGAGAATACAAAATTAGGGATAGATTAGATAGATGATAGAGATAGATAGAATGATATAGGTACAGACAAATAGACAGATGAAAGACACAAATAGACGATACAGACAGACAGACATAGACAATAGATACACAGACAGACAGACAGATATAGACAATATAGATGATATACAGTAGTGGCCAAAGTTGTGGAAACCTTTTGGGAAAAGTGTATTTTCTAAAACTAGCTAATAACAGCACTTTTTTTGTAGTAGTAGTAGTACCATAACATTATATATCAATGGAAAGATAATTTAACCAAGAATGTAATGCAATTACTTTTATGAAGGATTTGCTATTAGAATAGCAATTACAGTATAGAGAAGAAAAATGAAAGACGTAGAAAAAATAAGATATACAAAAATTATAAATATGTCAGTTAATCCTAAATTGGGTAACCTTTAGCATGAATTACGGCCTTACAAGGTCTTCCCATGGAGTGAACCAAGCCTTTTAGTTCTGCAGCTGTTCTAATGTGAAACCAAGATTGAAGGATTGCTTCTATTAATTGGGTTTTATTGCTGGGTCTCTTCTGACTAAAAAGTTTCTTTAGTCGGCTCCATAAACTTTTAATTGGATTAAGGTCTGGGCTATTCCCAAGCCATTCCAGCAGTGGAATAGAAATGAAACTCCCCCCCAAAAAGTGGTGCTATTAGCCATCAAACCTCAAAAATACATTTTCCCCAAAATTATGGCCACAATTCTGTAGTACCGTGTTTCCCCAAAAATAAGACTTCCCCTGATAATAAGCCCAATTGGGCATTTGAACACATGCACTAAAATAAGTTTCCCCTGAAAATAAGCCCTTCCCGAAAATATTTAAACGCAGAGCTGGAAATCAGGTAAGACGGCAAGAGGAGCCCCATCTTGTTCCATGCGCCCTAAAATAATAAGATCTCCCCAAAAATAAGGCCAAGTGCTTATTTTGGGGTTCAAAAAATATAAGACAGGGTCTTATTTTCGGGAAAACACGGTAGAAAACGAAAATACATTTCTTTCTTTACAGTGATTGAGGAGAGATGTAGATCAAGCTTACATTCGTCCTGCTGGTTCTCAGAAACTTAAAACAACATGGAAATACAGCTAGTCCCTTACAATTCGCTTAGGGACCATTCGAAGCTACAGCGGCATTGGAAAAGAGTGGCTCATGATCATTTTTCACACGACCACTGCAGTCTTCCCATGGTCACGTGATCACAAATTCAGCTGCTTGGCAACTGATTCATATTTATGACGGTTGCAGTGTCCCACGGTCATGTGATCCCCTTCTGACAAGCAAAAGTCAATGGGGGGAGCCAGATTCACTTAACAACCATGTTAACTAGCCTAACAACTACAGTTGTTGTTAGCTATGTAATTTAGTTATGTAAAGTTATGTACTTTACAACGGTGGCAAGGAAAAGTCGTAAAATGGGCCAAAACTCACTTAACAACTGTCTCGCTTAGCAACAGAGGTTCTGGGGTCCATTGTGCTCTCCCTGTACTTGGGCTTCGTTCTTCCTGGGGCTACTCCAACCACTAGCTTTGTTTCAACGCCAAAAACACGTCCATCCGAGTGGCTGGAACTTGGCCCGATAGAACCTGGATTCTAAAAGCTTTCCTACAAAGTAGCCAGAACAAGCGTACCGTTACTCAAGGGAGGCTGTCCAATAGCCAGGGGTTTAATAGCTTTTCTTCAATAAAACAGAGATCACAATATCAACTGGGTGAACAGGAAAGTTTCATTTGTACATCAATCAAAGCATTAAAGTAGAACTACATGCACTTTAGGTTGCCCAGAGCAGGGGTCTCCAACTGTGGCCACTTTAAACCTGGAGGACTTCAACTCCCAGAATTCCCCAGATGGTTGCCAAAGTTGGACACCTCTGCTCCAGAGAATTTCGGTTGATGACTGGCCTCCTCCAAGATTCCCAGCCATCAGGAAATTACTCTGGCGTTTTAGGCATTGTGAAGTAACTACCAGGGATATTACTTTTTGCAGTAATGCTTCCACACTAAACCCAGCCACTCCTTCAAAAGCTCCTTAGTCGCCTTGTGGGGAGAAAAAAAAAATCACGATAGCCTTAAATGGAAGCTCAAGATTTTCTGGAACTGACCGTCAACTTTAAAACTCTGCAGTTAAAAGAGGAATTTTGGCTACCAAGGAGATCAAGGGATGATAGCAAAAGACGGCAGAAGGACTAAGTGGAGAAACGTGAAGGGCAAAATCCAAGATCGTTTTCCCCCTTTTTTTTAAATGCTTCGGGATAATTTTTAATCAACTACAACATGAAAACTGGGTGACACTTGTCAAAATTCACACACTGCCTGTGTGATTGTGTGGCCTCTTCCCCCATTTTAATTACATCACACAATGACTCTTTAACAGCCAGAGGAAGGACCGTTTTGCCTTGCAGTGAGGCTGCCGCTGATCTCTTCTGAGAATATTCCAAAAATGACGTGCAATCGCCCCACTGCCTTTCAGCCTGAAGGCTCTTCTCATCCTTGCCCTTCAAGGGGATCCAGGGTTTCATTCTCAATGGGTAACCCTGAATTTTCTCCTTCCTGGCTAGACTCCCCTCAAACGAAGCAGAGTCTTGGGGAAAGGCTTTTGGGGGTGGGGGAGGAGACAGGGGGGAAAAGGAGGCCAAAATACCATGAAAAACTACTACAGTACATTATTTTGGCGTTATCCCCCCCCCCCAAAAAAAAGGAAAATGGGGAAAAAAAAGGGGGTGAACTTGAGGGAACGCCTGGGATGAAAGAGGACATGAGTTCTGAGCGAGACTCCAAGAAGCGGCCTAGAGTGGCGCATCGAAAAAATTGCTGCCACGGAACACGGAGGAGACAATTTTGCCTGTCGAATTGATGGTGCCCTCGCTGTCCGAGCTGGATTCGGAGTCGCTGCTTCCTGAGTAAGCCCCAAGGCCGGGCAGGATGCCGATGCAGACGGCGGCCGAGGGGCAGTGGAGGGCAGAGCCGCTCATGGCACTGCTGCCCAGGGGAACGCAAGATGGTTTTTCTGAAAGAGAAGAAAAAAAAAGGACTGTGGAAATACAGTTTCACGATCGTATGCTCTGTTTCCAGTTTCCTTCAAACAGAAGAACGTCTTATTTATTTTTTATTTTATTTTATTTTAATTTATTTTTTATATGCCGCCCTTCTCCGGAGACTCAGGGCGGCTTACAATGCGTTAAGCAATAGCCTTCATACTTTTGTATATTTATACAAAGTCAGCTTATTGCCCCCACAAACTGGGTCCTCATTTTACCCACCTTAGAAAGGATGGAAGGCTGAGTCGACCTTGAGCCTGGTGAGAATTGAACTCGCAGTAATTGCAGGCAGCTGGATGTTAAATGCTGCCTCCTATGCCACTCAGGCTCCTAAGGTTAAGGCTCTTAAAAGGTTAAATCATGGCCACTGGATTATTAAAACTGAGACGTTTTGTTACTCATCCAAGTAAGTTCTTCTATCAAAATTAAGGTTTGGGTAAGCAAAGAGTCAGAGGAAAGAATCAACTCTTGCCATACAGACTGCAGGGGGCTTCTGCCCAAAACTGAGGACAGGAGCAAAATGGGCATTTAACCCCTTAATCAAGTATTCCTAAACTGTGGCAACATTTAAGATGTGTGGACTTCAACTCCCAGAATTCCTTCAAGAATAAGAATTCCCATGGCTGGTTGGGGAGTTCTGGCAGTTGAAATCCACATGTCTTGCCAAGGTTGAGAAGCAATGCTCTAATCTCTTTAGAAGCTTCTGCTGGGTAGTCCTTGACTTATAAGTGGTTGCTTAGTGACTATAAAAAGTTATGATGGACCCAAAAAAGGGGACTTATGAAGTTCCAACGCTTGCCCATCCCTGGTCACGTGACTGCACTTCAGGTGCTTGGAACAAGGCTGCATTTGTGGCTGTTTGCAGAGTCCTGTGGTCTTGTGACTGTGTTTTGTGATGGTTTTGCTGAAAATCATCATTTCTAGTTTTTGGCCAAGCTGCACCATAGCAATCCATCCATCCATCCATCCATCAGAATAGAGTTGGACCTTTACTCAAGCAGGAGACCCTATCTTCAAAGATCTTCAAACTTGGCAGCTTTAAGACTTGTGGACTTCAACTCCCAGAATTCTCCAGCCAGAGTTGAAGTCCACAAGTCTTAAAGCTGCCAAGTTTGAAGACCTCTGCCCTATACCATTTCAGACTGTCCAGTCTCTTCTTAAAAACCTCCAGTAATGGAGCACCCACAACTTCTGACAACAAGCTTTTCCACTGATCAATGCGTTTGCTTAATGACCACGGGAGTCGCTTAATGACTGCCACGAAAACAGTCATAAACTTTGATCAGTCACATGGCCTGTTTTACATCCCGTTAGATGGCTGTTATATGACTTACATTAGGCTCCCTAACGGTCGTAACTCAAGGACAACCTGTACCCCAAACTCAGTTCTGAATTGAAGTAATTACTGTTACTGAAAATCTCTTCCACGACTCCCTCGATATTTGGCACATTGCTCTGAGATGGTCCAGGAAGCTTCGTGAGCAAGAGCGGGGAAAAAAATAAAAATAAATCCAAATGATCATGTTAAGAGCTCTTAGCTCCAGTGAAATTGCTTAAATTTCATGACTTGCATATCTTCTGATTTTTATTTGCTGGATCTCCCTCAAGTTTGCAAAGAGCAAGAAGTTTGTTTGAATGAATGCTGCTGCAGATCTATCAAAATGATCGATGGACAACTTGATTTGGCAATCAAAAGCCGAATGGCATCTTTTGACATTTCAATGAAAACTCTTTATCTTGCAATGCCGTAATGTCAGTCTTTTGGCCGTGGTGAGAGCATTGGAAAGATAAATTTATAGCCTTATAAATGGTCCAGTGGATTGAAGGCTTGATTGCAGTTGTCATCTGTGAATGGATTGCCTACAGACGTAGACTTTGTGTGGACAAGTGTAATGAAATAAATATGGGTCTCGTTTATACAGAACATGGTAGGTTAAAATAAAAAAAGATAGTTGTGCAAATGTATCAGAAATATATACATATATATTGAATAATATTTGCCTTAGACAAGTATATATAGAATTGTAACTACCCTGTTTCCCCCAAAATAAGGCATCCCCTGATAATAAGCTCAATCAGGTTTTTGAGTGCATGGCAATAAGGCCAAGCGCTTATTTCAGGATTCAAAAAAATATCAGGCAGGGTCTTATTTTCAGTGTATACATGGTATTGTTATAATGGTATATATTTTTGGGTGGATTTTTTCACTTTTTTGTCATGTTTTTTGTTTTATGCATTCTTTTTCTTCCCTTCTCTTTGACAATAGTGATATTACTATTACTAAATTTAGAAAAATCAATCTTACCAGATCTCTTAATCTCAGCTTTTATGGTTTTGTTTTGCTTGATTGCAGCCTGAGTACATCCAAAGTTACAATTTGCTTTTATCTTACTGGTGAGGAAAAAGGCAGGAGGGGAGGGACAAAACATCCGTTCTGCACATCTAGCAGTGAAGGCATCAGGCTGGAAACCAGGAGATGGTGAGTTCTAGCCTTAGGCATGAAAACCATAAGCCTGTGGCATCGACAGATGGGTGACTTTGGAAACGGTAAATTCTAGTCCCATTTTAGGCATGAAAGCTGGCTGGGTGACTTTGGGCCAATCACTAGGAGACGGTGATTCTAGTCCCATTTTAGGCATGAAAGCTGGCTGGGTGACTTTGGGCCAGCCATTCTCTCACAGCACAACCCACCTCACAGCGTTGTTCTTGGAGGGAAAAGAGAAGGAGGGAGGAGGATCAGATCTGTTCGCCATCTTGAGTTATTTATAAAAAGAGCAAAGATAGGATTAAATAAAAAAAAATAAAAATCCCTGGCTATGGGAAAGAATTTGAAAACTTTGGCTGAGAAGACTCTCCATCCAGGAGAAAGACCTAAGCCTCATTCTATCTCCAGTGAAGTGAAAACATCTCTCCAAATGCCAAATTTTTGTGTGTGCAACGTGCCATTGTCGGCCAAGAGTCACACTGAATTATCAACCATCCCTACCAAGCATTTGGGAGAATGACTAATATTGAAAGAGATTAGAGGCAGCCACCCTTCTGTGGCTAATTAGCCTGGAGACCTTAGAAGGGGAACCAAGTGAGCAGATGGCGAGGCAGTGTGCAACAACACCCATCCCTTGAATTAGCCACATGCCTGGCCTCCGGAAGCAGAACAGCAAAAGTTTGGACCAGGCACCATCACAAAGACAGACACAGTCCAATTTTGTGAAGCTTCTGTCCACAGTTCTCTAGCAATTCTGCCCTGGGAGAGACTTCAAGGGCCACGATCAGTAAAAGAGATTGTGAGTTATGTCAAGCAGAACAAACAGCGATGCATCTGTACGGAGGCTAGTGGCACTGTTCTCAAACCAGGATACTGAGCTTGGAAAAGTCATATTTTACTCTTTTCAGACACCGGGTTACTCCGATCCAATTGCAATGCTGGATCACATTCATTTTGTCTGAATGTTCACAAGAGATTTTCGATCATCCGTGTCATCGTTTTTATCCCAGAGCTTTAATTGCACTCAACAATGAACTAAAGGGCCACCATCAGTGAGCTGTTGGACAGCATTACTTGGTCTGCTGTGAGGATGTTTGGGTGGTTTAGGGGTGGGGAATTTGTGGTGGGTGGGTGTTTGGGGATTGTTACGTGTGTTGGACTTGGTCTTTGGCTGTTAAGTGAATTTCATTGTATGGGTATACTGTGTATACATGTACAATGACAACAAAGTTATTCTTATAGTTAGCCAAAGGTGCTTTTCTCCTAACTGTATTGTACTGTACTCCAGTCTATTCAATTCAATTCAGTTCTGTTCTGTTCTATTCTACTCCAGCGTCTATTCTATTCTATTCTATTCTGCTCTGCTCTGCTCTACCCTATCCCAGTCTATTCTATTCTGTTCTGCTCTATTCCAGTCTATTCTGTTTTATTCTGTTCTGCTCTGCTCTACTCCAGTTTCCTCTACTATTCGAATTCTATCTACCCCATAAGACCGCAATAGGACCAGGACTCAACATGGCAGGTGTGCTGCAGCTGAACCAAAAGATTCAATTTAGATTCTATCTATCCCTTAAGACCTTAACAGGGTTAGGACCCAACATGGCAGTTGAGCTAATCTCCTCCATAAATGGGAAAAGCTCTCCTCTTCGGAATGTAGCGGTGGGGCTCCAAAGCAGACAGTGCGACATATTGTGGAATATATGAGGGAAATCTCAGAGACTTTCTGCCTGCAATTCCACCGTGACTTGACTTTTCAAGTATCCTACCTTTGAATTTGTAAACAGAGTAAATCGTTTCAGTTCTGTTCACTGAGAATGTAATCATGATGTGCTTTTTAAAATTGTTGCCATAAGCTAAATAAATAAATATCTTCTCCTACCAGGCCCCCTTGCATGGACAGCTTCTTCCAAGAAGAGCACAGTCAAAGGCTGCTCACTCAGTCTAGTCTGCTGCTAGATTTCATCCAATAACACAGTGTTTCTCAACGTTCTTGGCATTTTTAAGAAGAGTGGGCTTCAACTCCCAGAATTCCCCAGCCAGCTTTGCTGTCACCAAGGTTGAGAAACACCACAGTATCACATTAGTAAAATCCCCTTCCATCTCAACCTCTCAAAGGCAGAGCTAACCATGCAAAGCACTGAACCAGGGGTGAAATGCTCCCGGTTCGGACTGGATCACCTGATCCGGTAGCGATGGAGGCGGGTGGGTCAGAGAACCAGTAGCAAAAATCCCTGCCCCCCCCCCCCATGCCCAGATGAGCCGTGCAAACATCAAGAGGCTTTTTTTTTTAATTTTTAAAAGATTTTTTTCTACAACCTCTTCGGCCGAAAAAATGCTTTTAAAAGTAAAAAAAAAAAAGCCTCTGATGATCGCGCGGCTCAGCTGGGATCGTCAGAGCCTTTTAAAAGCATTTTTTCAACAACCTCTTCAGAGGTTGTAGAAAAAATGCTTTTAAGAGCCTCTGACGATCCAAGCTGAGTTGCCTGATTGGCAGAGGCTTTTTTTCTTTTAAATGCCTCTGACGATCCCAGCTGAGTTGCCTGATTGGCAGAGGCTTTTTTTCTTTTAAATGCCTCTGACGATCCCAGCTGAGTTGCCTGATTGGCAGAGACATTTAAAAGAAAAAAAGCCTCTGCCGATCAGGCAACTCAGCTGGGATCATCAGAGCCTTTTGAAAGCATTTTTTAACAACCTCTGCCGAAGAGGTTATAGAAAAAATAGTTTTAAAAGTTAAAAAAAAAAATTGGCCATGCCCACCCAGTCACATTACCACTCCCCCAAGCTACGCCCACAGAACTGGTAGTAACAAATTTTAGATTTCACCACTGCACTGAACCCCATAAACCTGGAATCTTCAAAAACACATTCGGATACACACCTGCAACTTTATCATGGTCAGGATCCGGGTCCAGTTTCAATCTTTTTACACTGTTGGCACCTTCTGAACTGCAAAGAGACACAAATCCGAAGAGCGGAACTTAAATTAGTTCCTTTATGGAAAACAGGCAAGCAGAAAGATATAAACAAGAGGCGCACATCATACTAAGGTGACCGCCGTTGGTTCAGATGCCACAGCTGGCTGACATCATTCCTCCATAAACGGTGAGTTACAAACTACGAGGCAGCTCTCATCTGGCGTGGTAAACTAAAGATTTTTTAAAAAATTATACAACCCTATTATGGTATTAAGAATGGAGACGAGAAGTAGCTCAGAACTGAACTGAGGTGGGTTTTGTTTGAACTTGGCTTTCTTCTGGCAGATGTTTCATTACCAGATTAGGGAACATCAGCAGTGCTTCTCATGCGGTTACTAGCCTGATAATGAACCTTCACAGGAAGAAAAAAAAATGCTACCCTTATGGCTTATCACAGTACAAGACACAGTACAATTTAGAAATCAACCAGTGGAACCACTTGCCTTCAGAAGTTGTGGATGCTCCAACACTGGAGCTTTTTAAGAAGAGATTGTACAACCATTTGTCTGAAATGATCTAAGGTCTCCTGCTTGAGCAGAAGGTTGGACTAGAAGACCCCCAAGGTCCCCTTCCTCCCCCCCCCAACTTTCTTATTCTTATCTTTGCAAATTAGCAATTAAGAGAACATGCTAGAATACACCTTAATAGAAATGGCTGCTATGAAGACAGATTGATTGTTCACACACTGGATAGCCTTTCTCCTCCTCCGGAAGAAAATGATGTTCTCATGTGACACGTTACAAATCACAAATGCCAACTTAGGAGTGGCTTCCTACTACCCACTGCCTTCCCTTGAGGACCTGTATACTGCACGAGTCAAAAAGAGGGCTGTGAAAATATCTACAGACCCCTCGCATCCTGGACATAAACTGTTTCAACTCCTACCCTCAAAACAACGTTATGGAACACTGCACACCAGAACAACTAGACACAAGGACAGTTTTTCCCCGAACGCCATCACTCTGCTTAACAAATAATTCCCTCAACACTGTCAAACTATTCACTAAGTCTGCACTACTATTAATCTTCTCATTGTTCCCACCACCCATCTCCTCCCACTTATGACTGCATGACTGTAACCTTGTTGCTGGTATCCTTACGATTTATATTGACTGTTTCCCTATGACTATCATTAATAAGAACCTTATGATTCTTGACGAATGTATCTTTTCTTTTATGTACTCCGAGAGCGTATGCACCAAGACAAATTCCTTGTGTGTCCAATCACACTTGGCCAATAAAGAATTCTATTCTATTCTATTCTATTCTATTCTATTCTATTCTATTCTATTCTATTCTATTCTATTCTATTCTATAGTCTTCATTGGGCACTACCATGCAGTAATGGAGGTAGTGCTCAATGAATAAATCAGTGGAATGGCTTGCCTTCAAAAGTTATGGGTGCTCCATTACTGGAGGCTTTGAAGAAGAGACTGGACAAACATTTGTTCAAAATGGTATAGAGCCGTGATGGCGAACCTATGGCACGCGTGCCAGAAGTGGCATGCAGAGACCCATCTCTCCGGGCATGCCAGCTGTCGCCCGTTGCTCTTCCGAGTTCCGCTGCACACATGTGCACTGGCCAGCTGGTCTTCACGCGTGTGGGAGCGCCAGAAACCGGAAAAGCAGATCCCCAGTGTGCATGTGCATGCCGGGAGGCTGAGCTTCCAGTTTGCGGTGCACACCAGTAAGCTGGTTTTCGTGCATGCATGTGCACCAAAAACCACAGCTGGCTAGTGCGCATGCTGCAAACCGGAAGCATGTGTGTGCCAGGGAGCTGCTCTTCCAGTTTCCAGTACTCCCCCTGCGCGCACACTCCCGTTTCGGCACTCGGTGCAGAAAAGGTTCGCCAACACTGGTATTGTCTCCAGCTTGAGTAAAGGAGTTGTATTAGAAGATCTTTTTGTTGTCTCAGCTCATCCCTTGTTTCTCCTGATCAGGTAAACATCCAATAATCCTGCCTCTCAGGCTTCTGGGAAAGACCCAAAGGAAAGACCACAAGGCTGAGGATCAGCGTCTCACAACATGTCAGTTTCCCATCTACTGAACTTCCTAATATAAAAATAGTGAAGAGGGAGAGAGGAGCCTGTCAGGCACACGTCGACTCTGTAAGCACTTAGCATAGCCTTAGGGTTCCAATCTGCGGCTACTCTGGGGCGAGAATTCATTATGCACTGATTCTCTTGCTCTTCGCCTCGTTACAGGTAATCCTCGATTTACAACCACAACTGAGCCCCAAATTGCCACTGCTAAGCAAGACAATTTAAGTGTAGTACTTTGCCCCATTTTATGATCTGTCTTTCAACAGTTAAGTGAATAACTGCAGTTATTACCGTATTTTTCGGAGTATAAGATGCACCTTAGTTTTTGGGGAGTAAAATAAGAAAAAAGCTGATTGGCAGGTGGATCTGTTCCCAGAATACCCCCAATCAGCTGTTCCCACAGGTGAATTTTAGCAACAGGTTCGTTGGTTGTGAATTCTGTGCTTTTTTGCTTTTTTTTTCTGCCACAGAAACTTCTGAAACTCTGTTTCAGAAAAAACTTTTTTTCCTGCCTCTGAAAGCCTCCGAAACCTGGCCCCTCCTTTTTCTGGAACGTATCCAGGAGGAGATCCAATTCCTAATGAGATCTTTGGGGAGACTTGTCGCTGAGCGGTTGCCCATTACAGGTCCAAGTGTACCTTGTTTCCCCAAAATAAGACATCCCGTTAATAAGCCCAATTGGGCTTTTGAGTGCATGCGCTAAAATAAGCCTCCCCTCAAAAATAAGCCCTCCCTGAAAATATTTAAATGCACAGCTGGAAATCAGGTAACATGGCAAGAGGAGCCCCATCTTGCTCCACGCGTCCCAAAATAAGAAGACCTCCCTGAAAATAAGGCCAAGCGCTTATTTCGGGGTTCCAAAAAAATATAAAACAGGGTCTTATTTTCGGGAAAACATGGTAACTGAATATATCCAGATGCTTCTGGATATGCAGAACCTCATTTCCGGATGTACATACATGTCACAGTTATAATGCCAACTCAGGAGGAAAAAAAAGAGATTGATTTCATCCAATTGCAAAAAATCTGGAATGCATTTATTGATTGATTGATTGAATTTATATTGCCGCCTATTCACCCATGGCACCTCAAGGCGGCTTACAGAATATAAAACCACATTTAAAACAATAAAACTAATAAAAAGAATCAAATAAATTAATATAGTATAATATAATAAAATCACCCCCCACCTCCCGTCCTGGCGACAGCAGATCACATAAGCCATTTAATGGGCTCCATCCCGCTCTGGGTTCCCCAGGCCTGCTAGCAGAACCAGGTCTTCAGTGCCTTTCGGAAGAATATGAAGAGGGGAGGCCATTCTAATCTCTGGGGTAATGAAGTTCCAGGGAGAGGGAGCCACCACGGAGAAGGCCCTTCTTCTGGGTCCCACCAGGTGTATCTCCAGAAGCAGGTTTCAAAACCCATCGCTACCGGTTCGCTCATGGGCGCTCACGCATGACATTTCTGTTCAGCCGCTACCAGTTTGCCTGAACCAGTAGCAACCCACCACTGTGTATCTCCCTCAGGGATGGGACCCGCAACATTGCTTGTCTTCCCACTCTGGTGGGTCAGGTAGATGAGACCGGCAAGACACACCTGGTCCCAAGCCATGAAGGGCTTTAAAGGTGACAACCAGCAGTTTGAATTGAACCTGGAAGCAAATTGGCAACCAATGCAGCTCCCGCAGGAGATGTGCACACCGGGGTCTGCACAAAACCATGCAGGCTGCTGTATTTTGCACCAACTGGAGCTTCCGGATGCTCTTCAAGGGCAGCCCCATGTAGAGCGTGTTGAATAGTCAAGACGGGAAGAGACTAGGGCATGAGTGACTGTGAGTCATTTAATTAGTTTTACTGCATGGAAAAGTCCAAAGATTTGAATTCTTTGTTACTGCTGCCACTCTGAGCCTTGGGGGCAAAACTACCGAGTTGCAAAACATACCTTCTGTGTTTCACAGCTCCTGCCAACAGCTTGGCCTGAGAGAATTTGCTCTTGTTTTCTGATTTGACCGAGAGTTTTTTGTCCGCTTCCTTCTTCAAGTCAGCGCTCGCTCCGACTTTTGACAAAGTGTTGTGAACTCAAAGTTAAGGAGAAAAAGAATGCAGTGGGGGAAGCACAGAAGACACGCAAAACAAAATTGTGCTACAGCTTTATACATTGTTGCATAGCCGTATTTACAGCCCCACAAGCGTTAACCAGTAGTTTTATTAATTTCTCTCTTACCTCTTTGCTACTACACTTACTTAGCATTTGGTTCTGGCATACACAACGTTTGGAAAGAGAATACTGTATGTACAAATATGTGTAAACTAACTTTACTGGACCTTTTTCCCCCCAGCAAGCATAAAGTTAAGAGGACTGATACAAAGACCTATTCAATTAAAGCAAGAAAACTTGCACGTGGCACACGCAATCCGTTCAAGTTAACCATCTACTGAGCTACATAACTTGGTCTATTATAATACTAGAGTTCAAACAAAGAGCTTTTTCTTAAAACCAAATAAAGATTAGATTCAAATTCTACCTTTCCTAGTTTTTACCCCAGGTAAAGCTAATCTGTGTATAATTCTCTCTCTTGTGTGCATCTCTCTCTCTCTCTCTCCCTCCTCTAAATAGAGATCTAGATAGAGAGAGATCTAGATAGATAATCTCTGCCACATCAGATTCATATCATAATTAGCTTGGAGTTCCGCTAAATTAGCTCTCTAGTGCCACCAACTGAATCTGAGAATGGCACTGGCACACTTACCAAAAACCAACACTGGGCAGGATCTTTATGGAAAACAGCCCAAAATAGCCACAACACTTAGATTTATATACCGCTTCACAGTGCTTTAAGGCCCTCTCTAAGCGTTTTACAGAATCAGCATATTGACCCCCAACAATCTGGGTCCTCATTTTATTGACCTCAGAAGAGGCAACCTTGAACTGGCTGGGGAATTTTGGGAGTTGAAGTCCACCCGTCTTCAAGTGGCCACGGTTGAGAAACCCTGGCTTAAAGAAACAGAGATGAGCACTGACACCTAAAGCTGGCTACAAGTAGCGGAGTAAAGGAAAGTCCAGTTGCCTCCTGAAAAAGCACGTTAGCCTTTCTTTTTCATAGATGCTGCGAAGTCATGCACAGCCCACAGAGCAGCAACTGGTAAGTCACAGATGGAAACTGGAAACAACTAAGCAAACAAAAGATAAAAGGATGAAATCATGGAAAATTTAGAGCGGAGCCTCAGTCAAACCAGCCCGACCAGCCAACACACAGCCTAGCCCTTTAGAAGCTTAGTCTGGCAAAGACTAGCAGACGTGTGCTTGAACAGGAATTCAGTGGCTTTTCATCCCCCGCCCCAGTAGATTTTACTCACATTATTAGCTGAACTAATAACCCCAGCCTGCTGTTTGTTCAATCCAGTGATGAAATGTAAAATTTGTTACTACAGGTTTTGTGGGCGTGGCTTGGTGGGGGGGGAATGTGACTGGGTGGGCGTGGCCAACTTTTTTTTTTAACTTTGAAAAGCATTTTTTCTACAACCTCTTCGGCCGAAAAATGCTTTTAAAAGTTAAAAAAAAAAAAAACCAACTCTCTGATGATTGCGTGGCTCAGCTGGACGGGGGGTGGGGGGGTGGGGCTGCCATCACTGAACCGGGAGCATTTCACCGCTGGTTCAATCCATATGCAACAAACCTGATATTTTAAATATTTAAAATCAAGGAGACATGTAGACCATGATGAGGGACTCACCGAATCGGGAATCTGGACAGACCACACTCTGCAGTCAATTTAAAAAAAATATGGACTTTTATGATCATTCCTGGTGGATATTTCTAGATTTGTACAAGTTGACTGGTTTGGTCACTAAAGAAGAAAAGATACTGTAAATTTTAAATGGGAGTCAGTTTGTAGTGAGATTATTATTTCAGCTGTCTTCACCTTATGACTGTTATTAAGCCCAGAATGATGACTGTAAGTCATGACAGTCTTTAAGTGAGTCTGTTTTACCTAACAGTTTTTTTTTGTTTGTTTTTTTGCTGGAAACCTGAAGAAACCTGCATACTATGTCATAAGTTTGGGTAAAAAATGCAAATCAGTTGCCAAATGCCCAAAATTTAATCACATGACCAGGGAGAGGGAGGTAGCTGTTGGAACTACTCAAATGGGAGGTCTGGTATAACTTCAAATGGTCGCTAAACAACCAGACATAAGCTGAGGACTACCTGTAGGCACAGAGATGGGAAGATTTGACGCTCCCTGCAAAGGAGAAAGGCAGCTCAAGTGCCCAAATGTAGATCATTATGATTATGTTGTGATTGTTAAGACTGGTCATAAACCACTTTTTTCAGTGCATTGTTAACTTTGAACCGTTGCTAAATGAACGGTTGAAAATGAGGGACTACCTACACAAAGTTGTCCTATGTTAAAAGTTCATGATAAAATATAACAATAGACTCTAAAACTGTATAAGTGGCAATAGTTAAGAATATAAATGTATGGATATCATTACAGTCTACTTTTCAAATCAAATTGTATTGACTGCCTCAGGCCAAAGGTTTAAAGCAGCAAAACGATTTATAAGTGTGACACATCATGGCACAGCAGTGACGCTTATTCACCCCGACTAAACTATTAAAGCCACTCATTTAGTGACCGTTGAAAGTTACAACAGCACTAAAAAAAGTGATTTATGACCGTTTTACACACTTAGGACTGTTGCAGCATCCCCAAGGTCACGTGATCAAAATTTGGACACTTGTCAATTTATGTCCCAGGGTCATCCGGTTCCCCTTTTGCGACCTTCTGACAATCAAAGTCAGTGGGGAAGCCAGATTCATTTAACAACCGGGTTACTGACTTAATAACTACAAGGGTTCACTTAACAACTATGGCAAGAAAGGTCATAAAATGGGGCAAAACTCACTTAATACAGAAAGTTGCTTAGCCACATAAAATTTTTTTTTGCTCTATTCTGGTGGTAAATTGAGGAATAGTTGAAATACCTTGCACACCAATAATGCAAACTTGGCACTTGTCTTAGAAGAATTTAACACTCCAAATAGTTCAAAGACAAAAACACGCTGATGGCTGCTTCTGAAATCCCCCCCTACCCCAGAGGAAGAAGGACCCCCCCCCCTTTCAGGGCCAAGGATATCCGGTACTCGTTCAATTCCTTGAGGTCTTCTTCGTGACGCTGCTTTTCTATCAGGACTTGCTGCCGAGAAACTTCATCGAGGAACTTGGACTCATCTTCATCCAGGCCCCTGACCATATTTTCTGTAGAGAACAAGCTAAGATTGCGATAAACCCACAAATTTGGCTACAGCATCTCTGCCGTCTTATTTCAGCATGATTTTTTTTAAAAAATTCCATCAGTTAGGAAGATATGGGACAGCCTGTTGGATGGACCTCCCATTCAGATGCAACGGGCCACATTTGAGTTTGGACCTCGTCTCAAACTTACAAACGCTGTTTCTGAAGAACTCCAGACAATTGATGTATCTTATATCATTTATGTAAATTTACTTGTCCGACTATGGAATTGCATTAATTATGGAAATGTCATCGATCGGCTTTAACGGACTTTTGGTTCCTGCAGACCCCCTTCCTTCCACCATTCAAGCTTTTACTGAAGATTTAAGAGCCTTGGTGGTGCAGCAGACTAAAGTGCTGTTAAGTGCTAGCACTTAGCTGCCAGCTGCCTGCAATTAGTGCAAGTTCGAATCTCACCAGGCTCAAGGTTGACTCAGCCTTCCATCCTTTCGAGGTAGGTAAACTGAGGACCCGGATTGTGGGGGCAATAAGCCGACTTTGTATAGAACAACACCGCTTGGGGGGTGGCGAAAGTCCTAATAAGCAGGTATATACAAAAAAGTATGCAGGCTATTGCTATAATGCATTGTAAGCTGCCCTGAGTCTACGGAGAAGGGCAGCATATAAATGGGACCAATCAATCAATCAATCAATCAATCATTGGGCAGCATATAAATTGGATGGATAAATAAATGAATGAATGAATGAATGAATGAATGATAAAAAGGCTGAACCACCATCCTGGCTGATGCTATCACAGCAAATACACATTCATATTTACCTGTTTTGCTGCCATTTAATCTGCTTTCAAGATCCACATTTCCCAAGAATGTGAAAGTTTACAGTCTTCTTTTATAACACTATAGCTTCCTAGACAGGAATATATTTTTTTTTGGCCTGAGGAGCACTTACCCATACACCCCACTGCCAATCTGAAGCAGCCCAGAAACAGATTTCATCATAGTAGGGCCTGGGCTGCCAAATTTTTAGCGCAATTTGATGAACTAGCTTGCAATCCCCTGGCTATGCGTAGCATAAAAATCAGAAACCTTCATTTATAAAAACCCAATTGTTGGGATAATGCAACATGCTAAGGCAAAATCAAACAACCTTTACCGCTTGCCACAACGTGTGAACCTGTCAGAAAGCAGAAATAGAAAAGGTAAATCTAGGAAAAAGAGCGCCACTCTGAACTAAAATTCCTCACTATGGAATCTGGAGGTTCATTCAATGATCTGGGTTCTGAGATCAAAGGCTACTGAAGATACAATGCTTGATCTTAACTCGAAGGCTAAGTAAAATTGCTCCCATGCATCTTTATAATCTTAAGGACTATAAACATTAACAAAGCAGTATGTTTACCGTGTTAACTATACGAAATTCTACTTGGAGTCGGCAAACCACTGAAAAAGAGCCTATGTCTGCAGACGGGGTGATGCTTTTACACACTAAGATAACAAAATACAAAAAGGAGAGGTGGCGATGAAGCAGCACAAGAGGCAGACAAAACCAATTACTTAAAATGCACCAATAGACTCTTTCAACCGAAGCCAAGACAATTGTGGCTCAGCACAACATACAACCACTCCTTTCCAAAAGCCAATGATTCCATGACAGAATGAAGGAGAGGCCATGAGAAAGGGCCAGTCTGCGGATGTTGCATCTCACAATTGTCCGGATGATCCTTACCTGAAAGGCTGTTGCCAGCCAGCGTAAACAAGCTAGAACTGTGTTTATTAACTTTAGCAACTTGTGTGGGCTTCAATTCCCAGAATTCCCCAGCCAGAAAATCCACACACTTTAAAGATGCCAAGACTGTGGAATACTGAGCTAGGGAGTTGACTAATTGGATACAGTGAGATAATTCTGAGTTGAAGGATTGGAGAACACCTCATATTCAAGCATCGAAAGAGGTTTCTGAGCTTGCAGGAGTGCAAACATAACATCGATGTGTTAATGCTTCAAAGCAGCTGCACCCAGTGGTGAAATGTAAAATTTGTTACTACTGGTTCTGTGGGTGTGGCTGGGGGGGGGGTAATGTGACTGGGTGGGCGTGGCAAACTTTTTTTTTTTTTACTTTTAAAAGCATTTTTTCTATAACCTCAAGAGGTTGCAGAAAAAAATGCTTTTAAAAGTAAAAAAAAAAAAGCCTCTGATGATCGCGTGGCTCAACTGGGCATGGGGGAGGGGGAGGAGCAGGGATTTTTGCTACCGGTTCTCCAAACCACCTGCCGCTATCACTACTGATCAGGCGATCCGGTCCAAACCGGGAGCATTTCACCCGTCTGCACCTCTTTTCTAAGGATAATGGGGCTGCTCTAAGGCAGCGTTTGTTTAAGGTAGGTGGACTTCAAGTCTCCATGGCGGGCTGGGGGATTCTGGGAGTTGAAGTCCACAAGTCCTAAAGCCGCACCCCGACATAAAGCTTCACATTAGGGAAGAAAGATCAGGAAGTTAACAAGTGGTGCCAGATGGAAAGATAACACACAAATGATTTCTTCTCGAGGTCATTTCCCCATTGTCCACGGATGTAGGAAGGTAGAAGAAACCTGTGACTAAACCTGCAACTTTTGAAGCGAAGAAGAAAAGTTGGCAGCTTTGCCAAGCTTCACACTTCAATGCTTTCCCCTTTCCTCTGCAGAAGTGGGCAGACTGGTTTCTGGATTGCAGCAGTAGCCAAGAAGCCAGCTGTGGTACCCTGGCACAACTGTAAGAGGGTGGCAAAGCCTTCTCCATACGGAGGCATTTCAGGAGGGACAGTTCTGTTCTTAAGGATGCCATTCCATGGAGACAAGAAAGAAAAAACAAGGGGTCAATCTTTGTGTGGCTGAATTTCAGGGACGCTTAGTGAAACTTACTGAATTTGAACTGTTCTTCAAACTCCTGCTGCTTCTTGTCCTTCTGTTCCTGAAGCCTTTCATAGAGAGATCGGGGGTCATACACTTCTTCGGGACATTCTAGGAGAAGGAGAAACAGATTTGTCAGTCAGAATTCAGGAATTGCTCTAACAGAAAATTTACTCCATCCATCGAGTTAATCAACCACATGCGAACAAGGGGCAATCCACCACTGGAACATTGTTATCTGTTCTATATTACTATACAAACTTTCTTCCTTAGCTTCCTTTTCCAGTTAAATAAATAGCTAGGAATATTTTCAGGATGACATTGAACTGGTCTATTACTGTATTTTTCAGAGTATAAGATGTACCGGACTATAAGACACACCTACCTTTTTTGGTGAGGAAAACAAGAAAAAGAAATCTGCCTCTGCCTCTCAGTAATTTTGCCTCCTTGCAGCAAACAGCCTGCTTTACTTTCATTTTCGTTTTCAGCATAGCTTGATTAGCATAAGGAAAAAAAAAATCTGCTCCCAGCAATTTACCTCCTTGCAGCAAGCAGCAGAGGCCCACACAAAACTGCAGAGAGCAAAACAGCTGAGAGTCAGGAGGCCAATCCAATCAACTTGTGATAATTAGGCTGTGCTGAAGCTGAAAGGAGCTGTTTCTTCTTGCTGCAAGGAGGTAATTGCTGGGAGGCAGACCCCAAAAGGTGGGGGCCAGTGGGTGGGCGGAGCTACATTTGGTGTATAAGACACACCTAAATTTTCACCCCTTTTTAGGGGGGAAAAAGGTGCGTCTTATACTCCAATAGTTTCATCTTGGTTATTACTTATAACTTTGCTCAAACAGGTTGCAGTGCATGTCCATGGGCCAGTACTTGGTTGAATGCTCCTTAGATCCACACTGAACCTGCTTGGGATTGTGACTCTTTAGATAAACCCCCAACTGACAGCCAAATACCTTTGGGGTCTTCAGGTTTCCGAACCTTCTCCCATTCCTCCTGTCTTCGCTTGCGTCGTTCTTCTAACTCAGCTTCTGAGACAAATCTTTTGTTAATTACAAGGTCCGCGCTGCTTTCTCCACCTTCCATTCTGGAGCAGCCTATGCAGAGAAAAGGGTTAGAACCAGGCCTGTAACTATAAGCTGTGCTTTCTAGCCTAGAATGGTCAATAATGCAATTTTTGCCTTGTATCTTGACTTAATAATACAGGTCTAGCACTTTGCAAGTGTGATCATTTGCCCAACAAACAGACAAAGGAAGACGAGAACACAAAGGACATGTCAGATGCCTATCAACTAAAAAAAAATGCAAAGATATTTGAATCAAAGAATCAAATTAATTTTCTCCTTTCTTCAATCTCCTATTGGCGTTTGAAAAACAGATTTTCCACTGACCAAATTTGACTTTTAAGGTTCTTTCATTGACTAGGGATAAAGACCTTCCAAAATAAACAATGACAGGCCCTTTTGGAAAAGGGAAGGTTGGATCCACTTGAATCCTCAACGAACTGTAAATGATTTCAAGCAAAGATCTTTTTATGCTCGAGAAGCTCTGGGTGAAAAAAAAATGGTGGGACAAAAAATGCAATTATTTCTGCCCTATCACTCATAAAATTTAGGATTATACAGATTTAACACTAGAAACGAAAAGGAGGCAGCAACACACACTATTTCTTCAGCTGTAGGGACAAATTCTTCCCTCTATTAACAAGTCTCAACATACAAATTCAGAAGAATTAGATTTAATCAGAGCTCTTTCCTGGAACTTTTAAATTAATTGACATAGAACCATGAGAGTGGCAGCTGTGATAGGGATACTGTTTAATATGAATGAATAAAAACCCATGTTTTGAGAGGGTTTACTACCTGGGCAGTACAGCTGGTCCTTGATTTATGAACCAAAACATTTATGTGACTACACAAGACTATCCGCTAGATGACATGCCCCATTTTATGACATTTTTCCCAGTTAAGCAAATTACTGCAGTTGTTAAGTGAATCCAGCTTCACCCACTGATTTTTTCTTATCGGAAGCCAGCTGGGAATGTTATCTGACTCCAGGAGAGTACAACTATCATAAATACACACCAAAGGATCCAAGTTTTGATTACATAACCCTGAGGATGCTGAAATGGTTATTAGTAATTTTTCCCGTGTTGTTATAACTTTTGAAAGGTCATTAAATGAATGGTTGTAAATCAAGGATTACCTGTATTGCGGATGGGATTTTTTATTTCTGAAAAAATGTCCCCAAACTGCAGAAGCAGGGGTGAAATTCAGCAGGTTCTGACAAGTTCTGGAGAACCGGTAGCGGAAATTTTGAGCAGTTCAGAGAACCGGCAAATACCACCTAGGGCTGGCCCCAGAGTGGGGTGGGAATGGAGATTTTGCAATATTCTTCCCCCAGAAGTAGGGAGGGAATGAAGATTGTGCAGTATCCTTCCCCTGCTACGACCACCAAGCCATGCCATGCCCACCAAGCCATTCCCACAGAACCAGTAGTAAAAAAATTTGGATTTCCCCACTGTGCAGAAGTTTAAAAAGCTAATAAGGAAGTCCAGATGGGTGTCGTGCACATATGGCACACAACAATACTACTTATTACAATATAGGAGGGGCGAAGAAAAGAGATCAGCAACAATGCTAGTACCGGTAGTCCTTGACTTACGACCACAACGGAGCCCAAAATGCCTGTTGCTAACCAAAACCAAGGAGCCTTGGTGGCGCAGCTGACCGAACTGCTGTTAAGTAGCACTTAGTTGCCAGCTGTCTGCAATTACTGCAAGTTCAAATCTCACCAGGCTCAAGGTTGACTCAGCCTTCCATCCATCCGAGGTAGGTAAAATGAGAACCCGGATTGTGGGGGGAATAAGCTGACTTTGTATAAAAAGAACACTGCTTTGGGGGGGGGGAGCAAAGCCCTACTAAGCAGGTATACCTGCTTAGTATATCTTTTCCAGCAGGCCGGCTTGGCCTAACCTCTCTTTTAAACTGTTTTTTAAAACTTTAAAAAATTTTAAATTTGTCTTATGAATTTGGGGAGTTTTAAATTTCGTTTTCCAAGCCAATTATTTAATTGTATTTTAATGACATTTGTATTATATGTATTTTATTTGGCTGTTCACCATCCTGAGTCCTTCGGGAGTAGGGCGGTATACAAATTCAATCAATCAATCAATCAATCAATAAACAAGCATTTGTTCAGCCCCATTTTACCCCCTTTCTAGCCACAGCGCTTAAGCGGATCACTGCAGCTTATTAAGTTCAGTAACCTGGTGGTTAAGTGAATCCGGCTTCCCCATCGACTTTGCTTGGCAGAAGGTCGCTAAAGGGGACCACACAATGCCAGGACAATGCAACTGTCGTAAATATGAGTCAATTGTCATGTGTCTGAATTTTGATCATGGATGCAGCAACGGTCGTTAAGCGCAAAATATGGTCCTAAGTCTCTCTTTTTTTTTTGCAGCACCATTGCAACTTTGAACGGTTGTAAGTCGAGGACTACCTGACATCTCCCCCCCCCCCGCTGAAATCTTTCCTGGTGGTCTCCCATCCTACTGATTTTCCCATCCTGGCTGTGCTCAAGGTCGTTTATAAGGAAACCCGAAGGGTTCTGGAATCTGGACCGTCGAGAGACACCCCACTCCTGTAGCCTCCAACGAGCCCATGTGGCTGTGGATGATGGGAGCGGGAACCATATCGGGAAGGCTACGTTTTGCATGAAGGACGAGTAAACGTCATCCTAATAATGGATTAAGCTGGTCTGTCGCCGGATCCTCAGCAAAATCTCCGGCAAAACGCCGAACCGGGAGAGTTTCGCAAAAAAAAAAAGGTCGATTCGAAACAGGTTTTTTTTTCTCCTCACGGACAGAACCGGATCATCTTTGCCCCGCTTTCTCCTCACGCGACCCCTTCCCCGCTCCTCTCCTCCGAAGCCCGGCCACGGGGTGGGGGCTCTCAAGCCATAAAAGGACGCCCCCTCAAAGAAAGACCCACCTCACCGCCATGGAACCCCTCAGGCGACTCGCTCCTTTCCCTCAGACCCACCTCGCGGCCTAGAGGCCCGGCTTCCCCCCCCGAGGACACGCCTCCCCGACCCTTCCGCACTTCCGCCCCGCCTCTTCCGCCCGCTCGGCGAATCCCAATCCAAGCCTGGAGGCCGGCCGGCCAATGAGAAAAACAAGGCTCTATGGCAAGGGGGCGGGGTTATCTCCCGTCAACACCTCCCCTCCTCCCTCCAAGGCACCGAAAGGGTTGCCTTCTTTCCCTTCCCTCCCTCCCACCCTCTCCAGAACCCGTCAATCAAACGAAAGAGAGGAGCGATTGGTTCGGCCTCGCTATAGTTTGTAGAGTGGGCGCGGCAGAGAGAGAGTAATAGTGAGAGAGAGAGAGAGAGAGAGAGAGAGAGAAAAGGGGCGCGGCTCGGTTGCTCGGAGATGCGGCGCTGAGGAGTGGGCGGGGCCGCCCCGCCCCCCTTATCAGGCTTTTCTCTCTCTTTTTTTTTCCTCTCTCTCTCTCTCTCTCTCTCTCTCTCTCTCTCTCTCTCTCTCTCTCTCTCTTTGGCTCGCTCGTGCGCAGGCGCGCGCTGAAGGCGGGCGCGCCGGGCCTTTCCGCCTGGCCGCTGCTGAGGAGAATCGATGGCGCGAAGAGACCGGAGGGTTGTCGCCGCCACAGTTTCGGCTTCGAGGCCCTGAGGTGAAAGTAAACCGGGGCTCCATCCTCCTCAATCCCTTGGAAGCCGGGCCTCGCTTTACGGACGAACCCCGCCGAGCGGTTGGCGAGCAGGAAAAACGCCGCGGCGTCGAGTTGAGGGGAGGAATCCCTCAGTCCGTCCGCCTGCCCGCCTGAGGCGGCGTCTTCTTCGTCTGGGCGAACCCTCCGGGGAGGTGAGCAGGCGCGCGACCCCTTGTGAGGGAACTGATACGCCCATCTCCCCCCCCCCATTTCCCCCGTTCACACGTTCCGCGCAGACCCGTGTCGCCGCGGGCTTCATTGTTCCAGCCTGGCTGCGCTTTGCACACCTTTCCCGGAGGGTTGATATTCTCTGGTCTCTGCAGAGGAGGAAGAGGAGGAGGAGGAGCATCTCTGCAGGCTGGCTCCCTATACGGCATTTACACACACACGTGCAAAAGATACGTGTGTGTGTGTGTATAGGTGCGTTTGGCCGACCTCTGCAGTGCCCACCAATCCAGGCAGGGGAGATTTGCAGGTTTGCCTGTGGGGGTGCAATGATGATGGTGGTTGGGGGTGTATATCTTTTTTTAAAAAATTTTTTATTGAAATTTATTATACATACAATACAATCAGTCAGACAGTGTTATTTAGGGGGGTAGTGGGGGTGTACATATCTATCTGGGTTACTTATGCATGGATTTTGAACCCCTGGCCGCCTTTGGAAGGATGAAGATAGATGGGCGAAAGATCTACGTTACAGCCGGTATGGATTTGAAACATCTTTTTTTTTTTAATATATATATATATATATATATATATATATATATATATATATATATATATATATATTCCCTGTTTCCCCGAAAATAAGACCTCCCCTGATAATAAAACCCCCATCGGGCTTTTGAGTGCATGCGCTAAAATAAGCCCCCCACCCCACGAAAATAAGCCCTCCCCAAAAATATTTAACTGCATGCACAGCCGGTCCCCACCATTTCCTCTGGTTAGGGCAGTGTTTCTCAACCTTGGAAGCTTGAAGATGGGTGGACTTCAACTCCCAGCAGCGCTGGCTGGGGGATTCTGGGAGTTGAAGTCCACCCATCTTCAAGCTTCCAAGGTTGAGAAACACTGGGTTAGGGAGACAGAGCTGGAAATCAGGTAAGACGGCAAGAGCAACCCTGTCTTCCTCCACGCGCCCCAAACTAATAAGACCTCCCCGAAAATAAGGCCAAGCGCTTATTTCGGGGTTCAAAAAAATATAAGACAGGATCTTATTTTTGGGGAAACACAGTGTTTATTTATCAGCTGCCTCCAATTCAGTAGAAAGAGACGCATATAGGCTCCTTGCAATCCCAGTTTTCTGTCTTCAGCTTGGGTTTTTTAGAGATATATATATATATATATATACACTGGTTTGTACTGTTTCGGTCGGGGGTAGCAAATTGCCCTGAGTGATTTTTTTAAGGTGGTGGTGGTGGTAGCTGTGTAAATAATTTAAATGGCATTCATACATATTCATGTCATGCAGATTATCAAAGAAGGGAGAAGTGGAAGGGGGGAGAAAAAAAACTGGCATTTTGCACAAAAGAGCCATTCACATGCAAGACTCTGGGGTCTGGTGCTCTGGTTTGCCAAAATAAATATCCCTGGTAAGATTTTTAAAGTGCACTATGCCAGCGGCTTAAATTTTATTAGGGTGATGTAGTTTTCTTTCTATTTTCAGGAATCGGTTCCGGGCATCTTTATTTATTTATTTATTTTAAATAGGCTTTCCTCTTTATTGATTTGTTCTGCTTTGCCTCCCAATACTGTCTGTGGGCATCACTAAATCTTCAGCGAATGCAATTTCCTACTCACTTCCATTATATTCCTCTTCTCTACAACCATCTCCTTGCCTTGCCTTAATTTTCTTTTGTCCTTTCATAAGTGGAACAAAAGAGAAAATACAAGAGAGGCAGTATAGATAGTCCTTAGACTTAATGACTGGCCACTTAGTGACTGTTTGAAGTTACAACAGATCCCGACAGAGGAAATGTGTGTGTGTGTGTGTGTGTGTGTGTGTGTGTGTCCTCCAGTCACATGACTGCATTTTGGGCACTCAGCAACCAGCCCTCATTTACAACCATTTGCAATGTCGCAGGGTCACATGACTGCAATTTATGCCATTTTTGCTGAAAGCTATCAAAACCGGCATAAATCGCCATTTTTGCCAGCTTTTAGTTGCTAAAGAATAGCAACAAATGAGTTCACAATGGTGGCATTCACTTGAGAACCACCACAAAAAAAGATTGTAAAATTGGTCACAGTTAAATTGGTGGCCCGCCTTAGGACTGAAATCATGGACTCAGTTATGGTTGTAAGTCAAGGATTACCTGCATGTTATTCTCTTGGTCTGTACTCAATGCACAATATAGTTCCCTTGGCAGACATAAATAAGCATAATTGTTCACCATGAAGCCTGTAGCTAAGGTGCCTATGAACCTGTACCCAGTACAACCTTGAATGTGAACCTATCCTTATTCTGGGAAGGAGGAAATGCATTTCTATGAGTCAAAGGTTTGGAAACTAGGAAAAACTGAAACAATGTGAAGAAAGAGATATTGTACTGAAAGGAGAGCCAGAGGGAAAGAAAGTTTCACTGGAGATAAATGTCTGTTGGGAATTACTTTGAATGTTAATGCCAAAAATAAAATAAAATAAAAATGGACAGAAGTGGAATGATTGAGGATGTCAGACTTTGCTCAGTATTTAATTTTTTATCGCAAACTCGAGTTTCTTGGAGATTGGCAGATATTTCTTCTTTCTTCTTAAGTCCACTAATGCACAAATCACATGTGCTGATAAGTAAGGAAAGAGAGATTAATAAAAGCCCAAAGTACGAACTCCATGAAATAGCTGCCTCTGTGTGCTTCAGTGGTTAATGCTGTATGTTTTTCTAGTATTGTAGGCTTTCTCAGGATATAGATAATTCTGACCTATTTGCATTACTGAGTCACTTTCAAAGCAGTAAAATGATCCATCTCTTGAGAGAGGTTGTCTGTTGCTTCTTTTCTTGAGTTCCTGCCCTGGATTTACCTCTGTTCAAAATGGAGGGGTAAGCTCCACATAATGTTAAATTGCATATTCCAGATCTTTTCTTGAATTATTTTAAGCAGCATTCCTTCAGTCATCTTTGAGGGCTATGTGATGTTAATGATCAGAGCAAGCAGTGGGTGAGGACATCTTTTCTTTTTGGATACCTCTCTTTTTCCTTTTTCGTTATAATCACCCCCCTCCCAATAGTATGCTAAAGAGAAAGAACTCACCAAAAATTATTTACTTGCATAAGAATTTTATAGAAATTGTGGATTTTCTGTCTATTCCTTTTAAAAGCTTATCTTTACTTCTTATATAATGATTTATCTCTCTTCTGACTCTGTTGCTCTGATACTTTGGGGATCTCTAGGGGTACGTGACCCTTTGGATCCCAAGTCAAGATGTTAGTGCCTCCTTAGAGAAGCTGGCTCCCAAGAAAACAAGCACTTGAGTTAAGGAAACAACAACAACATGCCCACATTTATTTGGAACATTTTTTTGGCTTCAGATATGAAATACTGCACATTCCTAGATAGCTGCTTTAATTGGTTTACTTAAGGCTAGCAGAAGTGTCCTTCAAGGTTTTCTTGCAATTTTGTGCTTATCAGTTGGGCAGAAAAATGAAATAACCTGCAAATAAAATGGTTGTTTCTGCATAGTTACAGGTCTTCTCATGTCTGCAGAAAAATCAACAATAAATTAAAAGGATTTTTTTAAACATTAAAACTATTAAAAAGGATAAGTTACTGTGTGATAAATCTCAAAATGGAGGTTGCAACACTTTATTTTGAAATCACATCACTTCCAGTATCTGAACCCTTGAAACAGCCTGTTTTGAAATCAGAATATTTTGACCATTAAATGTTTTGCGTGTGTCTAAGTGAGATTGCTTTTTTCCCCTGAATTTTTAAAAATTTTCCTCACCTAGAACTGGTTCTACACATAGAATTGGTTCACACTGTTCGCTTAGCCATTATGGATTTAATAAAGCAGAATGACTAGGATCTCAGAATATTTAAAAGAATTTAACAGAATAACAGAGTTGGAAGGGACCTTGGAGGTCTTCTAGTCCCTGCTCAAGCAGGACACTATATCAGGAGGTGTCAAACTCAGTTTCATTGAGGGCCTCATCAGGGTTATGTTTGACTTTGAAGGGCCAGGGGGGAGGGGAGGTGGGCATGGTCATGGTGGGCGTTTGACACAGGGTCAAGATGAGCTTTTTCCTTTCTCTTCTTTCTTTCCACAATACTCCCCGGCCTCCAGAAGCACTCTGCCAGCCAAAAACAGGCTGCACAGAGGCCTTGTGGCCCATTTTGGCCAGCAGAGGCACCGTGGGCCGGTTCTTGGCATGAAGAGAATTAAAACTGCCCTTCAGGTTGGGTGTTCTGTATTTTCATTTCATTTGAATGTGATGTGAGGTTTGCTGCTCAGTACGCTGAGACACATTTCACCTGTTTGAGAAATTTGTATGGCATTCCAAACATTCTTCCCACACATTTTCTCATAAGAAACTGGGCAGAGAACAGAGCATAGTTTAAGTACTCAATGACAGCATGGAAACAATTCTGGAATTCTCCTGGATTGCTGTTTTGTGATAAAAATTAATTGAGCTGCTTTTTTTGGATTGGGAAACCATCTTGAAATTCCCAGACTATTAGCTAAATTGGTAAATTGAAAAACATCCGAGAACATTATGGCAACCTATTCCAAATGCATGGATGCCCTCATCAGGAGCTGAAGTTATAGAAAAGAAAAAGAAGTGATGTTGAAAAACTATATAGGATATGGACTCAAACGAATATTCTTATAAGTCAGATCTCGAATTAGTATTCTCTTATTTTTGACTCTCGTAAGGCATGGCTGCTGTTCCATCTATGTATATCTGGCTAAAGCCAATGCTTGTGGTTTAGCATATTTGCTAGACATGTGCTGAAAAAAATGCTAGGACTTTTCCAGTAGTAGCTGAAAGAAATAAAATAGTTACAGACCTACAGCTTTTTTCAATAGGCTCAGGGCAGTTGAGTGGTCTTGGTTCAGCATTTAAAATCAAAATTTATAATGTATATTTTTTTATTTTTCACATTTATGTATCACCCATCTCCCTCAAACAGTGACTCTTTGTATATACAATTTCATAGCCTGTGGAGCTGTGTAGTTTTTAATTACTAGAAGGAAAAGGGTGGGAATGCATCGTTTTATCCCAGTCAGCATAGTATGATGAACTATGAGCCACGTAGTTCTGTGGCTGATGTATGCAACTGTTCAACAGAGCAAAATGTGTCTTAAAAACAAGGGTTCAAGAGGAAAAAACCAAAACTTTTTATGGGAGAATACAGGCTTTTGTTTAGAGCAATTTTATGGATAAAATTGATATCCATATTCTGATGTGGAGTAAGTTATTGTTCAAAATACTGGTTCCTGGTCCTTCCAGCTCTTTGCAGGTGTTGCATTATAGGAAACTATAAATTAATTAAACCATAATACATTTGTTTGGTTTCCTCTGTGGTATGAACACAGCCAATTGTGGCCTGTTCAATAAACTATGGTTAAGTGAACTTTTCACATTTGATAACAGTTGAAAAACATTTTATTGACTTTAGTTGTGGTTCAAATATGCCTAGAAAACCAGTCATGTAGTTCAGTGTGGAATTCAATTTTTTTTACTACCGGTTCGGTGGGTGTGGCTTGGTGGGCATGGCAGGGGAAGGATACTGCAAAATCTCCATTCCCTCACCACTCCTGCGGGAAGGATATTACAAAATCTCCATTCCCATCCCACTCCGGGGCCAACCACAAGTGGTATTTGCCGGTTCTCCCAACTACTCAAAATTTCTGCTACCGGTTCTCCAGAACCTGCTGAATTTCACCCCTGATGCAGATGCTTAAAAATAGTACAGTTGTAGCTCATAAAATCTTTTTTCCCAACTTAATTTCAAAAATTGCCATATGCCCCTTATTATCTCTTTATTTATCATGATTGAAACTGGAGTGAATGTAAATATATTAATTGTGTGTTTTGTTTTGATGGTTCTTTGAAAGTGTTGGGTACAGTATTCTCTTATGAACCTTGCTATCAGAATGCTTGATATAACCTGTTCTTGAATATCTCGCTATTTCAAGTTGGAAGCCATTAGCAGAAATGTGTGTGTTGATATATTTAATGTAATGTAATGGCCAGTAAGATATGAACACTTAATTATTTATACGTACTTATTAATGTTCACCATTAATGGCCTGTCAATCTGAAAAGCAGTTTTGAGGTTAATGCCAAATGTCATCCAGACTTTAGACTGTAGTATTCTTGCAGTTAAAACAACTTTATGATTAAAATAGAGATTCTGGAAATTTTTGTAACAACCAATGAATTTAACAAAAACAAGAAGGGCAAACTTGTGATAAGAAAATGTTTTTTTAATAGGAATTTATTGAATGTGAACATATTAAACAAATTTAATGTTAGAATATAAGGCAAATCTTGATGGTGTGAGATAAGGCATGTCTTCAGTAATTCATCATATTGGAAGTTTTTCACATATATGAATGTAAACAAGAGACAAAAATATTTTTATTTTCTGAGATCACCACAATGTTGCTAATAGCTTTTGTGGGTTAGCTATCTGAAAGCTGAGTTTTCATATATTGGCAATCAGTAAAGAAATTGAAATAAGCTTGGTGGTTGAAATATTCAAGTTTGGTGTCTTGGCAGTAATTTAGAGTGCAAGGTTTTTTTTTCTACACTGATGGTTACGGTGTAAAAATCGTAGAATCTCTGAAATAGTGATTATTTCATTACATGTTATAGAAACAAGTAGACTGGTACCATTTCTATCATTTTTCAGTCATTTGGATTTCTTACGAACGCATCAGCTTTGAAAATATATTTGTGAGTTAAAACAATGTTTAGGAGGAAATATGTATTGTGTGAGTACATTGTCCAACAAATTAAACAAACAAACAAATTTATTGCATACAGGACGGCAGTTGCATGCTTATGTTCATTAAGCTAGCTCACAGGAAGTATGGTGTGCAGTTTTTATTCTGATAAAGAAAAGTACTAGATATCAAAAGATCCTGAAACATATTCACAAGTTTTGTTTCTGGGTCGCTCAAAAAATAGAATTCCTGCTCTAAGAATTTATATCTGATGCAATTGGTTGGCGAATGTTGCTAAAAATATATGGCAAATAAGATACAATAGCTGAAAGCAACTTGGTAGTTTAAAGTCCTTGTGGTTCTTTGCAAGTCTCATTTCATAAATATTTAGTGCTGCTGACCATTGTTGTTGAACGTGAAGAAGTCCTTGGTGCTGTCTGAGCCAGGTGGTTTGCTTACAGACTTTTTTTTTTTACCTTTTTTTAGGTAATATCTTCAGTAGAGTAAAGGAAAGTATTTGCAGCTCAGGGTTGAAACTAGCAACTGATGATGTTGCCTAGTTTGATAATGAAATGTCTGCAAGAAAACAACCAAGCTCAGAGAATATCTTCAGTGCTAGAAAATGTTACCTATTCTGGTCCTGAAACCTCTGCAAACAAACCACCAAGCTCTGAAAGCACCAAGGAATCTACAGTTCAACTCTGAGTTTCCATTGATACCAGGCCTGGTGATTAACTCTAGGAAGTCTTCTGAAGTCCCTGGTTGGCTGATTTTGGTTCTCTAACAAGCAGCATACTGGTATTATTGCACATACTTCATTGGCACGCTCATAAAATTCTTTTAAAAAGGGCCTGTCTTCTGTAAGTGTATTTCCAGGATAGGAAGGTTCCCTAAGATGCTAAAGTCTGTTCCAACCTTTGAATGGTAAAAGAAAAAGAAAAAAAGAACAGAGCTGGGAAAGAAAATACTGTGGTTCATCAGCTTCTGGCAGCAGTTTGGGTGCTAATACTGGTTTGGCTTAACCTTTATATTCAGTATGTAGCTGCTAATGTCCATTTAATACATAGCACTGTCATAAAAAAGATGAAAGCAGCTATTGAACGGTTTGTAGGAGATTTGTAATAGATTTGTAATAGTGAAAAGAATATAGATATGTTCCAAATAGAATCAAGATTTAAGGCAGACCGGACACAATATGGATTCCAAAGTAAACCGAACGAATTGGATAAAATATTAAAAGGCAAGGATGAGAAAATGATATCAAAAATCTATGGATATTTAATAAAATACAAATTAGAGGAGGAAACGGTGAAAGAAAACATGATAAGTTGGGCAAGAAATATAGGTCACAATATAGAATTGGACAGATGGGATAAACTATGGGCAGAAAATCTTAAAATGACAATGTCAATCCCATACAAAGAAAATCTATACAAGATATTCTACAGATGGCATCTCCCACCGGCACGTTTGGCTAAAATGTTTCCAAGTACATCACCAATGTGTTGGAAATGCAAGACACAAAAGGGGACATACTACCATCTCTGGTGGTCGTGCAGGAAGGCACAACACTACTGGCAGGAGATTAAGAGAATAATTGAAGAAATAACAAGGCAAAAAGTAGAAATGAAACCAGAATTTTTCTTATTTGGAATGACTACACCACAATATACTAAAGAGATAAAATATCTTACCATTCATATTTTGACAGCGGCACGTATAGTGTACGCTCAAAATTGGAAATCCGAACTATTACCAACAGAGGAAAAAATAATCGCAAAAATAACCGAATGTGCGGAGATGGATAAGCTCACTAAGGAGCTTCAAGAAAAGGAGGATACCGATTATTATTTAGTTTGGCAAAGATGGTACCTATGGCTAGAGGGAAGGATAGGGCCAACAACATAGGATATCAGGAGAACTCAAATTAAGAAACATAGAACTAGTCACATGAGAAGAGTTGTATGATGGTATAAACAAATGGTTAACATGACTGTAGAAAGATATAGCTCAAAATGTATAAGGTATATCAGAGTGAAAGCAAATTAATCCGAAAACTGTAAGATAAAGGAAAAATAAGGGAAATAGAAACCAACCACTGATGCGAGAGTTTCTTAAGAGCTAGTCGATAGACTTCTTATTTCATTTTTGTTCTAGTACGGTGTTAATGTATATGTGTTCGTATGTATTTGCATTTTACGTCTGTTTATGTTAATAAATATTTAAAAAAAAAAAAAAAAGAATATAGATATGAAAACTTGCAGCATAATAATGGTTATGTTAATTTGGTAGTGGGACACTTTTTACTTTAGCTGCTGTGTTTATGCTGTATTGTCCTATGCATAGTCTTTAATTATTCTTAAATCAGACAGAGGCATACAGTTGCACCAATTGGCCATATACATTGTATAAATAGAGTGGCATTTTAATTATCACAAGATTTTGTGTTGTTTTTGCAGTTTCTATAGAGAAGAGACACGGTTACCTTTTGTCATTGTCTTGGAAGATTCCTAGAATTCTCTATTTAAAAGTATGACTTTGCTACTTGTGATTTATAAGTGAATTGTTTGACATAAAGTTTTGTTGTGCTGTCTGTTACGGTTATATTGTCTTATTTGGTAGACAGTCCTTCTGACAGGTTGCCTTATATTGGGAAGACTTGGGGTGATTGACGAATATATTCCTCTCTAGAAGTCTGAAAAAACATGTCTGACAGTTAACTGAAGGATTTTCTAAAATCATTGGCTTCCAAACTACTTTTTCTGGATATAGATAAATAGAAGGCTGCGTGTGCTTCTTTTGCATAGTTTTCAAGAAGTATGCACAGCCTCCCCAAAACAGTCATGGGTAGAGAAACTCCAAGCTATGTGGCCTCAGTTGCTCCTCCTGTCATCTGTTGAACTGGCTGGTGCTCCCTTTGTCTTTTCTTGGAACCAATCAATCTATTCTTGATGGGCAGCAAGGAGACAAAGACTGGAAATGTACTTCTTGTAAAGAATATCAAGCTTTCTAATATGTGGAGATGCTACAAAGAAAAAAAGTAAATTGTGGCACGCTATATCTTATTGTCCTTGAAGTAGTCCTGAATAACAAAATGTCTGAACCTAGAACAGATAATAAGAAATAGCATGTTGGTGACTTTAGCAAATTTTGGGATAAACAGGCAAAGTTTGCAGGTGGGACAAATTCCAGATTTTCTATTTTCTGCTAAAGGTAACTGGTGAGTTTAAGCCACAATGACATGCTGTTGTTAAAAATCTATGATTTGAATACAGGGGTGTGGGAGGGCTTGTTTGCTTCGTTATAATTTAAATCCAGATTGATTTGGGTGTCGTCTTCTTTTTTTGCAGGCCTCTCTTGGATAACCAATGAGTATCACCAGTGATGATGTCAAAAAGTAAACCAACCATTTCCTGCCCGTTCCAGTTTTTACAAACTTGTATGATGCAAAGGCTACAATTCAACATCCCAAAAACATTGATTTTAAAACTGTCTAGATGATTGTTGTTGCTTTGGTTGTGCTCTATGCAAGCAGAAACCTTTTCCAAGGTTTACGGCTGACCTTTGAACAGCATATTCTCTGTTTGCTACAAACCTTGGGAGTTAGCAGCATGGGCAATTCCTGTGTTTGTCGAGAAGACAGCAGTGCAGAAGATAATGCAGAATCCAGGAATCACCAGGCAGAGAACAGCAGAATGCCTGTACCTGAAACAAGGAGCCATCAGAGGGACCCAGTACGGCCCCCCCGGCGGGGGCGGGGGCCACATGAACCCAGAAGGAAAAAACATAATGTTGATGTTTTAGTACTTGACACACTGGCAGTAATTCGGACATTAGTAGACAAGTAAGTATCTGGAGAGCAATGAGGCAGTGAATGAACCTGGCTGCTACAGATCCTGCAATTGCTTTCTGAAGCCATCAGAGTGCTGAAGCTCTAGGCTTAATGGGGAGAAAAATGGGTGTGTTTGTGGCTTCCTTAAGACACATTTTCAGGATGCTGAATCATTAGATGATATCATTGGAAAGTACCTATTAAGAAGGTAGTTTTGGAGAGAGACTCTTATCTGAACCCTGTCTTTGGTGTCTGAGGATATTGAATTTGGACATTTCTGCTAACTTTTCAGGAAAGACTGAATGAATTAGATATTATCAGCCCCTTTTGGTCATGCTGGTTGGAGAATTTGGAAACTGTAGTTCAATGGTATAAGGAAGATATTTATGTTTCTTTTGGTTTAGCCTTTTAGTTTTAACACTGCCTGGATTATAACTTTTGTTTTAGGTTTTTAACCCAACACACCCTAGTTCTACTTTATAGCCTTTCATGAGTCAAGGGTGACATAATCAAACTAAGAACAATAAGTACAATATAAAAGTGGTTCATAGGCATTAATCAGACTTATAAGTTGTAGTGAAAGAGGCTAAAGCTGGTTCCACACATTTTTGACAGGAAAGAATGTATGTTGCTAATACTTGTAAATGCTCCTGGGATCATTGCTGATGAAGGATTTCCATAAACCACTTTTTCAGGATGTTGATAGTGAATCACTAGATGAAAACATTGGAAAAAGCCTGCTTAGAAGACAGTTTTGGGAGAAACCTTTATCTGACTCCTGTCTCTGGAATTTGAGATCATTGCATTTTATTGCCAAAAATGGTATAGGGTGTATACATATCCAGTCACCAAAAGACAAGCTTAACAAAGAAAACTTTTTTTTTAACCACAGAGGTGCAGTCTCTCTACTGCATCATTATTGTACTGGTTTCTAGATGATGTAATAGATATGTTACAAAAAAGAGAAGTGATGGAGAAGGAAGAGTGCAAAGCAGTTCGGGGTTTTAAAAGAAGACTAGATAATGGAGGATTGGTTTCTGAGTGTCTCTTCTCATAACATGCTTATCACTAAGATTAGAATCATACACAACAAATACTAGACATTTAGAAAAAGGAACAAGATACAGCTGTTGTTTCCCTGAATTATTGTTGGCATTTAATTGATAGCTGTAGAAAAAATACTAAATGAGTACAGATGGTCCTCAACTTACAACCACAATTGATCCCAATATGTTTCTAAGTGAGAAATTTGTTAAGTGGGTTTTGCCCCGTTTTATGACTTTTCTTGCCTCATTTGTTATGTGAATCGCTGCAGTTGTTAAGTTAGTAACACAGTTATTAAGTGAATCTGGTTTCCCCATTGACTTTGCTTGTCAGAAGGTTGCAAAAGGGGATCACACTGCAACCGTCATAAATATGAGTCAGTTGCCAAGTATCAGAATTTTGATCATGTGACCATGGAGATACTGTAATGGTCATAAGTGTGGGAAATGATCATAAGTCACTTTTTGCAGTGCCGTTGTAACTTTAAACGGTCACTAAGCAACTGTTGTAAGTCGAGGACTACCTGTAGGTGTTAAGCTGTTGGATCAGATCCAGCTTCAGTTCCACCCCAGCAGTTGAAACTCAGTGGTTTACTAGTCAGTGCCCATCCAACTCATAGTTTACTTGTTATGGTGAAGGTAGAAGGAATGCTATGCAGATTACTTGGGATGCTGGAAGAATGAAAGAGGCGATTTTAAACAAAGAATTGAACATGTGCCACTTATTACAGGTAACCTTCAGGTTACAACCACTTGTTCAGGTACTGCTTGAAGTTACAACAGTGTTGAACTAAGGGAATTACGACCAGTCCTCAAAGTTTCAGCCTGTGATCAGGATTGAGATGCTTGGCAACTAGCTTGTTGCAATTCAGAGAGTGGTAGCATCCCTTGATCACGTAACTGCCATTCACCACCTTCCCTGCTGACTTCCCACAAACCAAGTCAATGGGGAAGCTTGAAAAAGGTTGCAAGTTGCAACTCCCCCCCCCCTTTTTTTTTTTTTTTTTTTTTGCAGCTTTTTCTCCCAAGCATGGCTTGCTGGGAAATTCTGGGAGTTGAAGGCTACAAGTCTTAAAAGTTGCCAAAGTTGGACATTCCTGTTCTAGGATACCTTTGCTGCTGTCAAAAGCTCTCATAATTCTTTAGATGATCATTCTTTATCAGCTATTCTTGTACCTCTTGTGTCTTTTCTGGCAAGGAACGAAGCACCCTGGGCATGTTTGATATTGTAAGCAAAGACGATCCATGCTGGCTGTTACTAGTATAAGGATGTAAAACAGCCAGGCAGCCCTGCATATTCTCCTTTGAGTTCTATAATTAAAGACAGGCAGAATATCAATGTCATACCAGACATTTGCTTGCATTGAATTTCGCTGGTGCTCTTTATGAAGCCCCTTCATTGGCTAATTAGTTCTGTTCCTATTTCCATTGGTCTTTTGTTGAGGAAAAAAAGAGAGTCCTCTTTCACAAAATTGTACTAAACCATCTTTTTCCCCCCCACATCCTTGGATAAACAACTGTAATGGTTATTCTGGTCTCTGCAGCAGTAGCTTGAATGGCAATTTATTTCACTTGGCTCCAGTTATCCTTCCATAGAATCAAGTGTTCATCCAGAAGGTTAGCCCCCTTTTATCCCCCAAATAATCCTATCACGTTAGCTGTGCTAAAGACTCGCAGTTGAGCTGTGCTGTATCTGTCATAAGTCCTGCACTTACGTTATTTTATAAGCTAGCAGTAGTAAAAACTAGCAGAATTATTGTAAGGATAAAAGGCAAAATATACCTGCTGGTTTTAGCTCCTTGAAGAAAGGATGATGTAAGAATTAGTTGGATAGTTGAACAGAGTAGAGCAGCGGTCACCAACTGGTGGTCTGCGAGAAAATTTTGGTGGTCTGCAGAAAAATTATTTGCATTTTTTATATTGCATTAAATCAGGGGTACTCGAACTATGGCCCCTGGACCGGATATGTGCAGTAAACGTTTGTGTTGCTGCAGAGAGTCTCTCCCTTCGGGGTCTTTTTGTGTGGGTCGGAGGGGGGCAGAAATTCCGACTTGGGGTCTGCTTCAGCCTCCTGGTGTGGGGCTTTGGGTGAAGGCTGGAGGGAAGTGCTGCTGGTGGCAAAGAGCTGGAGGGCCTTGTTCCAGTGGGACTGCATCATGGCCTGGAACTGGCTGACCATCTCAGCCTGCTGAGCGTCCAGGCGCCAGTACCTGGCCTTGCAGTCCCGCAGGTCTTCCCTCTGCTTCGAAAGCCTATGCTCGTAGTCCTCAGTGAGGTGCTTCTGCTGAGCCTCCTTCTCGGTCAGATCCAATTTGAACTGAACTGTTTTGCCAACTCTTTCTCATGGTGGCTACTTAGCTCCAACAACTGCTTCCTGTTGGGGTCCTAAGGAGCCCAGGCAGACAGGTGAGGAGTGGCTGGGCAGGGAGGGGCGAGTAGAGGCCAGTGAGGCATCCCTTGATGCAAGTGACATCAAGTTGGCCACGCCCACCCAGTCACATGACCACCTAGCCAGTCATTAGGCAGATCATATTAGTGGTCCACGGGATTTAAAATTATGAATTTAGTGGTTCCTGAGGTCCAAAAGGTTGGTGACCCCGGAGTAGAGTGTAACCATTCTACAGATTAGATAGAGAACTTTGTCATGAGTTGGAGTTATAGGTAGTCCTCGATTTACAGCCATTCATTGAGTGACCGTTCAAAGTTCCACCAGCACTGAAAAGGTGACATAACAATTTTTCACATTTATGACCACTGCAGCATCCGTGTGGTCATGTGATCAAAATTTGGATGCTTGGCAATTCGCATGTATTTAGGATGGTCATGTGATCACCTTTGGCAACTTTCTGACAAGCCATGTCAGTGGGGTTTCTAACTTAACAACCGCAGTGATTCACTTAACAGTTGTGCTGAGAATGGTCATAAAATGGGGTAAAATTCATTTAACGACTGTCTTGCTTAGTTGAATTGTGGTCGTAAGTTGCAGACTACCTGCACTATTTTTCATTCAATGTGGGCAGGTAGAAATGTACCAACTCGGTAATAATTAACAAGGTTTTTACTTTTTTCCCCCCTTTTAGTGATCAGGAACCTCCTTATTCGATGATGACCTTGCACGAAATGGCAGAAACAGGTATTTCCTTTCTGTTGGGTGGCACTTCAGTTCTTTGCTGAAATAAACTTTTCACTCTGGAAAGAAGTACAGAGTTGCAATGTGTGTTTATTATGTGAGGTTGAGCAATTATTTAAATGATACCTCTGCCTGACAGCAAGCTTGGTAAAATAACATAACTATTTCTTTGATAATTATAAATGTACCTGTTTAATCTGGCTAAATTTATGAATTATGCCATTTGAAAAAATCAGCCTGCCAGCTGACTTATTTTATTTCTACTGTGATCAAGTAATTCATCTTAGAATCACCAAAGGAGCAGCTACATACTTTTCATCTAAATGGAAAAGTAAGTTGTAATTAAAAACCAAGAAGGTTTGCAGGAGCAGGGAAGACCTTCAATGTGTACGGATACCTCTAGATTTCCCCCAAGCTGCTGTGCATATTAAGTATTTGATTGCTTGGCACAGTTACAAAAAGTCTAAATTATTCTATTCTGGGGCTCCAAGATGAGTTGGAGAGACTGGAAGCTGCTCATAAAATTCTGCAGTTTGGTAGCATATCTTATGGGAAACCTACATACCTACACAAACCCACACCTGGATACAGTCTTTGACTTAGCAACCACAGTGAAGCCTCTCATTGTGATCATAAATCAGGACAGATAAAGCAGGCCATCATGTGACCAGCCCAGTTTTATGACCATTTTTGCAGCAGTTGTTAAGCGGATGCCATAGTCATTAAATCTGAGGCCTTCAAACTTGGCAGCTTTAAGACTTGTGGATTTCAAGTCCCAGAATTCTGCAGCCAGCTATGCATTAAATGAACCCATTGCTTGTTATGGGGTGTTTTTGGAAAAACTAGAAATGGTCATGTGACCACAGGACGCTGCAGATGGCTATAAATGCAGGACACTTGTGTGAGTGGGAGGAAAACTTCAGAACCAGGTCATAAATACCCTTTTGGGGATCTAATGGAACCTCAGTCACTAAGTGACTGGTGTAAATTGAGGCCTACCTACTACCTACCTGTGCTTTCTTTACTCAATGCCGTTGTGATCTCCCGTATTGTATGTAACCATTCTAAATTTAAGCTGTTCTTACTGTGCTGAAAACAGAAAAGCAGTTTGTCTCGATCCTGCTGTGTGCTTTGCTCCATCATTATTTTTTTCTTCTTCCCCTTTTCCTTCAAGAAGGAACTAGGAGGTAGGCCAGAGTAAAACACTGTTCCTGACTAAAGTGATTACAGCCATTCTTGAGAATTTCAAAGTTCCCTTTTATGACTAGCAATTCATTATGACTCAATTTTCTGTACATATTGTGGAAAATATGATTGAGTGTCTCTGATTTGCTGGAGAAAGAGAGTCTATTTGGGTATGACTATTGGGTACAACATCTCCCTTCCCCCTCCCCCCGGCATTTCTATCTCCAATTTAGGGTGAAGCAATATCTTTTTTATCTTTAACTCCCATTAAAACACCATACAGAGTTTGGGGGTTTCAAAATGACATTGGGGAGTCAATGTGTTTGAGTTTTGTCCTTTGCCAAAGCCCCACATTTTGTGGGCTTTGGGAAGGGACAAAATCCCCTCAGCTTTCTTTGGATAATTCATTCTCTCGGCCCAATTTACCTTATGGGATTATTGTTTTGGGTAAAAACCAAGAGGAGAGGGTACAGTAAAAGTTTCCTTGAGCTCCTGAACAGGAGGATATAAAGGTAGTCCTCAATTTACAACAGTTCATTAAGCGATTGTTCAAAGTTACAGCGACTTATGGCCATTTTGCACAGTTACAACCTTTGTAGCATCCCCGTGGTCACGTGATCAAAATCCATATGCTTGGCAACTGGTTCATACTTACGACCATTGCTTTGTCCCAAGGTCATGTGATTCCCCCTTTTGTGTCCTTCTGGCAAGCAAAGTCAATAGGGAAGCCAGATTCACTTACCGTAACAATCATGTGTCTAACTTATCAACTGCAATGATTAATTTAACTGTCTAGAAAAGTCATAAAATTGGGGGCAAAGCTCACTTAACAAATGTCTCAACAGAAATTTTGGGCTCAATTGTGGTCGTAAGTCAAGGAGTACCCATAAATCTAACAAATGAGATGGCTTCAGCAGAAAATGGAGATAAACCTCCCCATCCCGCACACACGAAAGAGAGCAAAATCTGACTCTGCAGGAATTGTGGAAACTCACTAACAGTCTTGCATGTGATAAGATGCCTTGACTTCAGTGGGGAATATTTTGCTCCAAAACGTATTGTGTGTTTCACCTGTGGAAAGGGTCAAGTTCCATCTGTAGCACCATCTGCCCAAAGCATCCTGGTTTCCACAATCTTGTGTAGTTGTATTTTGTACAAGTGAAAATTTGCCCTGACATTCCGTTTGGTTATTACGAGTGTCTGTCTTGATTCCCAAGAGGCCTAATTTTGTCCTGCTATTCCATTCTGGATCAACAGCCAATCGTTTTATTTTTAACTTATGTCTGAGATGATTTGTCCCATTGAATTATTCAAATGCTGATGAAATCCTGTTTTTGATTAGTGATATGTCTCTCTATTCCTTTAAGTTAAGATGTTTGTTTTTATTCTTTGGTGGTCGACAGATGAAGGATGGCTGGAAGTTGTCCAGTCCTTAATAAGAGTTATTCCATTAGAAGACCCTTTGGGACCAGCTGTTATAACTTTACTCTTGGATGAGTGCCCATTACCAACCAAAGTAAGTTAAATATACAGATTGGTCAAATAAAATACCTGATTAAATCTAAAATTAAAGTAACCGCTTTAAAAGTCTGCTTTAATCTCCTTGATTTTAATCTCCTTTAGAAGTGTGCTTTTTTAAAAAAAAAATGAAGGTCTCAAATGAATAAAATACCGCAGTGTGGTGGAATGGGAAATGTTTGTCAGTTTTATATCAAAAATATAACTTGAATAAAAATTCAGAAAAAAAAATAAAAAAACAGTGACTCAAATTATGTGTTCTGGCAAAACCAATTTGATATTATCAATACAATATGTATCTTTCATAGTAGGTCACAGTGTAACGTGGCCTCAGTAATGCTAAACATACAGATATTTATATAATTAATTTTCCAAGTTCTATATTATATTATTCATTTTAATTCATCTATCGTCACTAGTTGTTCATATTAAAAAATCTGTAATTTGTGCCTTGTTAATTCTTAGTTGTTTTTGTATCTTATTGCTGTAGACATTATATCTATGTTTTTTCTCATAATATTAAAATATCGAAAGTATCCGCAGTCCAATAATAGGAATCTAAGAACTCCTGCTTACAATTTTGTATTTTTTTCTTTGAAAAGCTGATAATTCTATTATAAAATGTTCTAAAAAGTTATCTGCTCTGAAAAAATAGAATACCATTTAAAAAACTATATCTTAGATAAGTATGTGATTCCTAATGCTGTATTTGAAGATGTAATTTCACAAACTCTGACTATATATATAGATATAGATATAGATATATAGATATATAGATATAGATATGAACAAAAACAGTAGAAGTTTGAAACAGCTTCAAAATGGTTACATTTGCTAACTGCTTATAATGCAATTATGTATATCAGTTTTCTCCAAATTGCTGATCTTTTGCTTCAGTCCACAATCCACAGTGACACCTAGTATAGGGATAAGGTTAACAGACATCGTCCACAATGGCTTGCGTGTTTTCTTAGGTGTGCCTTTTAGATGTGCAATTTAAGTATATTGGTTTTACAATGCAAATTAATTATGTTTGCTTGAAGCACAATGGGAGAAAAATATGGCTTTTAATAGTGTTTCTCAGCTTCCTTCAATCTTGGGACTTCTAGTTAAATATTGTGAGCCATCACTGTTTGGTGTCTTATTGTCCGTATTGGAAAGTCATCTTAAGTAAAAGTCTCTCCAAAAGAAAAAACTTAATTTTGTTATTTCATAGAAAGCAGAAAAAGATTCAATGGTCCATTGAATCTGCCCTTTGAGGATTTTTGTTGTTTTCTTTTTAGTTCACTCCTTTATTTTTTAAATTATTTTTATTTTATTTTATAAATTTTGTTGGTGCAATTTCAGTGCTTGTTAGGATCAAGGGGTATTTCAAATTCAGTTTGTGCCTGTATAAGTATAGATAGGTTACCTTATACGGTACTAAGATATGAATGGAATGGAACGTTTCTTTTGGTGATCTGACTTTCAACAGCCTGCTCCTTTTCCTGTGTAGGATGCATTGCAGAAATTGACAGAAATATTAAATTTAAATGGCACAGTGGCTCTCCAGGATGCCTGTCATCCTGCTAAACATCGGAATACCACTGCGGTTCTGGGCTGTTTGGCAGAAAAGCTTGCAGGTAAAGATTCTGGGATTTCTTTATGTCTCTTTGTGGAGGTTACAGTTCAATTCTTTAGGACTTCTCCACACACCACTGTTGTTTTTAGGTTTTACAGCCTCACCCTCTCCTAATCTATAATAAATATATTGTCTATAATTAGACATCTGCTCATAGAGCATCCTTCAGATGGCATGACTGTTTTAATCTCTTTAAATTAACTTGTAATCCCTGGTGCCATTTGCCAGAATGCAGTACAGTGGTTTATGAGTGGTAGGAGTGAGATGTTTACATATAGATTCCTGTTCTGACTCCCATATGGCAATATCTACAGAGGGGAAGTCTGTTTTCTCGGAAGGAAGGTGGGAAACAAAATGTCACTACTGAATTTAACCAACCTTTTTAAAAGGACAAACAAGACTGGAGGTGTCAGATTATGTAAATCACTTTATGTGTGGCTTGTATTCTTCTGTGGTAATGAGAGAGAGGGAGAGGGGGGGGGAGAGAGAGAAAAAAAAAACTTACTCAAAAATATTTTTGCAGCTATATCTTCTTCGCTGCATGCTTCTTCCGTCCGTAAAGCAAGAGAACTGGAAAGGCAGTGCAGGGTCCTAAACTTTTCTGAAAAGACTTCTTAAACAATGTAAAACAGCACCTTCGATGCACGTGTTTCATTTTTAGTGTTTTTACAGGCCCTGCAAGTGTAGGTTTACTCAGCCAAGGAATCTTGGAGTACTTACTGCAGAGCTTGGTGAGTACCAAAATAAATCAGTATGCTAAGTATTGTGTGTGTAAACATTTGAAGGGATTTCTATGGCCTGATCTCATTTAGTCTTGTGTCACTAAAAAAAGGAAGCCGCAGCAAAGTGTGTCCAGCCATTGCAATTATTTTTCAGTGGCACAGTGAAGGTTGACAGGTTTTGGTAAAGAAGAAGAGAAGAGCCACAGTTCAGAAGTTAGCATGTTTGCTTAAGACACCGACATCTCTCTGGGCCAGTCTCTACATGGTTACTGTCAAACTTTTCAAAAGCTGCTACTAATGCAGTTAATAATATTTTTGCTGGCTAGATTGACTAGCAGTCCAGCTGTATAGGACATTTTGAATGTTATCATTTAATGAAACATTCACATAACCACTAACATATTTTCTTGGGCAAAACACATGCTCACTTCATCCACAACCCTATTTTTGCTTTCGGTGAATTTTTATATGTAATTATAAATAAAAGTTGCGAATCACTCCAATTTCAGCCGTAGAGAAATACAGAAACACCAGCAACATTTAAATTGAACAACCTTTTCACTTTTTAAGGCAGTCAGGCAACATGTACTTGACAACTTAAGGGAAAGTAGCTGTAAATTACTTATGTGCTACTAAAAATACTTGTGCATCTACTGTATTCTTTTCTTTAATCAGATCAATTACCCAGAGCTGTGTATAGCATGGTAATATAAGGATTCTGGTTTAAGGAGCAGCTGCCTTTTTACTTTTAACAGTAATGTATTAGAATTGAAGTCACTGTTATTTTACATAAAATCCATGCCTACTTTTCTTCATTTTAGCAGTATAATTTACATGGAGCGTGCGGATCTCATCATTAGTCACATTAAAGCTTCAGAAGGGATTCTTAAAATGATAAAGGCCTCTCCTTTAGCTTGGTCTGTAGGCTGCAGAAATGTGGCTTATGATATCAGGGTAGGTGGGCCTGGAATCAAAACCTTAAGGCCCCCATTTAATCTTTAAACCTTCCCCCAAAGAAATACATGAATCGGAATTGGGGTGAAGGAGGTTTGAGGTGGTTCTGACATTGTGGAAGAGGTGAAGGCTGCAAATGGGATGGTGTAACTTGGGGGTCCCCAATTCCGAAACTGCGGCCCATTTGGAACCGGGCCCTGTGAGCAATGAACGAGCGTGTGTGCACGCGCGCAGCTCCGCTTGCACTAATGTCGGGCACTCGCACAGAAGTATCGGCCCTCTCCCATTCGGAATCGGGTTGTGAGCAGTAGGCGAGTGTGTGCGCGCGCACGCAGCTCCACTTGCATGAATGGTGGGCACTTGCACAGAACCTTCCCCCTTCAGAACCAGGCTATGCAAGCAGTGGGCAAGTGTGTGCGCGTGCACAGCTTTACTTGCATGAGTGTTGGGTGCTTGCATTTGCGCACAAAGCTCCATTTGTGGGAGTACAAATGGAGCTATGCACGCTCACGCACACTCCTACCAATAACAACCATCCCTTCTCCCCCACCCCCCTGCCGGGCCACCAAGCCAGAAAGGTTGGGGACCTTTGGTGTAACTTGCTGTTAGTTGCGAAGTCGTGTCTGACCCATCGCAACCCCATGGACAACGTTCCTCCAGGCTTTCCTGTCCTCTACCATCCTCCGGAGTCCATTTAAGCTTACGCCGACTGCTTCAGTGACTCCATCCAGCCACCTCCTTCTCTGCCGTCCCTTTCTTCTTTGGCCCTCAATCTTTCCCAGCATTCGGCTCTTCTCCAGGGAGTCCTTACTTCTCATTAGGTGGCCAAAGTATTTGAGTTTCCTCTTCAGGATCTGGCCTTCTAAAGAGCAGTCAGGGTTGATCTCCTCTAGGACCGACCGGTTGGATCGCCTTGCAATCCAAGGGACTCGCAGGAGTCTCCTCCAGCACCAGAGTTCAAAGGCGCTCAGCCTTCCTTATGGTCCAACTTTCACAACCATACATTGCAACTGGGAAAACCATAGCCTTAACTATACGTGGTGTAACTTATCTCTGCAGAAACTATGGTTTGGAAGATGAGGAACCTTTTTTGAGTGGGGAAGAGGAAGGGATGATCCTGTAGCTAAAACTTCTGGCTTTTTCACTTGCTAAACTAGAATAGTTGTCTTATTTCCTTTTGTGTAGGAAAGCAGTTTGTATTGATGCCTGGCTCTCCGAAGTAAGCCTTGTCTTCAGGCTATTTTTATTGTGTTAAAGAGTATTTTTTTTTACCCACACAACCCCCCACCTCTTTGTTGGAAAAACTAACCAACTCTTGATTTTGAAGACAAATTTGAGGAATATTGAATGCAATAATTTCCCTTCTTTATCTTAGGAGTTCCAGTCCCATCCGACTGTCATGCTTTTTGCACTAATAGCCCTGGAGAAGTTTGCACAAACAAGTAAGTGTGCTCATTTGAAATGCAGAGTTAAAGACAAAACATGTGCCAGGATGGGTTACGATCTGGGATATTTACAGTATTTTGAGCATTTATATGACTGCCCAAATCAAACAGCATGACTTTGGCTAGCATACAAATAAAACAATACAAAAAAAAACCATGTACCATTAAAAACCAATTAAAACAATAACATGCAACCAGAACTAAAATACACTCCATTATAGCTTATCCAGAGAGCAAGTTCAGTGCAGTAATTAAAGCACTGGGTTACAAAATGGGAAGCTGTGAGTTCTAGACTCGCATTACACATGAAGCCCAGCTGGGTGATCTTGAGCCAGCCAGTCTCTCTTGCCCTAGGAAGGAGGCAATGGCAAACCACTTCGAGGTCTGCTCCGCTCACCCTGACCCAAAGGCTTGAAAGTATTCAGGGGTTGGATTTATTCTTTTCTTCCAAAATCCAACCTGGCTGTGGTCAAGAGTGGTGGTAGCATCAGTGTTTTAAGCAAATAACCAGCAGGTAGCAATTTGTGTGGGAGCCAAGATCTCCTTCCTGCTGTTCCTTTCACACCACTGGAGATGGCAGTGGAGAAAGCAGGAAGGCTTGTCAAGCATAAGTTTTGAATCCTCAGCCGCTCCCTAGGTGCGGCCTTCAGGGGTGGAGAAGGATGACAAATTCCGTCACCCATTGGGACCTTGATGATGCTTGTTGAGGACTTCTTCCCCAAATTTCAAAGCTGCAAGAGACTAAATTCATTGTCAAGAAATGGGGACAGAACTGATGTGCCTCTGGTTTGACCTGCATTGTCTGTGTTCAAATACACATTCACACATGTTCAAACATGAGCCGCGGTGGCGCTGTGGTTAGAATGCAGCACTGCAGGCTACTTCTGCTGATCACCAGCTGCCAGCAGTTTTGGCAGTTCGAATCTCACCAGGCTCAAGGTTGACTCAGCCTTCCATCCTTCCGAGGTGGGTAAAATGAGGACCCAGATTGTTGGGGGCAAGAGGCTGATTCTGTAAACCGCTTAGAGAGGGTTAGTAAACCACTGTGAAGCGGTATATAAGTCTAAGTGTTATTGCTATTTGTGTATCCTAAAAAAGAAATGGATAGTAAAATCAAGATGCCACTGAGCTGAATTCAGCTCCTGACAATGACTGCAGCTGGAGTTGCTTTCTTGGCCTCTGGCCCTGACTGTCTGCCAGCAGCTACTGGCTGCTGAAGCTTTAATGGATTATGGTGGAATTTATATAATATGAGAATGGGGAATATGGGGGGGGGGAAGTGGGGGGAGCACAAAAGCCTTTTTTCCTTTCAGAAATGCTGGGTTTTTAATGATCATGATTTTTTCCCCCCATAATTGTGAACCCATTCCAACTCTAGGTGAGAATAAAATGACAGTTTCCGATACCTGCATCAGTGATCAGCTAGTTTTATTAGAGAAATGGACAAACAATCCAGACTATTTAAAACGCCAAGTTGGATTCTGTGCTCAGTGGAGTTTAGACAATCTGTGTAAGTAATAATGTTTTTCTACTGTGAAGGTGATGTTTCTAAACAGCATGGTTATTAGAAATGTCTAGTGTTTGCAGCAAAAGTAACAACCCTTAACACTAATAAGTTTATAAAATAAACTTGCATATTCATTTCATCAGATGTTTGGGGGTGCAATTCCTGAATGGTATACAAGTGGTATGGATGAACATACGTTGGTAAGATGGAGCAGGAGGAGGAGGAAAACTGAGAGAAGCAGCTGTTTCACTGACATACCACTGTTGTGAATTTTAATTCTTCTAAATCCATATTGTTTTTAGCATCTGCGCTTAAAATGTAATACTCTCTTGGTTAGAGATCTGACACACTAGTAATGGTGATTATTAGAGCACAATATAGTATAAATTGGGAAATCAGACAAATAGAAATAATACATTGTTTTGTTGCAAGGGGTTTCCAAACTTGGCAACTTTAAAACTTGTAGACTTCAATGTGCTGGCTGAGAAGTTCTGGGAGTTGAAGTCGATAAGTTGTAAAATTGTCAGGTTTGGAGATTCCTGTTGTAGAAGAGTACAACCTATCGGGATTCTCCATTACTGAAAGGGAGCAGGTAAATTAGCACATTTCTCCGTGTCTGCAAAGGTCTTGTTTTAATACCTGTGCTGGCATTTAGCTATAGATCCAATTCTCCACTGTTGGTAATTCCAAGGAAAGTGGCACATACAATTTACACTATTAATCAAGTGTCTTAATGAAACATAGCCATGAACTTGTCCTGACTGAAGAGGTTTTAATTGGAGATTCTAAACTCCAATTAAACTGTTCATTTAGCCTGGAAGCTGGGTTCTCTAGAATTTTCTTTTGTAGATTAAGTAATGTCAGCCAAAAAGACAAACTGGTTTGAGACCCAGATCCGGAGGGGAAAGGATACAAAATGACACCAGTGTTATTTGTCCTGTTTTGAATGCAGATGGTGTTAGATAATCTAATTCATTTCTAAAACAAATACCATATCAATTTTCAGAAGATGAAGTCCTTCATTAATGAAAAGCCATTGAAATTGAATTTCTTAATTGGTAAATTGAAAGTAACCTCTTGCCAGCAGCTAAATGTAGCTAGTATTAATAGAATGCGTATAGAAGCACAGAACCACAGGTTTTGTTATATTCCGTCTAGTTTAATCAGAGAAAGAAGCTTTCTGGAGAAATACCAACTACAGTTTCCCTAGCCAATATTTATTTAAGAGCTGTCACTCTTGATTTCAATATATAACTGTATTTTGGGGGATATTGTATATTAGTATCTGCTCTGTGCAGGTTCCTTTTTGCAAGCTCCTCTGCTGGTGGTGAGAATGAATCCTCTCATCTTGGTTAGAGACATGTAGAAATCATAGTCCCTGGCTTGCTCTTCTTTTGACATGCTAAAATTGTAAGGGAAGCTAATGACTCCAATTTGTTAGAAGAAAAACCAGCTAGGGATTCCCATTTGCACATAATGCTAAGCAAACCACAGATGGAGCAGTTATGCTTAATTGCTTTTGTTGGCAGAAGACAAGCAGGAAGCATTTAGCATGTGGGCTCATTCCCCTTAAGCCCAAATTCTAAAGAATTCAATCTTTGAATGCCTGTCATTTAAAGGGATAGTTGCTTATTTGGAAAGTGTTTGATTCATTCTTAAATGGCCGGAATTGGGCAGACGAATTCAGTTTTCTAGGTTACCATTACTACATTGCTGAAATAGCCCGTATAACCATTCCTCTTGTTTCCTGCAGTTTTGAAAGAAGGGAGACAGTTTACATACGAGAAAGTCGACCTGACCAATATTAGAGCCATGCTGAACAGCAATGATGTCAGTGAATATCTGAAGATCTCGCCGCATGGGTTGGAGGTAGCCTTGTGTGTGTGTTTTTGTGCATTAATTATGAAATACTGTTTATGCCGGCTCAATTTCCCTGAATAGCAGGGGAGGTCTGGAGGGAGGGAGTTTCTATGAACTAAAAGACATATTGCTTTCAGAGTGCATATTTTAATTATTTTGCTTTTAACTCAAATCAGACAGCATTTAAAAAAAAACATTTCTGTGTAATTAATGGAGGAAAGTGCATACTATAAAGGCATGCTGGGTAAGATCTGTAGCTCTTTGGAGACACAAAATAAATACATCATTCTTGATTGTCTCACCACATGGATCTTAGCTTGAGAAAGGGAGATGGGCCCTCTTTATTGGTAAGTGCATGGAGATATACAAGCAGGCAGGCCTTGGCTTACAACCATAATTGCGACCAGACTTTCCGTTGCTAAACAAGTGAGTCGTGCCCAGTTTTATGACCTTTTAGGCTATGGTTGTTAAGTGAATCACTCCACTTGTTAAGCATACGCAGTTTCCCCATTGACTTTGTATGTCGGAAGCCAGTTGGGAGGTAGCAAATGGCGATCACCCCAGGATGCTGTAACAGTCATCAGTGCATGCTGGTTGCCAAGCACCCATATTTTGATTACATGACCCTAGGGATGTTATGAACATCCTAAATGTGAGAACCCGTCATATGTCACTTTTCAGTGCTGTTGTAACAAGTCACTAAACAAATGGTTGTAAGTCAAGGGCTACCTGTGCAGCGATGAAAGGTTCCAGTGAAGTCTTGTCCCATCAAACCTAGCATCCTATTTTGGAAAAGGCCAAGTCAGGATTTCCCCCCATTGTTTAAAAATTGACTAAAGGCTTGCATTCAGGACCTGATATATAGATCACTGGGTTAAACCAAACTCCTATTCAGGGGTTGGTGTTTCCAATCTCCAAGAGAGTCTAGTAAAATGCTTATGGTCTTGAATTTCTGATAAAATTCAAAATGGCAGTTTTTCAGATCTATGTAGTCCCAAAAAGATCATAATTGGGCCCAGCAACATGGTCATTAAGCAGAGCAGTATGTGGCCACGACTTGCAGTTTTGCTACCTACTTCTCCATTGATTCCTCTTGTTGTTGCCCAGCTGTGAAGCATTACAATGGCAGTCACGTAATCATGGGATGCAGTGACAGTCATAACTTCCTGCTGGTTGCAAGCAACTAAATCTCAATCACCAGATCAAGGGGACCCCAAAGATCCTAAGTGTGAGGACCAGTCCTGGAGTTGAGGGGTCTTTCTTTGCTAGATGACTCAGTGGGATGGTTGACAACACGTCTCCATTCCTTGCATATCTTCATCCTTTCTGTATCAGATGTTCAGTGATCTGCCCTCTCCAGCTCCAAGCCTCAAGATGAATAATACTGCAGCACCCTGGATTCCTAGCCAGTTGACTGTGCTGGTTGAGGCTTCTGAGACTTACAGTTCTCCCAACAAATATATGAGATTAATAAATTGGGAGGCTGAGCACTTTAATGTGCCTTTTGGCATCAAATTTGCACATGAACTTTAATTTTTCACCCCCACGTTTTTGTCTGCTAGGCCCGATGCGATGCTTCGTCTTTTGAAAGTGTCCGATGTACCTTCTGTGTAGATTCTGGAGCTTGGTACTATGAAGTCACAGTCATTACTTCCGGAGTGATGCAGATAGGATGGGCTACAAAAGACAGCAAGTTTCTCAATCACGTAAGTGCTGCTCTCGTCAGTGGGAATCTGTCTATCAAATTGAACTGGCACCGGACAAACCCCCCTATCCTCTCACCTCTTCATCCCACCTCTGAAAGTTTGACTTGAAAGCAACTTACATGAATAATATTCTTTGTGGCATGTTTGCTGAACTACCCATCCTAGCAATATTTTCCTGGATTTTGCTGTACTGAGGTATTTGTAGAAGCCAAGTAATCACTGGCTTTTGGTATCTTTCACACAGAGTAGAGAAGGTAGTCATCTCTTGCAGAGGGCATGGTGAATCGTTCACCCTGCTGGTGTTGTGGCCCGCCAGCAGCCTGTGGATCTGGCAGCAGATTCGGAGAGTGAGGAGGTTGGGGAGGAACATGGGCCAATCCTGGAGTCTGGGAAGGCTCTGACGAGTACTCTGCGTCGGAAGCAGAGGGGGGCTAGGGCCGTCTGACTGTTATCAGCTGCCTTTGGAGTCAGACATCAGTGAGGCAGACGAACAGCTGGATCCTGTTCCCAGTGTGCGCTTGCGCAGAGTTGCCAGACGAAGAGAACGGCTAAAGAATAAGGGTCGACTTGGGAGTAAGGCCACAGGTAGACGATGAATGGCCTGTCCCAAAGGGAATAAAAGAGGAGTGAAAGGGGAGGGGAGTTTGCAGGAGACAATTAGTTCATTACTGCATTCTTGCCAAGTATTGCAGCGTCTGACAGATATCAGCCTGGCCACTCTCCAAGCCTGATAAAGGTCGGTAATTGTGAACTATCTTGAAAGACTGAGGGAGAGGAAAGACTTTGCTGGAGAGGAATTCATTGTAAATTAAATAAAAGGGGTTTATCGGGACGAGGACTCAGCTTCATGCTGCTGGGGAAGCCTAGGTCAGAACAGCTGGTGTTGCTCTTCAGGCTGGCTGATGGCCATTCATAAAGCGGCGGGGGGGTGGGGGGACTCTGGACAGGGACCTGGGAAATAGAAGTTCAGAGCCCTGTTCATCTTCCAGGCTCATTTGGCAACCTTCAGCTTTTCAGTTTCTTCCAACTTAATCTTCACTTTGAAGCAGATCTGATCAAGACATGATTCTCTTGCCCTGGTTGTATTCCAATAATTGTTTACTGGTCACTAATGGGCAGTGGGGTGGATGGACTTATTTCCCATCAATTCCTTCTGGGGTTGCTTTGTGAAAACAGGTTCAAGGGTGTCTCCTCCCAGCAACATGGAGAAGGGAACAAGGTTCAATTGTGTTATGCAGAATTGTTTTGGTTTTGATCCCGTTTTGGTCATCACATTACAATAAAGATGCTGAGACTTTGGAAAAAGTGCAGAGAAGAGCAATTAAGATAATTAAAGGCCTGGAGACAAAAACATATGAAGAACAGTGGCGGATTTGGGTTTGGTTAGTCTAGGAAAATCCAGTATTTGAGGGGCTGCCACAAGGAAGAGAGGGTCAACCTATTTTCCAAAGCACCAGAAGGCAGGACAAGAAACAATGGATGGAAACTAATCAAGGAGAGAAGCAATCTAGAACTAAAGAGAAACTTACTGACAGTGAGAATAATTAACCAGTGGAACAGCTTGCCTTCAGAGGTTGTAGGTCCTTCATCACTGGAGGTTTTTAAGAAAAGATTTGGAAGTCACCTGTGAAATGGTATAGGGTCTTCTGCTTGAGCAGGGGGTTGGACTATAAGACCTCCAAGGTCCCTTCCAACTCTATTCTGATTAGTATTGATATTTTGATAATACTTAAAGTTGGAAACATGTGGGTGTTGCAGTGAAATGATTTTATTTAGTCATATTTTCTCTTAAGAGTTCCTTCTGACAAATCTCTTAACGACAACGATGGTTAACCTTTTCTGGACCGAGTGCCCAAACCCTAAAAATCCAACATGTATGCGCCCCCCGTGTATGTGGCCCGTGCATGTGCGGCAGAGACCTGGCGACCAGCTGGCTGCTGGGAAGCGCATGTGCATGCATTGCGAAGCTGAACTCGGATGACAACTTGCATGCCCACAGAGGGCGCTGTGCCAGAGGCTCGCCATCACGGTCTTACCTCTAGCCCTTTTATGCTTTGACCCATAGAATAAGTGGGGAAATTCCATTCAGATCAGAACACCCGTCTGCATCGTATTGTGATCCTCCTCATTATTAGCCAAATGTGTAGGCAGAACATGACACATCCTTTAATGAAATACTGTATTCTATATTTCCTGAAGGAAGGTTATGGTATCGGGGATGATGAATACTCTTGTGCTTACGACGGCTGCCGGCAGCTGATCTGGTATAATGCCCGAAGTAAACCACATTCCCACCCATGCTGGAAGGAAGGTATGATATTGTCCCACTCGTTTTCTCGTTGCTGAAGTTGGGTCACTATCCAGTTGGCCCTCATTTGTTTTCTGTTATCCTAGAGTGTAGAGCACAGCACAATGATCTAATTTCCAGCACTAGGAAAATCTTACCATGGGAGCAGATGGAACCAATTACAAATAACTGGCTTCCTTTTGCTCCAGGTGTTTCAACCAGAAGGTGGGCAGCCATTTCTTGGGGATGGCATAATTTGGATTGCTCCATTGAGCAAAGGAGTTGGGCTCAAGTGACCCTTCCTGTCTGTGATTCTAGCACAGAGACTTAAAAACCGGAAGAAAAATGTCATGAAATAGATTTTTGAACAATGGAGCAAGATACCTGCAGCTGCAGGAGTCTCACTCCCCAGTAGTCTTTTTATGGGGATGTCTGTACACCTGTTTCCTGTGCTTATTATTAGTTCAGTGCTTCCGCAGTGATCTTGTGTGAGTTCAGGAGGCCTTCCTCCATTCATGGAAATGGAGTAAATTGCAAATACTGTAGCTAATTAGTAGGCTAATGTTTTGGTAGGCAGAATAAAATCAATAGAGAACATGTTGTGAAGATGGCAGTGACTTTGTAGCAAGCCTGAATTAGTCAGTCATTCATTTATGACACGGCTGCATTTCATGGACATCACCTTGATGAGCACCATACTTCTCTTAATATGTCAAACCTATTAAGACATAAACATATTAATTCATCTTGGGGTGGAACTTTTGCAGCATCCCTCCATATTACAGATTGTAAATAGTTTGGTTTTAAAAAGAAAGCATGTTCCTGCAGCCAAATTCTGTGTAACTTTCTAAATCCTTTTTTTTTTTTTAATATGCTGAAATGCTTTTGAGGATAAGGCTGTTAGTAACCCAACTAGTAAGTCATGGTTGGCATATCAGAAGCCAACTTCATAAATGGGTTCTTTCTCTCATATATGAATTTTTATCCCCTTGCATACCATTATTTGTAGAGTAACGTCAATTCTGATGCTGATTTAGCTTTTATTTTAACCAGGATTTGAACCAGGTTTACAAATCCTGGTTGAGATAACACCTGGTATTGGTAGTTTTCTTGGTTTTAGTTAGATGGAATAAATATGGTTAAAACTGCTAAAAGGAAGAAGATAGCATTTATTCTAAGTTAGTGTCCCTGTTTGCAAGACTGGCTTTTAATTTGTAAACACGTAGAGAACAGTCATTTTATCTTCTCCACATATCTGAATATTTATTGAAAGGTTTTTATACATGGGGATAGAAACACACAAAAGTGGGAAAGATGGAAACACAAATCCATAGACTGTTTCAGGCACCTTGCTTAGTATGGATTGGGTGTTATGGGGAACACAAATGTAACCCAACTACTGGGACCCTTTCAGTAGTTGTCAGATAAGACCTGAGCTCCCTATTCCTCTTTTGCAGGATATAGTGATCGTGTCTGGGTGATATCTTGTGTTTCAATCGCTTGTTTTCTTATGTTAACTAAGGTGACACTATAGGATTTTTACTGGACTTGCAAGAGAAGAAGATGGTTTTTTATTTAAACGGGAATCAGCTTCCTGCTGAGAAGCAAGTGTTTTCATCAGCTATGTAAGTTCATTCTTCTGAGGGCGATGCCCATTTTGCACTAGAAGTCCGTCTTTGCAGAATTAGCAATAAATATTTAGTAAAATAAGACTTGACTCTGAGGAGGCCCAGAACCTGAAGTGCCTGAAGGAGCCCAGCTGTATATACAGATTGGTCTGATTCAAACAAAATGTTAATCTCCAATGAGGATTTATTGGCTTGTGTTTTAACTAAGCATGATGGGTAAATCCACTCATTTTGATTTAATACAGTATTAAATCACTGGGGCTTGTGTAATAAATCATGTTTTTTTTAAAATTCTCAGATATGAACACTAGTATGGCTTTGCTTTGGCCTTTTAAAATGGCCTTTTTATTTTCAAGTACAGCTGACCCAGTTCCTATATTATTCTTTCCCTTCCTCCACCAGCCTATTTTCTTGGGGAGATCCTTGCTTTGTGTTTTCTGTGACTATTTTTCTGTCCCTATTGAGTTTTCTCAAAGCTTATTTCGCAGCTTCTTCCTTAATGGGATATAGCAATTTTGAATTCCCAGGTCCCTGCTGCTAAGAAAAGGAGGGGCAATTGCTCAAAGTGACACATTAACAACAGTTGCAAAAAAAAAAAAAAAAAAAAATTGGGTCAATCGTGGGTGACCTGATTTTCGACGGTCACAAGTTATGATCATGATGGACAGGCTCCATTACAATCATAATTTGAAGACCACCTGTATGCTGTCCTCGAGTTATAACCGCAATGGGGCCTGCCCATCCCAACCATAACTTGTGATGATTGTAAATGGGGTCACCCTTTTCTGGCTGGGGAATTCTGGGACTTGAAGTCCATACATCTTCAAGTCGCCTAGCTTGAGAAACATTGATGCAGAGAATGCCCATCGACCCATGCTGATAAATATCACTCCTAGCCACAGAAGTCATCTGGGCCTTAAAAAAATAAAAACAACACCTCCAGCTGTGAATGCCACTACCCTTATGACATCCCTTCTCTAAAGGAAGCATTAGGGATGATGAAGGTTGTAGTCCAGGATTTGGAGAGCCACAAAAGACACACAGCCATTGGCTGGCTTTAAAAATCATGGTTGTTTCCTCTCACCTCTCACTGAAGAATTATGAAGAATTAACTCCCAACAGGTAGCTAGTATTGTCGCACTGATTTTTGTTTTTCATTCTTTTATCGCGCAGTTCCGGCTTCTTTGCTGCTGCTAGTTTCATGTCCTATCAACAGTGTGAGTTCAATTTTGGAGCAAAGCCTTTCAAATACCCTCCCTCTGCAAAATTTAACACCTTTAACGATTACGCGTTTCTGACGGCAGAAGAGAAAATCATTTTACCAAGGTAACGTGCGTGGACCTGGGAAGCTGGGGTGCACTTTTGTGCTCTGCATCTTCCCTTTATTTGCAGATAGTAAATGATTGACTTCCTCGGGTGAGGAGTTAATGCATTGCTCACATCAGTAAGCAATACATTTTAACTCCTCACCCAAGGAAGACATTAAGTGTGAATATGAAGCCCCCTGTCAGTTGTGTGTCTATTTTTCACCTCCTCCTATTTAATCTTCAGACATAGACGCCTGGCCTTGTTAAAGCAAGTGAGCATTCGAGAAAATTGCTGTACGCTTTGCTGCGATGAAATAGCTGACACAGAACTCAGGCCTTGTGGACACAGGTACTTTGAGAAACAGTGACTTTTGATCGACATTTCTTGTAATTACACACACACACACACACACATTGCCCTTGGCAGTGTGGACACGTGCCAAGCCCGTCTGATCTAGATATATACCCATGTTTGCCTGAAAATAAGATTAGTTCGTCTATTAATTTTTGCTCCAAAAGACACATTAATACTTATTTTCCGGTTAGGTCTTATTTTGGGGGAAATGCAGTACTAAATGCGTCCATCTGGCTGATGATCTTAATTGGGGCTTATTTTGGGGTAGGTCTTATATTACGAGCACCCTGAAAAATCATACTAGGGCTTATTTTCCAGTTGGGTTTTATTTTCGGGGAAACAGATTATATATAGTCCTCAATTTTTGATTTAGCCCCAAATTTCTGTTGCTAAACAGAAGCTGGTTGTTAAGTGAGTTTTGCCCCATTTTATGACCTTTCTTGCCACAGTTGTTAAGCAAATCATGACAGCTGTTAAAAGAATCATGCAGTCATTCATCAAAATTTGGCTTCCCTCATTGACTTTGTTTGTCAGAAGGTCACAAAAGGTAGTCACATGATCCCAGGACTCTGCAACTATCATGAATACATGCCAATTGCCAAGCATCCTGAATTTTGACCACATGACTGTGGAGGTGCTGCAAAGGTCCCAAGAGCCAAACTTGGTCCCTAGTCACTTTTTTCCAATACTTTCATAACTTTGAATGGTCATAAGTGAATGGTTGTAAGCCAGGGACTACCAGTTCTCGACTACCAAGCAATATTCAGCATTGTGTCCAAATCAACCCTGTGGTAGACAGAGCGTTGTGTTGTAAACCCGGCCTCTGTCTCAGTGACTGGTCTTGCCTCACACCACTCCAATCACCATCTTGCTGACTGGCACGCAGCTTCATCGTGCAAGAGAGGAAGTGCGTGCTGCTTTCCCTGTTCAGGGCTTGCAAGCTGTTGCCCAATCTGTTTGGTGCTGTTCTGATTTTTTGAGAGGGCTTACGTGGGTGACTCCCTACCTAACAGCCCGAGAAGACCCAATTCCTTCTCTTCCGCAAGGCTCTATCCCATTTATTTATTTATCAAATTTATGTAGCCGCCCATCTCACTGAAGGCAACTCCGCGCGCCACACAACATAAATCAAAAAGTATACCCCACCCCAGCAAATTGAAGTATAAGAACCATAATAATAAATATCCAAAAAACCCAAAATGGAACCATAAATGGAAGGAGAATAAAATGGATCTTTCAGCAATGAGGTCATCAAGAGGAAATCTCCAGTTGTTCATGTCATCCTTCCAAATTATCCCTGGATTAGATCTGCTAAGAGGAAGTAAACGTCGCTTGCTTAAAATCTGTGCCGGTGTTTCTCAACATTGGCAACGTTAAAATACATGGACTTCAACTCCCAGAAGTCCCCAGACAGCTGGCTGGGGACTTCTGGGAGTTGAAGTCCATGTATCTTAACGTTGCCAATGTTGAGAATCACTAATCTATGCATTCCCACATCCATATAAAAAGTTCCTGCCCTAGAATGCACTATGTTCCCCCTTTGATTCCAAATATTTCCTTCAAGATAAGAGATGAGTGGACCAAACCCACAATAACCTTCAATATATTTGGCACCTTTTTAACCCTTTAAAGTTTGCTTGACGCTCTTCCGGGAAAGAAACCGCCTTAACTCTTCTTGCATCCTTGTCTCTTTCAGCGATCTGTGCATGGAATGTGCCTTGCAACTAGAAACCTGCCCTTTGTGTCGGCAAGAAATTCAGACCCGCGTCCGACAGATTGCTCACATTTCATGACACAGGGAGAACTCGGTCTCTTGTGGATTTGCCAACCGGTCCATTCCATCCAGCGCCAGAAGGCAGCTCAAAACAAGCTCCATCTCGTGTCCCGTTTCCCCCCTCCCTCTTCCCCCAGGCCGAAGCCCAGCCTCCTCATCCCCATTAGGATCAGAGATGGGAAGCCTGTTGAATTGCTGCAACGTATCATCCTCGCGAGATGTTTTCTTTTCAGCGGTCATGAAAATTGGTGGTGAAAGCTGACTTGCCATTTAATTTATCCCTCCTTCAAGATTGGTTAGGAAAGCCTTCTTCATTTCTTTCTCTGGTTAATTTTTGCCTTCTCAACTCCTTCCATTCACACACTGAAGACTTTGCACTGGAAACGTTTAATGCATAATCTCCTAAAATGGGGACGTAGCTGTTTCCCAAAGCCTTTGTTTTGGTAGTCATTATGCATTTTTTTTATTACTTTGTCACTGTAGCTTCCTGCTGGTCAGAGTACAACCCCTATATATATTTTGGACTGTTAGCATGGAAATGTTAAGAGAGACTTGAAATCGACATGAAGAAACTGATTTCTGAGGAAAATTGGTTATTTTCATTCATAGTATTTCTAATTCCTTCAGTTTCAGTACCTACAATTTTGTGAAATAGAGAAAAAAGCTAATTTTCAGGAGGAATTCTTACAAATGCAGCAACAGACTGGAGATAGTTTGATATTCTAGGTATTTTTAAGGTACCATTGATCATTGCTTTTTTAAAAAAAAAATCTGTCCTTGCAAGTTCTGTACATTTTGAAAATAGTGAGCTACGGATATTAAGATCTGGGAAGAATATGGAGCAAATGTGTTAATATTGTTTCGAAGAAATACATGTTTGAATAGCAAATAGCTTGATTTGGTTAACTTCTACTTAAGACGATCCTAACTATTTTTTATACTATGGTGTTTACTCAGGCGACTTCTGTAAAACAGTTGCCTCAATCTTGCTCCTAGTTCCCCGTGGATTTCTGAAGAAGCAGAAGTCGTAAGAGAGTATAAAGCCATATCAAAATGTTCATCCTGAGATTAAATAAACTGTGCTGGATTTTAAGAAGAGAGGGAGATGGGGAAGAAAAAATCTCAACTTCACAATTACCGGTAACTAAGTTGCATATCATTATAACGTTACAGATGAGTTTCTGAGACAAGAACAGAATAAACTGGTAGAAAAAGTACTCAGGAAAGACTGAGTAAAAGAAATTGCATAATCCTTTTTAAATTTATGGCATTGCACTTCATGCTAGCATATTTATTTACTGCAGAGTCAGGGAAATGCAGCTCTTACTGGAATAAAAGTTGACCCCATTTTGCAGTTGCATCACAAAACCAAACCCATAAAAAAGATTTTTAAAAGTGGATGTGGAGTGATTTATCTGTTAATATTTAACACGTGCGGAGCGTTTAGGAGCTCCCTGCCTCAAAATGGATTCCCAGGTTTAAAACTAGTAGTATGCCAGGAATGTTTTATAAAAAAATTCTCACATACAAACGTGTCTCGTAAAAAGAGGAAGAGGGGATCTATACATACTTGATCTTAGTCAAAAGGCCAAGAAGTGGGGATCTAAGATTTTATTGCTCAGTAGGATTGGAACCGAGGAGTATCTGATACCTAGAATCCTGCATCCAGTTTTGGTCCCCACACTATAAAAAAAGATGTTGAGACTCTAGAAAAAGCGCAGAGAAGATAAACCAGGAGGATTAGGGGACTGCAGGCTAAAACATACAATGAACGGTTGTGGGAACTGGGCATAGCTAGTCTAGTGAAGAGAAGGACCAGGGGAGACATGAGAGCAGTCTTCCAATATTTGAGGGGCTGCCACAGAGAGGAGGGGGTCAAGCTATTTTCCAAAACACCTGAAGGCCAGACAAGGAATAATGGATGGAAGCTGATCAAAGAGAGATTCAACCTTGGAATAAGGATGAATTTTCTGACAGAACAATCAACCCGTGGAACAGAAGTTGCCTTTGGAAGTTGTGGGAGCTTCATCCCTGGAGGCTTTCAAGAAGAGACTGGGCTGCCATCTGTCAGAAATGGTGTAGGGTCTCCTGCTTGGGCAGGGGGTGGGGGTGGACTAGATGACCTACAAAGTCCCTTCCAACTCTGTTAATCTATGTAAATGTATATGTAGACATGAGGACCCAGATTGTTGGAGGCAATAGGCCGACTCTGTAACTGCTTAGAGGGGGCTGTAAAGCAGTGTGAAGCGGTATTGCTACCGTATATGCCTTTGTGGCTATTCAGAAGGGCCATATTTCACAACCTTGGCAATTTTCAAATATGTGAACTTCAACTCCCAACCAGTTATGGTGCCACGGTTGAGAAATCATGCAGGAGGCCTCTACAAAGCTGCTAAAATAACCTGGCCCTGAGCCCTACATGGCTCAGGGCCAGGCTATCTTCGAGACCGCCTTCTGCCGCATAGCTCCCAGCGACCGGTAAGATCCCACAGAGTTGGTCTCCTCCGGGTCCCGTCAGCTAAACAATGCCGGCTGGCGGGCCCGCGGGGGAGGGCCTTTTCTGTGGCTGCCCCAGCTCTCTGGAACCAGTTACCTCCTGAGGTCCGGACCATCCCCACCCTATTGGCCTTCCGAAAAGCGGTGAAGACCTGGCTTTTCCGGCAGGCCTGGGGCCGTTGATCTCCCTCTTGCGATCTGACGAGATCCAGCCATGAATGGCGTGAATGGGTTTTTAATGTTTTTAATTTTTCAATGTTTTTTTATAATTATTTTTTAAAATGTATTGTGAGCTGCCCTGAGTCTTCGGAGAGTGGTGGCATATAAATTTAATTAATTAAATTAAATTAAATGGGTATTTCAATCTTTTGAATGAAGCAATCCTTCCAAATCGCTTAAGAAGCAATGCGACCAAATTGCCATATCATTTCTGTGCTTGCCTCCTCCAACCCTTTCTAGTACAGGTTGCCTGTACAAATATGTTGTTGGCCACCAGCATGGTACTGCTTATTTTAACCTACACAGCCCTCCAATAAGGAATCGGCAATACAGGTAGTCCTCAACTTACAACCGTTCATTTAGTGACTGAAGCTACAACAGCACTGCAAAAAGTGACTCGTGACTATATTCAAAGCTGCTTTTTTTTTTACAACATTTTTTCCAGCATCCCCATGGTCATGTGATTAAAATTTGGGCAGTTAGCAACTGGCATGCATTTATGACGGTCACAATGTCCCGGAGGTCATGTGAGATTGATTCCTTTGGCGACCTTCTGACAAGCAAAGTCGATGGGAAAAGCCAGTTTCACTTAACAACCGAGTTACTAACAGCTTCAGTGATTCACTTAGCAATACACAAACAGCAAGAAAGTTCATAAAATGAAGGGGCCTGGTGGCTCAGCAGACTGATAGCATTGTGATTAACACCAGCTGTCTGCAATTATTGTAAGTTCGAATCTCACCAGGCTCAAGGTTGATTCAGCCTTCCATCCTTTCTAAGGTAGGTAAATTGAGGACCCAGTTTGTGGGGGCAATAAGCTGACTTTGTATAAATATACAAAAAGAATGAAGGCTATTGCTTAGCACATTGTAAACCGCCCTGAGTCTCCGGAGAAGGGCGACATATAAATCAAATTTAAAAAAAAAAATGGAGCAAAGCTTTTTTAACAATTGTCTTAGCAACAGAAATTTGGGGCTCAGTTGCAATCGCAAGTCAAAGATCACCCGTAATCCCTAAAAGTTATCTAAGCCTTCAGGCCCTGCGGAGAAATAGGTTTAGAAAGCAGTTCCCATCTTGTTTTTGCTTGTTATATTTGCCACATGGAGACAGATCATTTCTAAGATACAGATAATCCTCTACCTACGACCACAATTGAGGCCAGAATTTGTTGCTAACTGAAAAATTCGTTAAGTGGAATTTTGTCCCATTTTGCCTTTTTTTGTCACAGTTGTTAAAACAAATCACTGCAGTTGTTAAAAGCGAATCTGGCTTCCCCACTGACTGCTCGTCAGAAGGTTGCAAAAGAACCCGGGGCACTGCAACTATCATAAATATGAACCAGCAGTCATGCAGCCGAATATAAATTACGGGACTATGGGGATGCTGCAATGGTCATAAATGTGAAAAACGGTTGTAAGTCACTTTTTCCAGTGCCGTTGTTACTTTGAACAGTCACTAAACAAACTTGAAATTTGAGAACCACCTGTATTGCTGATCTCTTACTGGAGGGCTGTGTAGGTTAAAATAAGCCATACCATCCTGGTGTCCAACAACGATTGTCAAGCCAAACCGAAGCCAGCATGCTAATGTATGTATTGTATCCGATAGCTGCCTTGTAGCCCCATTCTTAATGTTAAAACTAGTTTCTCCACCTCTTTCCTTGAGGATTAAGTCTGTTTTTATTGTTGGCTGAAGTTTTCCTTCTTGCAACATAGAAGAACCTCTAGATAAGATTCCCCAAACTTATAGCAACGTTCAGAGATGTGGATTTCATCTCCCAGCATGGCTGGCTGGGGCATTCTGGGAGTTGTAGTCCTCAAGTCTTAAAAGTTGCCAAGGTTGGAAACCCTGCTCTAGATATTAAGCATGTGCTGCAGCTAAAATTCAGTGTATGGCTTTGATCCGTAAAGGCAGTTCTTGACTTTACAACTATTCATTTTCGTGACTGCAGCGAAAAAATGTGACATGACCATTTTTCACACTTAATGACCATTGCAGCATCTGTATGGTCATGGGGTCAGAATTTGGATACTTGGCAACTGGCACGTATTTACCATGGTTGCAGCATCCCATGACAAAAAAGATGGTAAAGTTGGGTGCGACTTGACAACTGCCTTGCTGAGCAGTGGGAATTCTAGTCCCAATTGTGTTGCAAGTCAAGAACTAAACCAGCACAATTCCTCCAGCTGTTAATGAACAGTGGAAGCTAGTTAATGTACAAACTAGAATTGTTCCTGCAACAATTGCTTTCTGTTAGAAAGATTGCTCACCCCAGAATATTTGCACCTGCCTTGTTCTGCACTCTGCAGTCAACATTTCTCCTCCATATAATCAATGCTTTGACCTAGATTGATAGCTACGTGGGTGAGGCAGTGTCTTCTAAGTATCTTCAAAATATGCAACTGATTCATTCTGCTTTGGTATCGGCTCTTTCCTACTCTACAGAACTCGGAGCTGCTTATGATAAATAAGAAAAGTACAAATTTCAAAACACGAATACATTTTTAGCAGTACAGTTTAAAGGCTAAATATGCTCTTTTAAGAAAATCATTACATACAATAACAGATTTCGAAGGGACTTTATAAGTCATCTATATTCTAGTCCACACCCAAAGCAGGAGACCCTACACCATTTCTGACAGATGACAGTCCAGTCTCTTCTTGAAAGCTTCCAGGGTTGAAGCTCCCACAATTTCCAAAGGCAGCTTCTGTTCCATGGGTTGATTGTTCTCACTGTCAGAAAATTTCTCCTTATTTCCAGGTTGAATCTCTCCTTGATCCGTTTCCATCCATTCTTCCTTCTCTGGCCTTCAGGTGCTTTGGAGAATAGCTTGACCCCCTCCTCTCTGTTGGCAGCCCCTCAAATATTGGAAGACTGCTATCATTAGAGCAAGGTTCAAAAATTGTAACCCACGCTGCAGAAAACAGGCAAAAACGAAGTAGAGTGCTGCCAGTAGCCAAGACAGGAAACGATGAATTGGGAACTAAATCAAGGAAAGAAGCAACCTGGAATTAAGGAGAAACTTCCTAACAGTGAGGACAATTAACCAGTGGAACAGCTTGCCACTAGAAATCGTGGGCGCACCATAATTGGACCTTTTTAAGAAGAGACTGGACAGCCGCTTATCTAAAAAGGTATAGGCTCTCCTGCTTGAGCAGAGGGCTGGACTAGAAGACCTCCAAGGTCCCTTCCAGCTCTACTCTGATTAGCCGCCCAAGTGATCACTGTAATTCGTTTCTTTCCATTGGGCTCAGACCTTAATAAAAGGGATGGCGTCCATCCCAAGATGCAAGCACATTTTATTAGCACACAGCGGGCCCAAAATAAAGCTGTAAATCAGAGGTCTTCAAACTTGGCAGCTTTAAGACTTGTGGAACTTCAACTCCCAGAATTCTCCAGCCAGCATAGCTGATTATAGCATAGCATAGCTGGCTGGAGGATTCTGGGAGTTGAAGTCCACAAGTCTTAAAGCTGCCAAGTTTGGGGACCCCTGCTGTAAATATTTAAACAACCGAAGCAAGCATGCACAATATTGTTTTCTCGCTCTCTCTCGCTCTCTCTCTCGCACACACACATCACAGACGCGGAGAGCCACTCGCACCCCACCTTTGCAAAGGTGAGTCGAGAAGCCTCGCCCCTTCCGTATATTTGATTGGCCTTTCCTAGGAGACCGGAGAAGTCCCGCCCCTTCCCCTTCTCCCTGCCGATTGGCTCCCTGCTCAAGCTTGCGTTACCGGAAGCGGCCGTTGCCCGGACGACGGGAGGAGTGTGGCGGGGGGAAAGAGCTGCGGCCCTTTTAACGGACTCTATGGCGGCAGCGGTGGCGCCGTGGCGGCCTTGGCTTCTGCTTTGATCCCGGTGAGCAGCGCGGAGAACCGGGCAGAGAAGGGGCCTCTTTGGGGGGTGGGGTTGGGGGCTGTCGCTGTTGGAAAGAGGGAGGGGGAGTTCGCCGTCCCGCTCGGTCCACTGTGTGGCCGCAGGTAGACTGCGCTTGGAGCAGGAGGCTCCATCTCCTGAGTCAACGGGCGCGCGTCGATTGGGGGCGGGGGGCTATCGGTGTCTTTTTTTTTTTCCCCGAGGGGCCCTCCCCCCCTTTCAGTGAAATCGGTTTTAAATCTCTGGGCGGCCTAAATTAAATTATATTTCTTCTTTTTTTAAAAAAATATTCATTAATTTTAAAATTAGATTATATTTCTTTTTTAAAAAAATATTTTTTATTAATTTTAAAATCAAATTATATTTTTTTAAAATTTTTTATTAATTTTAAAATTAAATTATATTTCTTTTTTAAAAATTTTTATTAATTTTAAAATTATATTTCTTTTTTTTAAAAAAATTAATTAATTTTAAAATTAAATTATATTTCACACACACACACACACCAAAAAATAAAGCCTGGAGGCTTTGTTTGTTTCTAGTTATTTCTATTAATTTAACAAGGTTGAGAAACACTGCTCTAGAAGGTGTGGCTGTTCCGTTACTGGAGGCTTTTAAGAAGAGATCGGACAAATCCAAGAGATTGGATTCATCTGAAATGGTATTGGGTTTCCTGCTAGAGCTAAGGATTGATTAGAAGACCTCCAAGGTCCCTTTTTAACTCTGTTATTCTGTTATGACTACAAGTCATTTACAACCTTTTCTGCTGCAGTTCTTAAGTGAATTTGCTTTTCCCCATTGACTTTGCTTATTGGAAGGCCCCTATTTTTATTTTTTCTACTCTGGGCAACTCACAGAATAATAATATCAAAAAAAGAAACCTGTTAAAAACTGTGTAACAAAACCTCCCAGCATTCCAAAGGCAATATACTTCACTTTTAATTACACTGAGTTCCAGACTAATTCTACCCCAACCCTTGCAGGAACAACCAGATCTCGGGAGAAAGGATATTCCACAGAGCAGGGGATTTTGTAGAAAGAATGCAGTAAGATAATATGACCACAGTTTTCCATTCTTCTGAACTATCTTCTAAATAGACTTATTTAAAAATCTAAGAATTGGCTGAAGAGTCACAAAACCATGTTAAATACCGTCAGAACCTCACACAAAGAGAACCCCATTCTCTTAAATAAAGTTAATAAGGTTTGGATTCTATTATGTACACCAGTTCTTAGATGAAGGTCTTGGCACAATTTACATCATATATCTTGAATGCTGTTTCCTGTTCTGAAGGATTATGTTTTTAATTCTGTTTTTGGTTTAATTTATATGGGTTTTATCGAAATTTTTTCCTCCCGTGTATTGATTGTTAACTGCCCAGAGTTAAGAATTTAAGATAGCAATAGCACTTAGTCTTATATACTGCTTCATAGTGCTTTCCAGCCCTCTCTAAGCGGTTTACAGAGTCAGTCTCTTGCCCCCAATAATCTGGGTCCTCATTTTACCCACCTCGGAAGGATGGAAGGTTGAGCCAACCTTGAGCCTGGTGAGAATTGAACTCCTGGCAGTGGGCAGAGCTAGCCTGCAATACTGCATTCTAACCACTCCAAAGGATGGATGGATGGAAGGAAGGAATAGCACTTAGACTTATATACCGCTTTACAATGCTTTACAGCCCTCTCTAAGTGGTTTACAGAGTCAGCCTATTTGCTCCCAACAATCTGGGTCCTCATTTTACCCACCTCCGAAAGATGGAAGGCCGAGTCAACCTCTTGAGCCAGTGAGAATCGAACTCTTGGCAGTGGGCAGAGTTAGCCTGCAAAACTGGTGGCAGCCGGCAGTCAACAGAAGTAGCCTGCAGTACTGCACTCTAGCCACTGCACCACCGCAGCTCAGATGGGCAATTGTAGGCATTTTCTTGGTATCATCAAAGGCACCTCTGCCTTTCTTTGATCGATAATTTTAACCAGCATCAACATGCTCTCCTTCTACCGTTAACTATTAAAAATCCAGCGGTGAAACCCGGCCAGATCTATCCGGCTCGTGCAAACCGGTAGCACTGGTGGAGGGAGGCTGTACCCACCCGCCCACCAGGACGTCATTACGTCCCATTTTTTACCCTCTGCGCATGCACAGAAGGCTCTACACATGCCCCAAAGAGGTGTGCCCGTGCGGTCCCGTTTCCAAACCGGTAGCAAAGGTAAGTGGATTTCACCACTGTAAAAATCCTCCATGATGAACGATTAAGATGAAAAGCTTCCTGATGAAAGATGAAAGCTATTTTCATTTAGAACAGGCATCCCCAACTGGCTGTTGCAAAGAATCCAAATCCTGAGAATTTAAGTCCACTCATGGGAAATATATCGGGGGTGTCCGGGATGTGACCTGGGTTCTGAAAACGAGTCAACCATGTTCAAATCTTTCCTCCATAAACACAGGTAGCAAAGCAAGAATGGAGACTTTAGAAGAAGAAAATTTTGGCGTATCCATGTAAGTCTATTTGTACTTGTAACCAACAAGCTGGGAGTTTTGGGGGGTGGCAACTCAGCCTTGTGATCTTCTATAGGGCCCCGAGAGGATGGGATGAAAATTCTGGTTCTTTTTTTGAAGTGGTTAAGGGTGCAAGAGGGAAGGTGGAGCCTCTGAGAACCTGAAACAACCAATTGCGGCAAATTTTGGAGTGAGGGATGTAGATGAAACAGAAGGCTTCCCAAGATATTTTCACTAGTAAGAGGGCAGAGAATAGCAAGAAAAGTAATAAAGGTTCTAGAGGCAAAATCATGAGGGAGCTGGGTATGTCTAACCTAATGAAGAGAGGGATTGGGTGTGTGTGTGACATAACTGTCTTCCAGTACTTGAGGAGCTATCCCAAAGAAGGGAGGATTGACTTACTGTCTAAGACACCAGAGAGCCCGACAAGGAATAACAGGAGGAAGATCATTAAAAAGAGGTCCAACTTTCAACTAAGGAGAAATTTGAGAGTGAGAACAATTAATCAGTGGAATGTCTTCCCTCCAGAAGCTGTGGGTGCTCCCATCACTGGAGGTATTTTAAGAAGAGATTGGACAGCCTATGTCCTTCAATTCCTGCCAAATATTAATTTTAAAAAAACCTTGAAAGGCCACAAAATGATAGAACTAGAGTAGAGGTCTTCAAACTTGGCCGCTTTAAGACTTGTGGATTTCAATTCCCACAATTCTCCAGCCAGCTTTGCTTTTCTCCAGCAAAGCTGGCTGGAGAATTTTGGGAATTGAAATCCGCAAGTCTTAAAGCGGCCAAGTTTGAAGAGCTCTGACCTAGAGACTGCTAACAGAAACCTGGATTAATTAATGTAATTCTTAAATCAATTCCATGTCAGCCCCTTTGACATAATGTGCATTTCAACTTCCCTGGTAACTGAAATCTAAATGGCTTGTGTGTCTATTTCAGTTCATCGCCCTCTGATGCAGAATTCGATGCTATTGTGGGATATTTGGAAGATATTGTAATGGGTGAGTTCTGCTTTGATAGTCAATACTGCCCCCCAGAGGCCTCCCTCAGTACTCCAGCCTCCCAAAGAACAGCTTGTATTTGATTGATAGTGTGTGTATATATATATATATATATATATATATATATATATATATATATATATATATATATATACATACATACATACATACATATACACACACACACACACACACACACACACACACACACACTCTATCGTAAATGTAGTCCGTCCAGTTCACCAGGAAGACAGCAAGCATGAGGAGGAGGAGGCAGCCAAGTCAAACATCGGTACGCTTCTTGTACTAAGCCATTATCATGCTTGAGCAATGTTGCTGCAGCAGATACTCCAAGGAAGGCTATTTTCTGCATAAAATGTGCCTTGCCCTAATCTGAGCATGACTAGCTCTGAGAAGACCTGACTTCTCTCAGAAGCTTTGCCCCTCAGTAATCCCAAATTTCTGAGGATAACTGTTCCTGTGCCTCTTTTGACTCTTCTACCCTCAGCTCCTTCTGAGGATACATGAAGGGAAGCTTCTGATCTAGGCCAAAGCCTGCTAGATGGAGTGGTCGTCTGTTTTTGACCTGGTTTATAAATATTGCTTCTGTCCCGGAGTCAGAGGCTTCTGCTGAATCCATCACTGTTGCCAGAATGATGAGAGGATGTCCAGAGACATTTGTCGTCTTCTGGCCCTGCTCTTCAGCTGAGGAAGACACTTGAAGCCTGATCATTGCCAGACAGCTGGTTAAACCTACTAGTTCCAAGTTCATGGAAGATTTTAAACGCATCTTCAGTGTCGCTCATTTTAATGTCTGCTAGACTGATTTTTTTTAAAAAAAAAATTGATTTATATGCCGCCCTTCTCCAGAGAGTCAGGGCGGCTTACAATGCGTTAAGCAATAGCCTTCATACTTTTGTGTATTTATACAAAGTCACCTTATTGCCCCCACAATCTGGGTCCTCAATTTACCTACCTTAGAAAGGATGGAAGGCTGAGTCGACCATGAGCCTGGCGAGATTCGAACCTGCAGTAATTGCAGGCAGCTGGTCTTAATAATAGGGTGCTTTAGACCACTGTACTACCAAGGCTCTGTGGATTTGATCTGTGTTTTGTCGTTGCGCATATTATCTGCAACAGGGCTCTTCAAACTACATGCCAAACTTGATGGGATTCCATGATCAGGCAAACATTTGGAATGATCAGTCTGCTTAATGTCAATTCGCTCTTCCTGTATAAACCACCATGTTAATCATGATAAAGGGAACACTGTTGTAGGCCTGTCAGATTCTCTAGGGCAGGGGTGTCAAACTCTATTTCATTTTTTTTAAAGTTTTTATTTTATTTTATATACAAACAAACACTTAATACATCAGTCAATCCTTTCGTGTGTCATCTCGGTGTTTCTTTAATGGCTTCATCTTGTTATTTCTTCTTTCTTCATTTTCTCTTAATCTATTACAGCCTCTCTTCAAAAATACAATGTTTTAATTATATCATTCTCTTGCATAACTATTAATTTGTTTATCTACATCTCTTATCTAGCCAATGGTAAAATTGACCCCATATCTTAAAATATTCTGAATCCTCTCTTTCTTTAATTTTCAAAGTTAATTTATTCATTTCTGCACAGTCTAAACCTTTCTTAATTACTTCCTCTTCCAGAGGTATTTTCTCTGCTTTCCAAGTTTGCATAAATACAATCCTCGCTGCTGTTATTACATGAATAATCAAGTATATCTTTTCTTTACTAATTTTCTCTGGAAGGATACCCAATAGGAATAGCTCCGGTTTTAAGTCAATATATCATTTCTTCTAGCCATATCTTTAATTTGACCCAAACTCGATTTCATTGAGGGCCGCATCAGGGTTGTGTTTGACCTTGGGAGGCCGGGGAGGAGGGCATGGCCAGCTCAATGTCACTTATGTTGGGGGCGGCTGTGGTGGCCCGAGTGCTCTGCCAGCAAAAACTGGGCCCCGAGCTTTGTTTGCAGCTGCGATGGCCTCCTGCAACCCTCTGCCATCAAAAACGGAGTTCGGGAGGGCTGCACACAGCCCTCCCGACCTCCGTTTTCACTGGCAGAGGCACCGCGGGCCGGTTCTTCTCTGTTTCCAGCGTGGTCCCCGCCGGCCAGATCTAAGCACCCCACAGGCTAGATTCGGCCCCCAGGCCTTGAGCTTGACACCTCTGCTCTAGGGAATAGATGTCCCTTCTTCAAGGAGTCTTCCAAAAGACTTTTAGGAGATTTGCTTCCAAGAATTCTGGTCCTACAAGAGCCATCCTAGCTAGCAAAAATTGGAAGCGGTTGCATAGATCGTGCCCCCCCCCTCCCCCACAAGTTGCAGCTGTGCTGTTGTCATGCCTGAGCCAGAGCACAATGTGCTGGATTGCAAGTTGAGCGTAGCAGGCCCGAAGAATGGAGTCACTGTCTTTCAGCTAAATAGCCGCCCTCTTTAGCAACTGTTTTGTGATTTCAGACGATGACTTCCAGCTAATTCAAAGAAACTTCATGGATAAATACTACCGAGAGTTTGATGACACAGAGGAGAATAAACTGGTCTACACACCTATCTTTAATGAATATGTAAGTTTGTTGTGGTCTTTTTGGTCCGTACAGATAAGATTTTTTTTAACCCTCCCAGAGGTTGAATTGGTGTTTGGCTCGTTTATAAAGATGCTAAAAGTTTGAACTGGGCAAGAATGTGTATTCTGGCTTCACTCACATACAGAGAAATTGTATGACTTGGTAGAACAGAGTTCCCCAACCTTATCAGCTTTGCTGGCTGGCAGGAGAAAGAGAGGAGATGGTTCTGTGCGTGTAGCAGGCGAGTATGCACGCAGCTCAATTTGCGTGAGTGGCAGGCACATGTGGTCCATGCCCGTGTGAGTAGGGATATGTGCCCATGCTTACCCACCACTTCTGTGACCCAGTTCCGAAAGGCTTGAGGGCCAGTAGTGGACTGTGGCGTGGGGGTTGAGGACCTCTGTGGCAGAACCTCCAGGAAGCCCTGCAGTTGATTGGCAGGGTGGCCTCATCACCTGCCCTGTCACTTCACCCCACATGGCCCATTAGAGGGTGCTCAGCTGTACATCATAAATAATAAATAAATAAATAACTTTATTGTCATTGTACGTGTCTACGCAGTACACCCATACAACGAATTTCACTTAACACCCAAAGACCAGGTCCAATCCCCAAAGACACTCCCCACCACCACAATTCCCCACCCCTAAACCACCCAAACATCCACACAACAGACCAAGTAATGCTGTCCAACAGCTCACTGATGGTGGCCCTTTAGTTCATTGTTGAGTGCAATTATAGCTCTGGGATAAAAACTATTCAGAAGTCGTGTGGTCCGAGTTTTAATTGTTCTGTATCTTCTGCCAGAAGACAACAGTCCAATAAGATTGTAAGCAAGATGGGAGGAGTCTTTGAGAATGTTATGCAATTTTCTCAAACAGCGAGATTCGAAGATGTCGTCCAGGGCTGGTAGCTGGAGTCCGATGATATTCTGGGCAGTTTTCATGATTCTCTGTAGAGCTTTTTTGTCCGCTGCAGAGCTGCTCCCATCCCATGCAAGAATGCCGTATGTCAGGACACTCTCAATGGTGCTGCGATAGTAGGACAGGAGGAGATGCTGAGATAGATTTATCTTCCCGAGGATTCTCAGGAAGTACAGCCTCTTCTGTGCCTTCTTCACAAGCTTGTTAGCATTCATAGTCCATGAGAGGTCCTCCGAGATATAAATGCCCAGAAATTTAAAACTACCCACCCTCTCCACCTCCTCACCATTTATGTACAATGGTAGATGTACATCTCTCTTCCTCCTGAAGTCAATTATAAGTTCTTTAGTTTTTTTTGTGTGAACTCTGTAAGCCGGCATGAAGAAATATCAATAGCACTTAGACTTATCTACCGCTTCACAGTGTTTACAGGCCTTCTAAGCGGTTCACAGCATAAGTATATTGCCCTCAACAATTTGGGTCCTCATTTTACCGACCTCGGAAGGAAGGATGGAAGGCCGAATCAACCTTGAGCCAGTCAGGATTCAACACCTGGCTGTGGGCAGAGTCAGCCTTCCATCCTTATTTCCTGCCAGATATGCATTTGCTTCCAAGAACTCTGGTCCTACAAGAGCCATCCTAGCTAGCAAAAAAAATGGAAGCGGTTGCAAAAGCTCTTCGGCTTTGAAACGGGGATGAACACCGCCCCTTAGAGTCGGGAACGACTAGCACATATGTGCGAGGGGAACCTTTACCTTTACTTATGTGTTCTTAATTGTTGAGTCGTTGAAAAAGAAAGTGCATTAAACGTAGCATCCTAATTATCGGATAACTGTACCTTCATTAGCAAATTCAGCAAGCAGAAGGTTAATTTTTGCATTAAAACATTCAGCCATAAGAGATACTGTAAATCAGAAGTGGGCCCGCTGAATTATCCCAGGGGTTACCTTTAGCTTCGGAATGGTAGCCTGTTGGGTTATCAGTCTGAGAATTGAAGTCCAGGTATTTTCAAGTGGCCAGAGTTGAGAAACACTCTTTTAATTATTTTAACCTAGTTTACGGCTGCCAGGTGTGTATGCCATTCACAATTGGAAGGGCATCAGAGGTGGGTTTCAGCAGGTTCTGATCAGTTCTGGCGAATCGGTAGCAGAAATTTTGAGTAGTTCGGAGAACCAGTAGTAAAAATTCTGACTGGCTCCACCCCATCTATTCTCTGCCTCCCGAGTCCCATCTGATTGGGAGGAAATGGGAATTTTGCAGTATCCTTCCCCTGGAGTGTGGAGGGAATGGGGATTTTGCAGTATCCTTCCGCTGGAGTGGGGAGGGAATGGAGATTTTGCAATATCCTTCCCCCAAGAGTGGGAAGGAAATGGGGATTTTGCAATATCCTTTCCCTGGAGTGGGGAGGGAATGGAGATTTTACAGTATCCTTCCCCTGCCACGCCCACCAAGTCACGCCCACAGAACCAGTAGTAAAAAAAAAATTGAAACCTACCACTGAATGGCATGTAAAGGCAAGAAGAAGCAAATAAATAAAACCTTCTCATTTTAGATCTGCTTAGTTGAAAAATACATCGAAGCGAAACTCTTGGACAGGATTCCTGGTTTCAACATGTCCGCCTTCACCTTGTCTTTACAGTAAGTCAGTTTTCTGTCTTGTTTTTGTGTGTGTGTGTGTGTGTGTTTAAAGTTGGTTGAGTTCTTCCTGTTCTGATGTCTTCCTCTGTTTTTCCTCCGTTCAGGTCATCCTCAACGTACAACCACAATTGAGCCCAAAATTTATGATGCTAAGTGAGAAATTCGTTAAGTGAGTTTTGCCCCCATTTTACGACTTTTCTTGCCACGCTTGTTAAGTGCGGTTGTTAAATTAGTTGTTAGATGAATTTGGCTTCCCTATGGACTTTGCTTGCCAGAATATCACAAAACAATGATCCCACATGACACACACACACACACCCCAGGGACACTGCAGCCGTCATAAATGTGAGACAATTGTCAATCATCCAAATGCAAATCATGGGACTATGGGGATGCTTCAACCGTCATAAGTGTGAAAAGTCACTTTTTTCAGTGCTGTTGTAACTTTAAACAGTCACTGAGTGAACTGTTGTAAGTGAAGGACTCCCTATAATTTTTTTCTCTCCCCTTTTGAATCTTGGGCAAGTGAGCTGCTGCCATTGGGTTCATGGCACATGGACCTGGGTGTATTCTTGGGGTGCCACCAGTGGTGGGTTTCAAATTTTTTTACTACTGGTTCTGTGGGTGTGGCTTGGTGGGCGTGGCAGGGGAAGGATACTGCAAAATCCCCATTCCTTCTCCACTCCATTGGGAAGGATATTGCAAAATCTCCATTCCCTCCCCATTCCAGGGGAAGGATATTGCAAAATCCCCATTCCCTCCCCACTCCAGGGGAAGGATACTGCAAAAACCCCATTCCCTCCCCACTCCAGAGGAAGGTTACTGCAAAATCCCCATTTCCTCCAGGTCACCTGGGACTCGGGAGGCAGAGAATAGATGGGGGCAGGGCCAGTCAGAATTTTTACTACCGGTTCTCCAAACTACTCAGAATTTCCGTTGCCGGTTCTCCAGAACTGATCAGAACCTGCTGAAACCCACCTCTGGGTGCCACCATATATATACTTTAATTTCTTTTTTCCCCATCTGGGGGCCCATAATAGCAAGATGAACCCTGGCATCTGTTACAGACACAGAGACAAACGGATTAGAGGTAGTTCTCAATTTACAACCGTTTCTTTAATGACCATTTGAAAATTACAGCGGCGCTGAAAAGAATAACTTATGATTGTTTTTCACACCATCATTGCAGCATCCCCATGTCACATGATCAAAATTCAGACAATTAGCACGTATTTATGAGAGTTGCAGGGTCCCTGGGTCATGTGATCCCCTTTTGCGACCCTCTGAGAAGCAATGTCAATAGGGAAACCAGATTCACTTAATGACTGTGGCAAGAAAGGTCACATTTAGACTTATATAACGCTTCACAGTGCTTTCCAGACCTCTCTAAGCGGTTTACAGAGTCAGCCTCTTTCCCCCAACAATCTGTGTCCTCATTTTACCCATCTCGAAAGGATGGAAAGCTGAGTCAACCTGGTGAGACTCGAACTGCCAAATTGCAGGCAGCCGGCAGTCAGCAGAAGTAGCCTGCAGTACTGCACTCTAACCACTGTGCCACTGCGGCTCATAAAGGCTCATAAGAGCTTTGGTAATACAGTGGTTTAAAGCACCCTGTTATTAACACAGCTGCCTGCAATTACTGCAGGTTCGAATCTTGCCAGGCTCAAGGTCGACTCAGCTTTCCATCCTTTCTAAGGTAGGTAAATTGAGGACCCAGATTGCAGGGGCAATAAGATGACTTTGTATAAATATACAAAAAAGGATGAAGGCTATTGCTTAGCACATTGTAAGCCGCCCTGAGTCTCCGGAGAAGGGCGGCATATAAATCAAATTTTTTTTTAAAGGTGGGGGGAGGGTTAAACTCATTTAACAATGTCTTGCTTAGCAACTGAAATGTTGGGCTCAGTTGTGGCCATAAATCGAGAGCTATCTGTATTAGAATCTCTAGTCTTCCATGAGATAGGGGTGTGCATGCAGTCTCCATTTGTGCATGCCGCTCGTGAAGATGGAGCTGCGTGTGCACACTTGCTGGCCACTCATGTGGAACCATCCCCCATCCACCACCCACCAAGCCAGAAAGGGGAACTCTCCACTAGAACCTCATCCTGTAGTTACTTTCCAGAACTACAGTAGTGGCCAAAATTGTGGAAACCTTTTGGGAAAAGTGTATTTTCTAAAACTAGCTAATAACACCACTTTTTTTTTTTTTTTTTTGCAGTAGTACCATAAAGTTATATATCAATGGAAAGATAAATGAATCAAGAATTTAATGCCATAACTTTTATGAAGGATTTGCTATTAGAATAGCAGTTATAAAGAAGAAAGGTGAAACGAGATATACAAAATTGATCACCCTGTCAATTAATCCTTAGTTGGGTAACCTTTAGCATGAATTACGGCCTGACAATGTCTTCCCATGGAGTGAACCAAGCCTTTGAGTTCTGCAGCTGTTCTAATGTGAAACCAAGATTGAATGATGGCGTCTATTAACTGGGTTTTATTGCTGGGTCGCTTCTGACTAACAAGTTTCTCTAGTCGGCTCCATAGATTTTTCAATTGGGTGAAGGTCTGGGCTATTCCCAGGCCATTCCAGCAGTGGAATAGGATTATTTTGAAACTCCCCCCAAAAAGTGGGGGGGGAGTTATTAGCCATGAAACCTCAAAAATACACTTTCCCCAAAAGATTTCCACAGTTTTGGCCACTACTGTAATAAGTTTTTTTTTATTAATTTTTTTTTATTAAATTTATTAAATATAAAACAATGGTAGAGGCACTTAGGAGAGAAGAAGCTGCAAGTCGGTGGGTGGGGAGAATTTGTAGCATCGAGAGAAGCTCGATTCATTTCTTCCAACGTTCCCCAGACCCTTAGCAGGTGGCACCTGGCAGCAGGCTAGGGGCCTAATCCTTCCCTCTTTAAGTAGAGGATTGCATTTCCTAAGCCCCATATGGATTTGGGGATTGCCTGCCCCAGGAAGCCTTCTACCTGCTACTACTTCAGAGAGACTCCCACGAGCAAGAGCTGCATTAAGGGATCAACCAAAGCAGTCATTTCTAATTTCACAACTCAGGATTGCTTGGCACCGAAAGCAGCAATGAAAGAACCAACCTCAAGATAGAATCCTTAAGCAGGAATTCTGTTTAACACAGAGATTCGAACTTAATGCAATTTGCCGATGGCTTTGGGATTACATTCTCCCTTGGAGAAGTGCAAAGAAAACGGGGCAGCCATTTCTCTGATGATGACTGCTTGTCATCCCTTTTTAGATTAGATCAAAGCTAATGTCAGAGTTTTCATTTTGATTATGAAATTCCTTCTGTTTGCATTATTATTATTATTATTATTATTATTATTATTATTATTATTATTTAATCTTTAGTGAGATTCACAGCCTTTGAGGCTGGTTAATAGCTCAGCAGCTCGAGTCCTAACCAAGGACCTAGGAACTGTTAAGGTATCGTCGTCGGAGGATGTAAGCTGTTCCGAGTAAGGTGTTTTTTTGTAGAGTCAAAATGTTCAAATCCAGTAAATTTAGAATTTCTAAATAGCGGGGTAGCCCTTTGGGTATTGCTCCAAGGGCTCCAATTACAATCGGGACAACACACGATTTCTTTTTCCACAGTTGCTCAACTTCAATTTGCAAGTCCCGGTACTTTGTGATTTTTTCTTGCTGCTTATCTTCAATTCGTGCATCACCATTTTTTTTATTATTTTTATTATTATTATTATTATTATTATTATTATTATTATTATTATTAATAATAATAATAATAATAATAATTATTATTATTATTATTATTATTATTATTATTATTATTATTTCTTTTATTCCTTAAACATGAAACTCAGTCAACTGCACATTTAAAAATGTGTCACAAATACCATTGACTGGTGCTAATGGTTGACACGGGTTGCTGCCAGCGTCCTAGGTATCAACCAAGCATCTTCTCAAAATATATGATGTTCCGAGTAGCACAGTTTTTTGCAGTTCCGCTGGTGTCATTGCAGGAAGCTGCAGTTTCTTGATGTGTTTTGTAAAATTCTTGGACATGGTACCAAGTGCCCCGATGACAATGGGTATCACTGTTGCATGTTTCATCCATAGCCGTGTAGTTTCGATGGCCAGGTCACGATATTTCGTGATTTTTTCCAGTTCTTTTTCTTCGACTCTGGTGTCTCCTGGTACAGCGATATTAATAAACTGTATGCTTTGGCCTTCAACAACCATGATATCTGGCGTGTTATGTTCCAAATGATGATTGTATTCTAATTATTATTTACTTTATTCATTAAACATGAAACTCAGTCAACTGAACATTCAAAAATGCATCACAAATACCATTGACTGGTGATTTGTGATGCATTTTTGAATGTTCAGTTGAACATTATTAATTTGTGTTTTTTTTTTTTTGTGGGTGTGGCCTTTTTCCTTATTGTCTAATTCTTCATTATAGGAACGATGTAATTCTTAGGATTCTACAGTATAGTAATTCTTCAGGGATTATTGGAAATATCCTAAGTAACCCTGTCATTTTCTGCACAATCACATTTATGGAAGGGGCAGGAGGTAGTCATTGCTTAAGAGCCTCCTGCTTAGTGATCATTCAAAGTTACAATGGCTGTGAAAAGATAATTTCATGACCGGTCCTCACACATACGACCATTGCAACATCCTGCAGTCATGTGATCACCACAATTGGCTTCCGAACGAGCTGAGCAAGTGGAGAAGCTGGCAGTGAAATCGCAAGTCATGGCCGTGTGCATTTCACTTAACAACCGTGGCACTCCTCAACCAAGTTGCCAGTCCCAGCTGTGGCTGTTAAGCAAGGACTGCCTCTAGTGTTTTCCTCTTCACTTCTCCAGAACAGATGTTGTAATCCTTTACAATCTCAAATACCTTTTCCACATTAATCACCTATCTCTCACTTGCAGGCAGCACAAGGATGAAATAGCAGGAGACATTTTTGATATGCTTCTCACATTCACTGACTTTCTGGCATTTAAAGAGATGTTCCTGGATTACAGAGCTGTAAGTATTTCAAAACTGAGCTGGGGCGAGTGCTGAACACCAGTATGCTGGTCCCCTCTGACCTGGGGTCATGTTTGCCCATTAACAGTGGTTCTGCGGGGTCATAGGAAGAGAAGTGCCTCAGATAGAAAGTCCTTACAGAAAGTGGTAAGGACAACGAAGAAGATTATAGGGAGCTCGCTTCCCGTCATTCAGGATACTGCTTATAAGTGCTATTTGCTTAGAACTCGAAGCATTGTTAGAGACCCCACACGCCCACTTCGCAGTCTGGGAGGAGATTTCCAAGTATTTCTAGCAGGACAACCAGATTTTGGAACAGCTTTATTCCCTCTGTCTGGTAACCTTGCAAGATTTGTTTTTCTCTCGATGTACAGTACATGTGTACATCAGAACTAGACCGTGTTGTTTCTCTGTGTCATATAATACATGTGGGTATGTGCATAATTTTGTATTTATTTGTTTTGTCATGTTTATTGTATATTGGAGGCGGTGACCCTTTGAGAGCTTCATGCCACGCAATTTCAGTTTAATGTATGCCGATTAGTGTACATTCCGAGTGACAGTCAAGTTATCATCCTATAAAGGAAAGAGTAGGCATCTGTGCAGGGGACCAGTGATCTCCTAGAATCCTCTCCAGCTCCCACCCCACCCCACCACAGCAGTGTCCCACCACTAAAATCCTTGTTTTCCGTGGTTGTTAAAATATTCTATGTTCTTACCGGAGGTAAAAATCACATTGCATTGTGATTTCTACACCAAAGTTGGGGGGAAGTATAAAAGCCCAGTATTGGTAAATTGCTTTCCTTTTTCATCTGCCGGTCTTTTCTTTACAAATGCCCCCCAAACTGAAGTGTTGTTTTTGTGTCTCGCTCTAGGAGAAAGAAGGACGAGGCCTGGACCTCAGTGCCGGGTTGGTGGTCACCCCTTTAAGCAAGCCCTCCAGGTCACCCCCCCAGAACAGCCTGTGGCATTAGTGTTTGGCTCCAGAGGAGGCCTGTTGGGGTGCCTCCAATAGGAAAGAGAGGAATGAGGGAACTCAGCAAACCTGATCTTCTCTTCGGCTCCTTCTATGGATGGTTCCACCACCACTGCCACTATCATCTCTCCATCAGAGCACTGGGACTCCTGCGATTCCCACCCAACCGGATTTTACATTGCGGAGATCAACCGCAATTGTTTCTCTGAGGACATCCTAAACTCCTTTCTTTCTTTTTTTTTTTTTTGGGTGGGACAATGGTCATGGAAGACTAGTGTCGGGCGTGAGGGGGCCGTCTCTATAGCCCCCCTGGCCTCGAGTTTCACAACCACAGGACCGCTGGCAAATTGTCTTTGTGTGCGGCTGTGAATGTGTGCAGCTGTGAACACGTTGACTTAACACAGGGGTCTCCAACCTTGGCAGCTTTAAGACTTCTGGACTTCAACTCCCAGAATTCCTTTTTGCTGGCTGAAGAATTCTGGGAGTTGAAGTCCACAAGTCTTAAAGTTGCCAAGGTTGGAGACCCCTGGCTTAACAGGTAATACGCATTTGGGTGCTTTCTGTCAGTGTTCAATGCAATTTTTTTTAAAAATACATGCAGCATGAAAATGTTCTCTACGGATGATGAACTTCTCCAGTCAACAGGCTTTTTCTCACCACTTTGTAGGGCTTTCACCCCTTTTACCTCAAGAGGGTCATGATATTTTTCGAAACGTACATTTCATCTTTTCTAGGGAAACTACCACGCAGTGTCCATGCTATGACTTGTAGCTCGTAACATAAGGATATAGCCATGTCCTACAATGAACCTAGCTATTAGGACTTCTTGAGAACGTTTCTGGTTCCTTCAGTCAAATTCTTGTCCGCAAAGCCATGCCGCCCTCCATATTGAGCCAAATCAAGTGCCAGTGATGTGCATTGTCCACTCACAGCTAGCTCCTCGTCCACGTTCTCTTTGACCCCTGCCTAAGTTTGTCTTCCACCTGCTGGGAAGAATGGAGCAGTTGTAGCCATCTTGAGTGCCATTGAGGAGGACCAGCCATGATCAGTAGACAGATGTTCTTTACGCTCTCCCTTGCCAGGGGCCCGGGTATATTCACCTGCGGCTCCTCGATGGGGCCCGAGATGTTTTCTAGGTGCCCCTTGGGGGTAGGGAAGATCATCTTCCCTACAGAAACAGGGACCCTCTTGCAGACAATGTTTTAAGACTGGAGAGAGTAAAGAGAACGTAGTGTTTCTCAAAAAAAGCAATTACAATATTTACAGTTACTGCAGTGTTTTCCTTGTAAATTTCTTTTCTGTAACATTCTCAGCTTCTCATTGGAAGTTGGTCTCCGGCAGCATTTTTGAGATCTTTATTCCAGAAGCCCGTTCTCCTTGGCGAAAGAAATTTATTCTTAATTTTTCAGCCAAGAGCATTTATTCTTTCCGGTTCCCACTCACGAAATGTAAAAGTAGTGGGCATTATTACCAAGATTGAACTGTGCAGGTGATGCGTTATCAGACAGGCCTAGTCAAGCACGCTGGAAATTATCGATCAGTATTTACTGTTGGCATTTTTTTTTCAAAAGCCCAGTCTCTCCATCAGTAACAATCGGTACTTGGCTAGCAAGGATAAGACTGCAGGATCCTATGCAGAATTTCTGTTTTTTTTTCATTTTGTCATAATTGCCAATTTTAATTGCGAAGGCACTAGGTTTCGGCATCCCAGAGCTGCATCGAGAAGAAAAATATTTGTTTTTCCTAGTTGAAATGGCATTTCAGGTATATTAGATCAGGGGTCTCCAACCTTGGCAACTTTAAGCCTGGAGGACTTCAACTCCCAGAATTCCCCAGCCAGCTTTGCTCCAGGCTTAAAGTTGCCAAGGTTGGAGATCCCTGGCTTAGATCCCTGGATAACAGATGGGCTAGGATAAGAAGGAATTAGAAGTCAACACAGCCAGGGACACCAAGTCAGAAAGGCTGAGTTAAGTGTGCCGGATTCACAGCGCTACCTGTGTTTTTTTGAAGCTACTCCCTGTAGTATGCAATAGGCTTGGGAAGTCCTTGGAGCATTGCATAGAAAACATCACGGAGGTAACATCTAGGAAACCTCCGCCTCTTAAGAGTCTCCTGGCAGCAGCCCCCATCGTGGTACGCGAACACCTCTCTTGTATTTCGCTTGCTTTGTGCTAATAATAAAATCTGCATGCTTGGTAAAAAGATACCCTGTGGAATGTGGCAAATAAATTATTCTGACAGGTTAAAGGTGATCCTCTGTATGCAGATAAAAAATGATAGGGGGGGGTTATTGGAGGGGAAAAAATGAGCTTTTAAAGTCATTTATTCAATAGCTCTTGCCATTTGAAACGCCCTTCTCCTTCGTATCCCCTTCCCCAAATTCCTGATCTTAACCAATGAAGCATGTAAGTATGGGTCTCTTATATGGGTCTCTTATTTTCATTCTGCTCTGTGCTTTGACCCTGAAGTAGCTCTGAAACAGTCTCAGATTTTGTTGGCTGCTTAAATTGTCCAAGGTGAAACAAGTAATGGATGGAAACTAACCAAGGAGAGAAGCAACCTGGAATCAAGGAGAAACTTCCTAACATTGAGGACAATTAACCAGTGGAACAAATTCCCTTCAGAAATTGTGGGTGCTCCATCCCTGGAGGTTTTTAAGAAGAGACTGGACAGCTATTGGTCTGAAAAGGTATAGGGTGGCACATCTGTGGGCATGTGAGCGTTGCCCTAGCTCAGCTCCAGTGTGCATGTGCGTGCCAGCCACCTGATTTTCCGGCCCACCGGAAGTTGGGAAATGGGCTGTTTCTGGTCTCCAGAGAGCCTCCAGTGGAGTGGGGAAGGCCATTTTCGCCCTCCCCAGGCTCCTAGAGAGGCTCTGGAGCCTGGGGAGGGCAAAAAAAGGCCCCACCATCCCATCACGTGCCAAAAGCGGGGGGAACACGTGCATGTGCAGGGGATGGGCACACTGAATTATGGGTGTGGGAACGCGCGTGTGTGACACCCCCCCCCCCCCGCTGCCATGCTCCCCCCCACTTTTGGCACACGGCGGCAAAAAGGTTAGCCATCACTGGTCCAAGGTCTCATGCTCGAGCAGGGGGTAGGACTAGAAGACCTCCAAGGTCCCTTCTAACTCTTGTTATTCTGTTAAAAGAAAAGTCAACCCTGCTGATGGGAGAGCAAAGCAGGCCTCCAAGAGGAGCCACAAACCCCTATTCTCCTTTGCAGCTTGTTTGTTCTGTTTCCACCGCAGATGGTGGAGGTGGCTGCTGATATTCCCCTCGGACTTGAGCTGGAACTAATGAAGGAAAGAGTTGTGAGAGCCAGAGAGCAGGATCATAATTCAGCTTTCTGTGTGATTTTAAATGTATCCTCCAGCCACCCGAAGGGTCTCGCTCCTGGCCCAGCAGTGCCTGGAAGGAAACAAATGATTTGGCACCCAGATAGAAGATTCTTCAGGAAAGAATGACAAACTGCAATAAATAACTTTAATAGTTAAATCTCCTGGTATGCTTGAGGCTCATTAACTCTTTAGTTGCTGAGCCTCTAGTCTGCCTTCTGAAATTCTACCAGACTTCTGCTGTCCTTCCCTTTTATTTCTGCAGGTGGAAAAAATTGAAAACGCTGTTTGTCTGGCTAGCCATGGAAGGAAAACAGATCTACTTCGGTTCTCTAATTTATACTAAATCATTATCGCTAGTGTATCGAGGGTGTATATTTTACACACTCCTACCTTGGAAGCCTAGATCAGGGGTTTTGACCTTGTTGACTTTTAAGACCTGTGGACTTCCCACTCCCAGAATTCCCTAGCCAACCCTAGCTTAGATCATGCCTGGCGCTCTCTAGATCTTCAAAATCAAAAGGATAAACTTTTCCCACGGATTCTCTGGGCATCTTTTCCGAGCAAATTGTGTTCTGAAGAATCCTCCTTTTTACAAATGAGAACAATGCAGAAAGAAGGTCTTTTAAAATTTTATTTAAAACAGGTGCATTTTTTTTTAGAAATAAAATATTTGTTGGCTGTATACGCCAGAGGCATTTCTGCTACTCTACTACGAAACAAAACGGAATTAATCATTAAAACATTATTTACCGGCGCTAGCTGCAAGTGGTGAGCCTACGGGTTTCAGTTTGCTTAGTTCCGGGGAGAAATGTGTGGCCATCCCTAGAGACATGCAATCTCTGGATTGCTTTGCACATCTTTTACTCCACTCCTCTGCAAACATTATAGCAAGGGGTGGGGTGGGGGTATCCAACCTTGGCAACTTTTAAGACCTGTGGACTTTCAACTCCCAGAAGTCTGTAATGCAAGAGTTTGAAGATCTGTGCATTTCAACTCCTAGAAGCAGGGATGTCCAACCTTGGCAATGTTAAAGACTTGTAGATTTTAATTCCTAGAAACTGTAGTGCAGAGATGTCCAACTGGGGCCATTTTAGGACTTGCGTACTTTTTCACTCCCAGAATTCCCTAGCCAGCTGGCTGGGGAATTCTGGGAGTTGAAGTCCACAAGTCTTAACATCGCCAAGGTTGGAGACCCTTGCATTACAAGTGAGAACAGCCAAAGTTAGCTTAAGTTAAGGCAGCCGCTCTACGTGTGCCCCTGAAGAAGCCAATGGAGGCATGCCAATAACAGGCCTGAAGAATGCCCATTTAAATGAGAGTCTGCATAATTTCCACCCAGGGCTATTCCGGCTTTGCTCTGAGAAGATCCCAATCAATATTAGTAATCCCAATTTTTTAGCCAAGAGACATTAAGGGCTCTTTTGTGCCCTTCCACTCCACTAATGCTCAGCTAACACTGTCACATTCAGCTGTAATGCTCAACTAACATCATCTTTGCCAAGGGGGGGTAAAGGTTGAATACCGTTATTGTCATTTTTTTTATTGTGGGCACAATGGCACGTATTAAAACTGAGATTCCCTTGCCTGCTGTCGAACGTGCACACATACATAACACACATATAAGACATGCCATATACATACAAATGTATAAAAGGAAGCAGACATACTGCGAACTCCGGAACTTAAAATTTTAAAATTTCAAAAGAATTAAAACTTTATTTTACTAAGCTTTCATCAGCCATCGGCTGACATCGTCAGGGTATTAAACTCTGTCAGAGTATTAAAACTCGAGAGTATTAGTAAAATAAAATTTTAATTCTTTTGAAATTTTAAAATCTTAAGTTCCGGAGTTCGCAGTATGTCTGTTTCCTTTTTTACTAATATACCTGGGACTCGTATTTTTAGAACAGTTTGTAATACATATGTATATACCTGCACCCATACATATAAATACATATAAATGTTAATCACTGAAAGTAGCATTTAGGCACATCGAAAGGTTTTAGCTCTGGGGTTAGGGACAAACCAGGAATCATGAAAACCAGCATGAGGCTGCCTATCTCATCCGGGCCTTAGCCACTCTGTTGAAGATGGCCAGTTAAGATCACGGGAGAGGGAGGTGAGTCCTGTGATCGGAACAGCCCCTACTGAAGCTGGGACAGGACATCGTTTCCAGGCCAGGCCACGTACGTGTGGAAGAGCAGGGACAGAAGCTGCAAAAGCCATCACCTTGGACCCCCCGCCCTCCCCGTCAATTCAAAAGGAGGCACAGTTTCTTTAAGCATGATTGGAGATGCTCGCTTGGCTGGTGGCCGCGTTGCTCCCATAACCCCTCCAGGCTCGGATGCTGAAGCAGGAACTGATCCCGTAGCCGATCATCACCAGGCAGGCAAAGAACTGGGAAAGACAAAAGAGACGTAGGGATTAAAGTAGGCAACGGGAGAGGCGGCTGTAGATCACCCTGGGTGGGAAGTCTCAAGGGAGATTCTCAGTCTCCCAGGTCATGGTTGTCCCAAAGGTGCTTTTTTTTCAAGAGGCAAGTGGGCTTTCTTGTGAGTAGAGCAGAACAAAACAGAAGAGGAATAAGAAATAATAATAATAATAATAATAATAATTTTATTTCTATACCGCCCTTCTCCCGAAGGACTCAGGGCGGTGTACAGCCTATTTAAAAACACAGAAACAAAACAACAATCAAAATTTAAAATCATTAAATAATTAGGCTCCAATTAAAATCCCAGAAATTTAAAATACCCCAATTTAAAATCGTTATGTTAATAGCCCGGCTTGGCGGAACAACAGGGTCTTCAGAGCGCAGCGGAACACCCGGAGGTCGGAGATCTTACGTATTTCTGGGGGCAGTTCATTCCACAGGGCTGGGGCTCCCACAGAGAAGGCCCTCCCCCTGGGTGTCACCAGCCGACATAACTTGGCCGATGGCACCCTGAGGAGACCCTCTCTGTGGGAGCGGACTGGTCGGTGGGAGGCTATTGGTGGCAGAAGTCGGTCTCGAAGGTACCTGGGTCCTATGCCATGGAGCGCTTTAAAGGTGGTAACCAACACCTTGAATCGCACCCGGAAGACCACTGGGAGCCAGTGCAGCTCGCGCAGGAGGGGTGTCACGTGGGCGCAACGAGTTGCACCCATAACCACCCGCGCGGCCGCATTCTGGACCAGTTGGAGCCTCCGAGTGCTCTTCAAGGGGAGCCCCATGTAGAGAGCATTACAATAGTCCAGCCGGGAGGTGACAAGGGCGTGAGTGACCGTGCGCAAGGCGTCCCGGTCCAGAAAGGGCTGCAACTGGCGAATCAGGCGAACCTGATAAAAGGCCCCCCTGGCCACGGCCGTCATGTGCTCTTCTAAAGACAGCCGCGCATCCAGGAGGACACCCAGATTGCGAGCCTCTCTGTGGGGGGCAAAGATTCACCCCCAATAGTCAGCGATGGCACCTGCTGACTATATCGGGGCGCCGGAAGCCACAGCCACTCGGTCTTGGAGGGGTTGAGTCTGAGCCTGTTCCTCCCCATCCAGGCCCGCACGGCCTCCAGAGAAGAAGAAGAAATAGAATAAAAAATAGAATAGAATAGAAATAACAGCAGAATAGAGTAGAAGGGATGAAGGTATGGTATGGCACGGCACGGCACGGCACGGCACGGCACGGCACGGCACGGCACGGCACGGCACAGCATAGCATAGCATAGCATAGCATAGTATAGTATAGTATAGTATAGTATAGTTGTCAGGTTTCGATGTCGTCTCAAATAAAATAAATTGCATTTCCAAACAGATAGTCTTTGAAGAAATCTTTCATTTTATTAAGCACGACAACCTGTCCCTGATCGTGGCGTAGCCAACTCTGACTTCCTGACCCCAAACCTTCCCTTTCCGTTCTCCAATTCTCTGCGTCTCATTGGCCTTCTTCCAAATCACTCTCCCCATATCTACTACTTAAGCTCCCAGGAATGTCCCCCCCCCCATCTCATCTCCTAGGGGATATTATCTTCAGGGAAATTAAGTAGGTGAGAAGTCAAGCGTCCTCTTGCCAGCTGCCCCCTCTTCTCCTTCTTATGTCAGCACTAGAGTAAATGCAGGTTGAAGTGCTGACAATAGTGTTCTGTCCTACCCACCTCACATAAGCAGACACACGAGCAAAAGACTTCTACAGTAATTTATTTCTACAAGCCGACCTGAATCTCTTTGGCAGCTGCAAATTCTGGCAGCTACTTTCCGAATGCCTGCCAAGTTTCTTATCACCTCGAGAAACAGGAGTCAGCGTATCTGTAGTCCGTTGCTGGGGCAACCAAGAGTTCAAAGAGTAGTCAGAAGTCATTCACAAAGTCCAAGCCTTAATTCCGAAAAGTACCCCATCCGAAGCTCACGATATGCAGTTTTTGTCCGTCACAGAGCCTGCAGAGCAACCCCACCCATTTTTATCCCCTGTGGGGCATGGCTCAGTGACTCAGCAATCTCTGGCCCTTCCCCACCTCTTCCTTTGCTGCGCACGCCACTCCCTCCAACGCTGCCTGGGATCAATCCAAGATCGATCTTCATCACTCCCTATTAGTGGGTGCCCCGACATGCTTTCCTCCTGGCCTTCAGCTGGGATCTGAGGCGTGGCCAGAAAGGAGGGTCCTGGAGAGGGAGGCCTTGTCAGTTCCTCCCCATCACTTTCAGAGTCATCTTCCTCCGTGAGGACAGGCTCAGGAGCCGGAGTCACAACAGTATAGTATAGTATAGTATAGTATAGTATAGTATAGTGCAGTGCAGTGCAATGCAGTGCAGTGCAGTGCAGTGCAGTACAGTACACCGTGTTTTCCCGAAAATAAGACCCGGTCTTATATTTTTCTGAACCCTGAAATAAGCGCTTGGCCTTATTGCCATGCGCTCAAAAGCCCGATTGGGCTTATTATCAGGGGATGTCTTATTTTGGGGGAAACAGGGTAGTATAGTGTAGTGTAGTGTAGTGTAGTGTAGTGTAGTGTAGTGTAGTGTAGTGTAGTGTAGTATAGTATAGTATAGTATAGTATAGTATAGTATAGTATAGTATAGTATAGTGCAGTGCAGTGCAGTGCAGTACAGTACAGTATACCGTGTTTTCCCGAAAATAAGACCCGGTCTTATATTTTTCTGAACCCTGAAATAAGCTCTTGGCCTTATTGCCATGCGCTCAAAAGCCCGATTGGGCTTATTATCAGGGGATGTCTTATTTTGGGGAAAACAGGGTAGTATAGTATAGTGTAGTGTAGTGTAGTGTAGTGTAGTGTAGTGTAGTATAGTATAGCACACCGTGTTTTCCTGAAAATAAGACCTTGTCTTATATTTTTTGAGCCCGAAATAAGTGCTTAGCCTTATTTTCAGGGAGGTCTTATTATTTTGGGGTGCATGGAGCAAGTTGGGGATCCTCTTGCCATCTTACCTGATTTCCAGGTCTGCGTTTAAATATTTTCGGGGAGGGCTTATTTTCGGGTAACAGGGTAGAAATAGAACATAACAGAATAGAATAGAATAGAATAGAATATTGGAATGGAATGGAATGGAATGGAATGGAATAGAATAGAATAGAATAGAATAGAATAGAATAGAATAGAATAGAATAGAATAGAATAGAATAGAATAGAATAGAATAGAATAGAAAGATATTGAATGGAATGGAATAGAATAGAATAGAATAATGGAAAATAGAATAGAATAGAATAGAATAGAATAGAATAGAATAGAATAGAATAGAATAGAATAGAATAGAATAGAATAGAATGATATTGAATGGAATGGAATGGAATAGAATAGAATAGAATAGAATAGAATAGAATAGAATAGAATAGAATAGAATAGAATAGAATGATATTGAATGGAATGGAATAGAATAGAATAGAATAGAATAGGATAGGATAGGATAGGATAGGATAGGATAGGATAGGATAGGATAGAATAGAATAGAATAGAATAGAATAGAATAGAATAGGATAGGATAGGATAGGATAGGATAGGATAGGATAGAATAGAATAGAATAGAATAGAATAGAATAGAATAGAATAGAATAGAATAGAATAGAATAGAAAGATATTGAATGGAATGGAATGGAATGGAATAGAATAGAATAGAATATTGGAATGGAATAGAATAGAATAGAATATTGGAATGGAATGGAATGGAATAGAATAGAATAGAATAGAATAGAATAGAATAGAATAGAATAGAATAGAATAGAATAGAATAGAATAGAATGATATTGAATGGAATGGAATGGAATAGAATAGAATAGAATAATGGAATATAGAATAGAATAGAATAGAATAGAATAGAATAGAATGATATTGAATGGAATGGAATGGAATGGAATAGAATAGAATAGAATAGAATAGAATAGAATAGAATAGAATAGAATAGAATAGAATAGAATAGAATAGAATGATATTGAATGGAATGGAATGGAATGGAATAGAATAGAATAGAATAGAATAGAATAGAATAGAATAGAATAGAATAGAAGCCGACCTTAGAGGTCTTCTAGTCCAACCCCCTGATCAAGCAGGAGAACCTATACAATCTCAGACAAGTGACTGTCCAGTCTCTTGTGAAAAATGGCCATAAGTCGCTTTTTTCAGTGCCATTGTAACTAAGAACGGTCACTAAATGTGCTCTTGTTAAGTCGAGGGGCCATCTGTAATCTTATGCTTCTTCTCTATCAGGTTTAAAGTTCCAGATCGCCTGGAAAGGGGCTTGAGATCCAGTCCCGAAGGTGCTTTTTTTCAAGAGGCAACTGGACTCTCTTGTTTTTCTTTGAAGACTTTTCGCTTCTCATCCAAGAAGCTTCTTCAGCTCTGAGTGGATGGCGTGGAATGGAAGGATTCCCAGAAAAACTGCAGGCTACAGGAACCATTGGCGCTTCAGTTTGCGATTCAGACAATCCCGACTCTTCCCCAAAAGCCTCCGCCTCTCTTCAACAAGGAAGGGACACCGGGCAGGAAAACATCCTGCAGAAAGTACAACACTAACTTCTCAATGAAAGAACCTCCAAGCGGCCTCAACGACTCTCTAAAAAGGATGCAAATGACCAGCTGTCTGCAAGGAGCATAAATCCTTCCATTCTCCACCATCCGGTCAGAGTTGAAGAAGCTTTTTCTTCAGAAGCTGAAGAAAGTCCAGTTGCCTCTTGGAAAGAAAAACACCTTCGGGACTGGATCTCAAGTCCATTTTCAGGCGATCTGGAACTTCAAACCCGGTAGAGAAGAAGCATAAGATTACATATAGTCCTCGACTTACAACAGCTCATTTAGTGACCGTTCAAAGTTACAACAGCACTGAAAAAAGTGATTTATGGCCATTTTTCACACTTATGACCATTGCAGCATCCCCGCGGCCATGGGATCAAAATTTACTCGCTTGGCAATTGACCCATTTTGATGGTGGTTGCTATGTCTTGGGGTCGTGTCATCCCCTTTTGCGACCTGACAAGCAAAGTCCATGGGGAAGGCAGATGCCCTCGACAGCCAGCTTGCTAACTTAATCACTTCAGTGATTCACTTAAGAGCTGTGGCAAGAAAGCTCGTAAAATAGGGCAAAACTCACTTAACCAATGTCTTGCTTAACAACAGGAGTTTTGGGCTCTCAGTGGTGGTCATAAGTATTTGGCAAGGCAGAGAGTTTGATTCTTCCCACTGGCTGTACAGTAGTGGCCAAAAATATGGAAACCTTTTGGCGGGAAAAGTGTATTTTCTAAAACTAGCTAATAACACCACTTTTTTTTTTTTTAGTAGCACCATAAAATTATATATCAATGGAAAGACAATTTAATCAAGAATATAGTGCAATCACTTTTATGAAGGATTTGCTATTAGAATAGCAGTTACAGTATAAATAAGGAAAGTGAAACACGTAGAAAAAACGAGATATATAAAAATTATCACCATAGAAAAAACGAGATGTACAAAAATGATCCCCATGTCAGTTAATCCTTAGTTGGGTAACCTTTAGCACGAATGACGGCCTTACAACGTCTTCCCATGGAGTGAACCAAGTCTTTTAGTTCTGCAGCTGTTACAATGTGAAACCAAGATTGAATGATTGCTTCTATTAACTGGGTTTTATTGCTGGGTCGTGTCTGACTAACAAGTTTCTTTAGTTGGCTCCATAGATTTAGGGTTAAGGTCTGGGCTATTCCCAGGCCATTCCAGCAGTGGAATAGGATTATCTTGAAACTCCAAAAAAAAAAGTGGTGTTATTAGCCATCAAACTTCAAAAAGACACTTTTCCCAAAAGGGTTCCACAATTTTGGCCACTACTGTACGTGAACTGCCCGGCAGCCTGTTCAGCTGAAGACAGTGAAAATATTTCAGCTAAAAGAGGAGACAATGCAAGAGTTTCTTTTAGATTTTCACATGTAAACAATCACACCATTCACTATTCAGTTCAGAATGCAAATACGGTCGGGCAGGAGCCGAGAAACTGAAGCAGCATTAATAAAAATCATTCTTGGGTTCTGATCTCTGTTATGAAAAACACATAAATCCATCCCAAAAAAACCCAACAACCCTGCACCAACAAAGCAAAATTTGGCAGAGGTGGGTGGGTTTGGTCACTTCCCAGGAGGCAAACGATGCTAAAAAGTCTTAAAATGTACCAGTTTCTATTTCACCCAAGACCAAGAAGCCCAGCTGTTTCAAGAGCTGGCTCTTTCCATCTGGTTCCTTCAGAGAAGTTGTGCCAATGACCCTCCGGGGTGGCCGGTGGGACCCAGGTCCCACAGATGGTGCCAACTTGAGGAAGGCTTAGTTTACATGCTGGTGACTGACCCTTGAATCCAAGGCTGTGCATCTTGGAAAGCAAAAGGAGTTCTGATGCATGATGTAGCTCCTCAGCTGCTACTTCATTCACGAATGAAGATTAGCTCATGGCTGGCATTACACGACTTGAGGCTTAAAAAGCCAGCCCCGTTTTATTGTATTGTATTCTATTCTATTCTACTCTACTCCAGTCCTGTATTGTATTGTATTGTATTGTATTGTATTGTATTGTATTGTATTGTATTGTATTGTATTGTATTGTATTCTACTCCACTCCACTCCACTCCACTCCACTCCTGTATTGTATTGTATTGTATTGTATTGTATTGTATTGTATTGTATTGTATTGTATTGTATTGTATTGTATTGTATTCCACTCCACTCCACTCCACTCCACTCCACTCTACTCCTGTATTGTATTGTATTGTATTGTATTGTATTGTATTGTATTGTATTGTATTGTATTCTACTCCACTCCATTCCAGTATTGTATTGTATTGTATTGTATTGTATTGTATTGTATTGTATTGTATTGTATTGTATTGTATTGTATTCCATTCCATTCCATTCCATTCCATTCCATTCCATTCCATTCCATTCCATTCCATTCTATTCTATTCTATTCTATTCTATCCTTATTCTATTCTGCTATGATTGTGGAAAGGAGCAGGGGCTCAACCCCATTTGGAGGGGGGCAACGAAAATTCGATGGGACTGGCAGCTACCCCATGGCTCAGCCTAAAGAAATAACAAGGCTTAATGGTTACCTACCGATGCTGAGGCCCTTCTGTTGTAGTCCGGGGAATGGGGCCAGGAATACGGTTCAACCGACGCTGCGCTGGTTATGAAGGCTGTTGCATACATGACAGCGGCTGAGACATTTAACACCACAAGCTGGGGAAAAGAGAAGAGAACCAGGGAATCCAGAGGTGAAAATCTCTTTAAGATTCTGGACTGGGTCTTGGCAGGGGCTCAGCCCAGGTTTTAGCCTTGCTGGCCCCCGTTTCTTTTTTTTTTCTTTTTAATTATTTTATTTGCAACGTTAAAAATACAAAGTCCAAAACGAAAGGAAAAACATATAAAAGCAGAACTAAAGAAGACATAAAATAAAAATACAGTGCATACAAAAGAGAAAGAGAAAAAAAACCCCATACAATAAATTGTCCTCCCTAGTTGAAAACCGATAAAATATATTAAAGGAATAGTAGTTCCCCGCCCCTTGCGAAACAGGCACACCGTTTATGTTTACAACTCTATTTACTCAACCAATTTGCTCCATCCACTTCCTTTTTGATAAACAGGCTGTACTGACAAATTGACTTCCTTTTTCATCTCCCTCCTATCTAAACAATGTTATAGAGCAGGAATGGCGAACCTTTTCGGCACCGAGTGCCCAAACCGGAACACGCGTGCATGTGCATGCACTGGAGCACCGGAAAACCAAAGACCAGCTGGCTGGCGCACGCAAGCCTGTTTTCAGGCCATTTTCCAGGCCATTTTCTAGGCCAAAATCGGGCCAAAAAACAGTTTTTTGGGCGTTTTTCGGTGTCCCAACGCCCGTGAAAACCAGCTGATATGCACGCCAGAAACCAGAAGAGCAGCTGGTGATGGCATGTGTGCCCACAGAGAGGGCTCTGTGTGCCACCTTTGGCACGCGTGCCATAGGTTTGCCATCACAGTTATATAGCTATAGCACTTAGACTTATATACCGCTTTACAGTGCTTTCCAGCCCTCTATAAGTGGTTTTACAGAGTCAGCCTCTTGCTCCCAACAATCTGGGTCCTCATTTGACCCACCTTGGAAGGATGGACGGCTGAGTCAACCTTGAGCCTGGTGAGAATTGAACTCCTGGCAGTGGTCAGAGCTAGCCTGCAATACTGCATTCTAACAGGAAGGAAGGAAGGAAGGAAGGGAGGAAGGGAGGAAGGAAGGATTATATACCACTTCATAGCACTTTTACAGGCCTCTCTAAGCTGTTTACAGAGTCAGCCTCTTGCCCCCAACAATCTGGGTCCTCATTTTACCCACCTCGGAAGGATGGTAGGCTGAGTCAACCTCGAACTAGTCAGGATTGATCTGCTGGATGAGGGCAGAGTTAGCCTTCAATACTGCATTCTAACCACTGTGCCACCATATAAATCCTTTAAGGCTGTGATAGTGAACCGATGGCATGCATGCCAGAGGTGGCACACAGAGCCCTCTCTGTGGGCACACATGCTATTGGCAGCTGCTCTTCCGGGTTCCATCACACACATGCGCCCCGGCCAGCTACTCTCTTCTGGGTTCCAGTGCACGCATGTATGCTGCAACCTGGAACAGAGCAGCTGGCCGGGGCGCATGCATGCGACAGAACTCGTAAGAGCAGCTGGCCGCCATACACATGTGCAGCAGCCAGTTGCTCTCTTCCAGGTTCCGGTGCTCTGGTGCATGCGTGCTCCAGTTTTGGCACTCGGTGCCGAAAAGGTTAGCCGTCACTGCTTTAAGGCATAAACATCCTTAAAAATTATCATCCTGCTTTTGAAAAAAGACAAAAACTTTGAACACACAGATACTCGCTAATGGACGCCCATCCTGGTTGGTTGCTTTAACCTATGGGACTTCTTCCTTCTCAAAGAAAGGAAACAGGTATTATAGGTATTATAAAAGGTAGATTGACTTTCAGATTAGTGAAGTCACTTCTGGGTCACTTCCACCACACATGGAGAAGATGTAAACAAAATATGGGACTTTTAAGAGACTGGGTTGCAGAAAACTGGAATGCTCACCCCGACGAAGAGAAGAATTGAGTCAACAGATAAATAAATAAAACAAGTCATATTTTAGTGTTGACTGACAAGGAAACCAAATACAGAAGGTGAACTATGGAATGAGATGCAGCTATTCAACTCATTTTCCAAGGCATGAGACCTGGAGCCACTGAATATGACATTGACTAGAGGTGGGATTCCCTTCCCTTCCCTACCGGTTCGCAAACGTGAACGCTCTGTGCATGCACATGGCCTTCTGTGCATGCACAGTAGTCACGCATTACATCCGGGCGGGTGGGCGGAGCCTCCCGCAGTTGCTGCTACTGGTTCGCACGATCCGGACAGAACCGGCTGAATCCCACCACTGACATTGACACGTGAAAGGGCTGTGCAATGCATATTAAGAGAGGAAAGACAACCCCTGGCTACAACTCACTAAAACAGTTTCATCTTTTTCTGGGATCACCCAGAAAAGTTTTGGGGGAAATTTCTGCAGCCAGAAAGCCTGTAAGAAGATGTGGCTGCTTTAATGAGTTGCAGGCAAGTGCTTCATTGGCGTTCCTGAAAATGCCATTTCTAGTTTTTGTGACAGCGCGCACAGCCCTGAATGCTCCAGTGTGGTGCTTTCTTTTAAGTGAGCTTGGTTTCCCATTATTTAAACATGACTGATGCAGTCATTCCTGGGAGCTGAGCCACCATTCAAAGGAACAGCATAGAAATCAAAATAAGAGCATTAGGGGTTGGACTAGAAGACCTCCAAGTCCCTCCCAACTCTGTTATTCTGCCTTCTGTAAGCGACCCATGCAGAGATGATTTGGTCACATTTTTTTAGAACTGCCCCACGGCGTTGGCATGGGATGTTTTCTGGCTGAAACGAGCCTACTTGGGTGACTTGCCAGTCAGCACTACCCTTTCACTTTAGGGAAGGATAACAAGAGCAGCACTGTTATTTTCCTTCAACCCAGGGCAAGGCCACCAGAAATGGAGAGGCGGTTGTTGGTCACTCTAGGACAGATGAGACAGGACTCTTAACTGTTGGGAGAGAGGACTCGTAAGTTGGAGCTGCGAGTGGAGTTGTAACCAGTTGTGGGATTCAAATAATTTAACAACAGGTTCTCTACCCTAATGACCGGCTGGGTGGGTGTGGCCATGATGGGCGTGGCCAGGGGGTGTGACAGGCAGCATTTGGCCTCCTGCACCCCCCTGGGAGCCAAAACGGGCCTGGAGCTACATGTGGCTCTTTCACCCCTCTGCTACGGCTCCGTCACTCAAAATATCCGTCACAACTGCCAATGTGTGTCCCTGCCAGCACGCAATTTATTGAGCTTTTCAACCGCCGGTAGGCCAATCATGGATAAATCCAAGAAAAGAAAAGTTTCAGAAGAAAACAGAACATTTAATTCAACTACATAGGCTAGTTTTGTGGCCGCTCAAGAAATAGTCAGGCACCTGAAGGGTTTTGTGGCTCCCGGTGTTTTCTTTTCTCCGGGAAACGGGTCCAAATGGCTCTTTGAGTGTTTAAGGTTACAGACCCCTGTTCTGGACCTACAAGGTCCCTTCCAACTCTGTAATACTGTTAAATCTGTTAAATTATGATAAAAATGGATTTCCTTGGTCTTATGACTTAAAGCAGAAGAAAGAGGGGCAAAAGTGAAGATATGATTCATTTAGGAAATGATCATGTCGGTGGTGGGTTGCCCCCGGTTCGGACCGGTTCTCAAGAACTGGTAGTAAAACTGGCAGGAGGCCCCGCCCATCGCCCCTGATGTCATCATCAGCGATCTGTGCATAATCCCATTGGGAACCGGTAGTAAAGGTAAGTAGAACCCTCCCCTGGATCATGTCATAAACGTATTTCACCTAGCTCAGTATTGGCTCTTATTTACTCAACCTGTTTAAACAAGTTACTTAAGTAGTAGCTTCACTTGCACCGAATACGAAGCTCTTATTATTGTGGCTTAAGGGCACTGGGCAAAGCCCATTGAGTGAGGTCATGGCTCACAATAAGTTGCGAGTGCAGAAAATGAATCAGTGCAGGAACTGAGTTCCACGCCTGGTGCACAATGGTCTTTGAGCAACAGCATCTCGCAGGCTTCAGGGTGAGTCACCCGAGCTGGAGAAATCAAGGGATCGGTCTGGACTTCTCCAGATGCCAAGGGTTTGCCATTCCTCAAAGCTGAAGAGCCTCAAGAGAAAAAGATCTTTTGAGAAGGGATGAGACGTGTACAATTATTGTGGCTGCTCTCGCAAGACGCCCTGTGATGACACGTAATTTAAGAGAAAGCAAAGAGGTGGACTTGTTCCTCACCGTTCTCTTGAACCTTCTTTTACCCTTGTAGGTAGTCCTTGAGATACAAGCACAAATGGAACAAGAATCTAGGTCGTTATGCAAAACGGTCATTAAGTGAGATGCTCACATGAATGCTTTGCTCAACAACTGTAATCCCAGTACTCACAGTTGAGGTCATTACAAGATCTCTTGGGTTGTTAAGTGGACAGAGAGAAAGAGCTGCCAGCTAAGTTCAGCTCCCATCTGTGCACGAAAGAGAACCGCTCCAGAGGGCTGCAGGAATGGAACCTTGGATTTCGGGATCTGAATTCTGTTTCTGAAGCCCGCCAGAGAGGTTCAGCTCCCCTTAGTGGGAACTCTTCTAGTCAGATTCCCAGAGATGAGAGAGTCTTCTAGGCAGGTAGCAGCAACAACTTCCAACTTTTCCTGCCAGGTTCCCCAGTGACATTCTGGGGAAGCCAGCAGAGAAGTTTGCAAATTGTGATCACACGATCATGGGGCACTTGGCAACCAATTGTTAGTGTAAACAGATTGCTAAGCACCCACATCATGATCATATGACTGCAGAAGGGGATTGTTGTGGTCTGCCAGCAGCCTGCAGAGCTGGCAGCGGAGTTGGACAGTGAGGAGGCTGAACATGGGCTGGGGAAGGCCCGGATGAGGGCTCTGGGTCAGAGGCAGAGATGGGGCCAGGGCCATCGGGGAGTGATGTATGGACTCCGGAGCCTCCAGAGGTGGATAGCAGAGAGGCAGAGGAACAGGAGGAGCCTGTTCCTAGTGCATGCATGAGAAGAGCTGCCAGAAGGCAGGAGCAGCTAAAGCAAAAAGGACGACTTGGGAGTAAAGCCAAGAGATGATTGGCCCCTCCCATAACGCTTAAAAGACCAGCAACAGCTCTTGGGCTCTTTGTCGGAAAACAACGTCGATAGATTTGTTTCTTGTCTTGCTGCATTTATTTCTTGTCGGCATCTTCTGCTTCTGAACTTGTGCCAAGAGAAGCCTTTGGCAGGTTGCCAAAGTAGACCAAGGTTGGTGATAAAGCTGAAGAATTGTGTTATGAAGAATTTGTTTTGAATTAGTTTGGATTACGCTGAGAATGAGTTAATTCTCAGTTGTTCTAATAAAGTCTGTTTGATTCGAACTGATTGCGTCTGATAATACCTACTTGGGCCTGAGTCACAACAGGGGTACAACATTTTATAACAGCTAGAAGGGCTGAAAAGCACCCTTTCTGAGGCCATTGTAACTTTGAATGGTTGTTAAACCACTACCATAAATCAAGGACTACCTGTATATGACACTCTCAGATAGGGATGTGAAATATTCCTCTTCCTTACTACCCACCTTATTTTTTTTCCCTTTGGGGGGATTAGGCAAAAAAAACTACTGTATAGTTTTCAGGTTTACTGCTAACTATCGTGATATATAAGGTTTCAGGTGGGACCAGAGATCCCCAGACAAAAGATCGCTTTTATGTAAACTTAAAATAACTATCTGGCTCAGGAACCTGAAAACAGAATTGAGCCTTCGGGTCAGCATTTCACCTCTCATGGTTTAACCTACCAGAAATAGCTCAGAATCAATACACGCATCAATAAGAGTCGTGGTGGCACAGTGGTTAAAATGCAGTACTGCAGGGCTAACTCACTGCTCACTCCAGCAGTTCGAGTCTCACTGGCTCAAGGTTGACTCAGCCTTCCCTCCTTCCGAGGTGGGTAAAATGAGGACCCAGATTGTTGGGGGAAAGAGGCTGACTCTGTAAACCTCTTAGAGAGGATTAGTAAAGCACTGTGAAGTGGTATATAAGTCTAAAGGTTATTGCTTCCTTCCTTCCTTCCTGCCTGCCTGCCTGCCTGCCTGCCTGCCTGTTAGAATGCAGCATTGCAGGCTAACTCTGCCCACTGCCAGGAGTTCAATTCGCACTGGCTCAAGAGGTTGACTCATCCTTCCATCCTTCCGAGGTAGGTAAAATGAGGACCCAGATTGTTGGGGACAAGAGGCTGACTCTGTAAACCGCTTAGAGAAGGCTGTAAAACAGTGGGAAGCGGTATATAAGTCTAAGTGCTATTGCTATTGCTATCAAGCTTGTCTTCCTCTCCTATTCAGGCTCCTGTGCACCCAATACCTACAGATGAACTGCTCCATACCTGGAGGCAGCAGCTAGAAGCCACTGATAGACCTCTCTTTTAGACTTGAAATAGGGGCGGGTTCCAAATTCCGTCATTACTGGTTCACTCATGGGGGTGCACGCGCTTGCACACACGCGCGTTGCTTCTGCCTCCCGCCGCCACCGCTGCTACCGGTTCGCCTGAACTGGGGCGAACCGGTAGCAACCCACCACTGACTTGAAGGCCAACAAATATCCAATAATTTGTAAGAAACCTGGAATTTAAATTCCCAAGGATAGAAAGTTAATGTATATCTTCTTACAATCAGTAGACAATCAACTTTTAGTGCAGCTTTATTCTCTGCAATAAAGATTTTAAGATAGCCAAGCCACATTGGAGAGAACAGAACAGAACAGAACAGAACAGAACAGAACAGTACAGGGAATAGGGAATAGGGAATGGAAGGTTTTGGTTATCACCTTTAAAGCGCTCCATGGCTTAGGACCTGGTTATCTACAGGACTGCGTGCTACCACCAATAGCCTCCCACCGGCCAGTACGCTCCCATAGAGAGGGGCTCCTCCGGGTGCCGTCGGCCAAACAATGTCGACTGGCGGCCCCCAGGGGGAGAGCCTTCTCTGTGGGGGCACCTACGATCTGGAACGAGCTCCCCCCGGAGATACGGAGGATCCCGGATCTGCGCACCTTCCGTCGCGTGCTCAAGAATTTCTTATTTCATCAAGCTGGCCTGGCCTAAATCTTTCCCCTTTAAAATGTAAATTTTAATTTGTTTTAAATTATTGGGTATTTTAAATTTGTCTCAGCCAAATTATTTAATTGGTTTTTATTCTATTTTAAATTTTTGTATTTATGTGTTTTATTCTGTGGCTGTTCACTGCCCTGAGTCCTTCGGGAGTAGGGCGGTATAGAAATCCAATAAAATAAATAAATAAATAAATAAGAGAATAGAATAGAATAGAATAGAATAGAATAGAATAGAAGAGAGAATGAAATGGAAATGGAAATGGAAATGGGAATGGAATGGAATGGAATAGAATAGAATAGAATAGAATAGAATAGAATAGAATAGAATAGAATAGAATAGAATAGAATAGAAAAGAATAGAAGCAGAGCAGAGCAGAGCAGAGCAGAATAGAGGTGGAAGGGACCTTGGAGGTCTTCTAGTCCAGCCCCCTGCTCAAGCAGGAGAACCCATGCCAATTCAGACAAGTGACTGTTTAATCTCTTCTTAGAAACCTCCAGTGATGGAGTGCCCACAATTTTTATAAGTTTTAGCCAAGCCAAAATGAGGAATCAAGGTAATCTGAGAAGAGTCAGGAGATCTGACACCATGCAAGGACCTCAAAGGTAACCCAACTCCCATCATTACATCCCAAATAGTCAGAAGTTGAAAGGTACTCCAGTCCAACGGAACTGCTCAAAGTCCATCTGAGAAGAAGCTAGAATTATGTATTTTCCCCAGCCTTCCACACTCACCACAATAGGCCAAGGGATCATGTAGAATTTCAACTGAAGCTGAAACAGATACATCACAAAAATAATGACCGTCACCATCCAGAAGAAGATAGCTACGAACATCACCCAGCCGTAGGAAGGGTAGGGTTGGTAGTACGTATCAGCAATCAGGGCCCACACCAAGCAGCCCAGCACCTGTGCAAAACACAAGAAGAAGAAGAAGGTCACACACACCCTGGGATCCGATCGCTATCTTCTTTAGTCTATATGCATCAGTGTCGTATAAAATATGTAGGTATATACATAATTTTAGTTATCTTGTCATGTTTATGGACTGTAAAATTGGAGGTGGTGACCCTTTAAGAGCTGTATGCAACGAAATTTCATTTTTAATGTATGCCAATTAGTGTATATTCAAAGTGACAATAAGGTTATTCTATTCTATTCTATTCTATTCTATTCTATTCTATTCTATTCTAATTCTATTATTGTCCTGTCCTGTCCTGTCCTGTCCTGTCCTGTCCTAGTCTAGTCTAGTCTAGTCATGTCCTGTTCTGTCCTGTCCTGTCCAGTCCTTGTTCCTGTTCCTGTTCCTGTCCTGTCCTGCCCTGCCCTGTCCTACTCCTACTCCTACTCCTACTCCTACTCCTACTCCCACTCCTACTCCTGTCCTTCCTATCCTACTCCTGTCCTATCCTGTCCTATCCTATCCTATCCTATCCTATCCTATCCTATCCTATCCTATCCTATCCTATCCTATCCTTTCTCTATTCCAATGTAGTCTAGCCTACTCTTTCCCCTAATTGAAGAATGGATGGTAAAGATGGTGGAATTGAGGGAGATGGCAATTCTGACTGTTTTATTAAAGAAAAGATTCTATCTATTCTTATTTCTAATTGAAAACCACTTGTAGGCTTTGTATTCAACACTGGAAAAAAACCGAAACTTTTCAGCAATTGCCAAGACTCTAGGCATGTCTAGCCTAAGGAAGAGAAGGACTAGGGGTGGCACGATAGCAGCCTTCCAATATTTGAGGGGCTGCCACAGAGAAGAGGGAGTCAACCTCTTCTCCCAACCAATTGAAATTACAGATGGAAGTTTATCAAAGAGAGATGCAAAATTTCTCAAAATTTCTCAAAGAGAGAAGTAAAATTTCCTGACTGTGAGAACAACTAAGCAATGGAATGGCTTGCTTCTTAGAAGTTGTGGATGCTCCATCACTGGAGGTTTTCAAGGAAGGTGTCAACCATCCCACTCAGTCATCTAGCAAAGAAAGACCCCTGGCCATTTGTTTTTGCCAAGAGTGCACACTTTACTGAAACTTAAGGGATTACAGAAGTAGCGAAGCTGAATCTGAAGTTTTCCCGCACAAACAATGCAAAGTAAATCTCCCTCCCCCTCCCCCTCCCCCTCGCCATCCTGCGGTTATCTGTCAAGTGTAAGGATTGCCTCTCCCTCTAACTTAAGAAAGCGAAGACTCTTGAAATGGAGTATTTCAAAAGGAACCTTTTATTAAGCAGAAGTGACAGCAATGGGTTCAAAGCAAGGTCTGAATACCCTGAGGCAAAACAAGTAGGATTAAAGCAGTAAAGACCCCTCCCTTAAACCAGAATGCAGATTTTAACCAATACACACGTGTGAAGATGTTTTCTTTACCAGCTGCCCTGAGAACCAGATAAACATGCAT
>JAKOOJ010000014.1:19740789-19953289 GCA_022577455.1 Arizona elegans
GGGTGGGCTTTGGAAATGATGGAGCTGGCTGAGAAGGCAAAACTGGCTGCTCTGATCCAAGACAAGAACGAATAAATTGCTTGCGACTTGGAGGCCACTGTTAGATTTCTTATACGATAAGGAGAAAAAGCAACTTTTGAGCAACTTTTGAGTCTGTTGAGCTATCCAGAGCCTGGATAGCTCAACAGACAGAGCTCTGTAATTTAACACCAGCTGTCTGCAATTAAAGTAAAATCGAATCTCGCCAGGCTCAAGGTTGACTCAGCCTTCCATCCTTTCTAAGGTAGGTAAATTGAGGACCCAGTTTGTGGGGGCAATAAGCTGACTTTGTATAAATATACAAAAGTATGAAGGCTATTGCTTAACGTATTGTAAACCGCCCTGAGTCTCCAGAGAAGGGCGGCATATAAATCAAATAAAAAAAAAAACCTTTTGATTTTGGGATTTGAGGATTAAATCTGATTTGATTAGAGAAATATCAGGTTTAGGGTTAAGATTAGATTTTTTTGAAATATCTGATTATTCATACTTGACAATTATATGTTAGGGTTAGGGTTAGGCTAAAACACATAAAGAACGGTTGCTGGAATTGGGTTTGTCTAGTTTAATGAAAAGAAGGACTAAGGGTAACATGATAGCAGTCTTCCAGTATTTGAGAGGCTGCCCCAAAGAAGAGGGAGTCAAGCTATTCTCCAAAGCACCTGAGGGCAGGACAAGAAACGATGGTTGGAAACTAACCAAGGAGAGAAGCAACCTAGAAATAAGGAGAAAGTCTGTATTTATTCCAACTCTGTATTTATATTCTATTATCCTATCCCATCCCATCCCATCCCCCACTTGGAGTCTGGGAAATGAAAGGAGGGAGGATTTCACTGTTGCCTAAGTCAAGTGTTTGGTGGAAGACAGATTAAGGAGCCTTGGAGGTCTCGAGCCATTTTTGCATCTCCTTCTGCAGACCGGTTCAACGTCTTCCTCCTGCCCTGTCCCAACCTGGACATCTATGGCGAATGCAAGTTGCAGATCACCCATGAAAACATTTACCTCTGGGATATGCACAATCCCCGGATCAAGCTCGTTTCCTGGCCTTTGTGTTCCCTGCGCCGCTACGGACGAGATGCCACACGGTTCACCTTTGAAGCTGGCCGGTATGTCTGTGGCTGGATCCTCTTTGGGGCGGGCAGGGTTGGCACCTATGCAGCAGATCTTCCTTTGGCCCAGAAGGCAAATCATCTTGAAGGCGTTGGCATGCAGGGTGAAGTAAAGTACTTGCAAGGTGTATGAAGGTTTCCAAGTCCTACACAGAAGATCTGTAGATGATTTTGAAGCAATCCTTCTTCTCGCTCAAGTCTGTTTTACAAGACTATAAAGGACCTGTGGAAAATTCCATGCCTAGGGCGGGACTAGAATTCACTGTCTCCCGGTGATTAGCCCCAAGTTATCCAGCTAGCTTTCATGGCTAAGGCAGGACTAGACTAGAACTCACAGCCTCCTGGTGATTGGCCCAAAGTCACCCAGCCAGCTTTCATTCCTAAGGCAGGACTAGAATTCACTGTCTCCCGGTGATTAGCCCAAAGTCACCCAGCCAGCTTTCATTCCTAAGGCAGGACTAGAATTCACTGTCTCCCGGTGGTTATTCCAAAATCACCCAGCCAGCTTTCATTCCTAAGGCAGGACTAGAATTCACTGTCTCCCGGTGATTAGCCCAAAGTCACCCAGCCAGCTTTCATTCCTAAGGCAGGACTAGAATTCACTGTCTCCCGGTGATTAGCCCCAAGTTATCCAGCTAGCTTTCATGGCTAAGGCAGGACTAGAATTCACTGTCTCCTGGTGATTAGCCCCAAGTTATCCAGCTAGCTTTCATGGCTAAGGCAGGACTAGAATTCACTGTCTCCTGGTGATTAGCCCCAAGTTATCCAGCTAGCTTTCATGGCTAAGGCAGGACTAGACTAGAACTCACAGCCTCCTGGTGATTGGCCCAAAGTCACCCAGCCAGCTTTCAGTCCTAAGGAAGGACTAGAATTCACTGTCTCCAGGTGATTAGCCCAAAGTCACCCAGCCAGCTTTCATTCCTAAGGCAAGACTAGAATTCACTGTCTCCCGGTGGTTATTCCAAAATCACCCAGCCAGCTTTCATTCCTAAGGCAGGACTAGAATTCACTGTCTCCCGGTGATTAGCCCAAAGTCACCCAGCCAGCTTTCATTCCTAAGGCAGGACTAGAATTCACTGTCTCCCGGTGATTAGCCCAAAGTCACCCAGCCAGCTTTCATTCCTAAGGCAGGACTAGAATTCACTGTCTCCCGGTGATTAGCCCAAAGTCACCCAGCCAGCTTTCATTCCTAAGGCAGGACTAGAATTCACTGTCTCCTGGTGATTGGCCCAAAGTCACCCAGCCAGCTTTCATTCCTAAGGCAGGACTAGAATTCACTGTCTCCCGGTGATTAGCCCAAAGTCACCCAGCCAGCTTTCATTCCTAAGGCAGGACTAGAATTCACTGTCTCCCGGTGATTAGCCCAAAGTCACCCAGCCAGCTTTCATTCCTAAGGCAGGACTAGAATTCACTGTCTCCCGGTGATTAGCCCAAAGTCACCCAGCCAGCTTTCATTCCTAAGGCAGGACTAGAATTCACTGTCTCCTGGTGATTGGCCCAAAGTCACCAAGCTGCCTTCTATGGCTGAGGTGGACTTCAGCTCACAGTCTCTTGCCTTCTAACCTGGGGCCTTAACCACTAGGCCAAATTCTTCACAGTGTGTTGTGAAGCACATTTTATTCTTTGCCCTCTGCATTCTCCCTTGCTCCCTACCAATATTCATGGACTGGGGGCAGGATGTAACCCTGGATACAGCAGAAACCATGGCCAGGACAGGTTGGTTGTGGTTACGGGGCAACCTGCACTTAAGCAGAAAGTTAGATACAAAAACTTCCTGGCGCGTCTTGTTACACAAAATAGAGAACTGTTTGCTGTGATGTACAGGCAATCCCTGGCTTATATTTGAGCTGAACATTTCTGTTGCTAACTGAAACATTTGTTAAATGAGTTTTGCCCCATTTTACGACCTTTCTTGCCGAAATTGTCAAGTGACTCACTGCAATTGAAAAATTAGTCAAACCATTGTTAAGTGAATCTGGCTTCCTCATGGATGTTGGTTTGTCAGAAGGTCTCAAAAGGGGATCATGTCCCCTTTGCAACTGTCATAAACATGAGTCCATCACCCAGTGTCTAAATTTTGATCACGTGACCATGGGGATACTACAGCGGTCGTCAGTGTGAAAAACTGGCTGCCAGTCACTTTTTTTTCAGTGCCGTTGTAACGTTGAACGGTCACTAAACAAAATTTTGTAATACTTGTGTTAAGTCTGGACACGAACAGAGAGGCAGGACGATCGTAGTGAAGTAAAACAACCTTTTATTTCGGGCAACAGGAACAACAACAAAAATAACTACGAACTGAGAGCTGCCCGAGGTTGCAGCTCCTTTTACCAGGAGCTGTCCAGCCTGTCAGCCACTGATGCTTCCCTGCCAGGGAAAATGAACCAATGAGTGAAGGCTGATGTAAGACTCACTCCTACTTGCATCTTCAACACCTCTCCTAATGAGTGATGGCTGATGTAAGACTCACTCTTTCTTGCATATTCGGCAACTTGCTGTATTTTAAGGCTTTCAGTCTCATCCATGTGAAGCCCGTTTCCAGAACCTTTCAGCTTTCTCCTTTTATAGGCCAACCTCGTTATTTATTTTTTATTTTTTATTTTCTGCAAGTTGCTTTCGATCAGTCATTCTCAACCTTGGCAACTTTAAGGTGTGTGGATTTCAACTCCCGGGATTCTGGGACTTGAAATCTAGGAGTTGAGGTCCACACAACTTAAAATTGGCAAGGTTGAGAAACACCAGTTTAGACTTCTCCTGTCTGCACCTACGAGTGAGTCCTCCAGCTAATTACCATCTACAAAGGCAAGAAATAGGATCTTTCCCTTTTATTCCAGACCTTCTCTGACTCACTTAGCCTGCCTTTTTATACCATGATTAGAGGGTTTTTCCCAGCATTGTCACCACACCCTTCTCTGAGGCAGTGGGACTCTGTTCTAACGATAAAGCTGTTTTGCTGGCAGAGAAAGCAAAGGAATAATTTCTCTCTCCCCTCTCCACTCCCTGCCAGAGGCAAAACCCCCCAAGAAAAGGCAGGCTCCATTTCTCTGCTCTTCTGGGAGGGTTTCAGATCTTGAAAGGACAAATCTGGGATCTGTTGAAAAGCTTAACCCCGTGCAATGAAGAATTAGTTCCCACCTTCTCAATTAGACCATGCATATTAACTCTATTTCACTCTCTGTACCACTGTTATTGCTGATTATATCTGTCCCATATCACGATTTGAAAAACTTCTTCTACAGTAGTGGACAAAATTTTGGAAATCTTTCGGAAAAAGGGTATTTTTGAGGTTTGATGGCTAATAACACCAAAAAAATAACACTTTTTTTTTTTTTGGAGTTTCAAGATAATTATATTCCACTGCTGGAATGGCCTGGGAATAGCCCAGACTTTCACCCAATTGAAAATCTATGGAGCCGACTAAAGAAACTTATTAGTCAGAAGTGACCCAGCAATAAAACCCAGTTAATAGAAGCCATCGTTCAATCTTGGTTTCACATGATAACAGCTGCAGAATTAAAAGACTTGGTTAACTCCATGGGAAGACGTTGTAAGGCCGTCATTCATGCTAAATGTTACCCAACTATTAACTGACATGGTGATAATTTTTGTATATTGTGTTTTTTCTACGGTGATAATTTTTGCATATCTTGTTTTTTTCTATGGTGACAATTTTTGTATATCTCCTTTTTGGTACGTGTTTCACTTTTCTTCTTTATACTTTAACTGCTATTCTAATGGCAAATCCTTCATAAAAGTTATGGCATTACATTCTTGATTAAATTATCCTTCTGTTGATATATAATTTTATGGTACTACTCCAAAATAATAATAATAATAATAATAATAATAATAATAATAATAATAATAATAATAATAATAATAAGTGGTGATGTTAGCTAGTTTTAGAAAATACACTTTTCCCAAAAGGTTTCCACAATTTTGGCCACTACTGTAACTTTACTTGTAATCTGCTTTTAGTTCTGTTGATGATTAATAAAGCATTGGCACAATCGTGCGGATCAATTCTAGGTAGATCTAAAACTGCATGGCAGGATTGGGGGACAGGGATGTGAGGGGCAGGTCTACTAAGGTGTCCTGGTCTTCTGGCCCCTCTGCAACTAGATCAGGGGTCTCCAACCTTGGCAACTTTAAGCCTGGTGGACTTCAACTCCCAGAATTCCCCAGCCAGCTTCTCCAGGCTTAATGTTGCCAAGGTTGGAGACCCCTGCTGTAGATACCAAACATGTCAATTTTTGGCAACTTTATGGACTTCAACTCCCAGAATTCCCCAGCCACCTACCCAAATTCTTCTGAATTGCCTCTTCGGCAGTTCCTTCCTCCTCCTTCCTCCTTCCTTCTACTGTGGCTTGCATCCCCAACTCTGGTGCCTAAGATGACTGGGGAATTCTGGGAGTTGGAATCCGCCAGGCTTAAAGTTGCCAAGGTTGGAGATTCCTGAATTAGATCACACCCCAAATGATTGTGAATGCTGGTTTTCCAGTTGAAGTTCAAGGCTTGCAGAGAGAAGTAACACTCATACCAACTGGCGCAGGCAATGAATACATGGTGGAGTTGGACAGGACCCTACTGGTAAATCAAATCAAATCAAATCAAACTAACTAAATAAAATAAAGTAATAAAAAAGACGAGATAATATTCAACAATCGATGGTGGATTGTCAGTGGGCAGCCAAAGTCTGCAAAGTATAGCAAAATTTGGCTACCTTTAGCGACTAAGCCTTGGTGGTGCAGCAGACTAAAGTGCTGTTAAGTAGCACTTAGCTGCCAGCTGCCTGCAATTACTGCGAGTTCAAATCTCACCAGGCTCAAGGTTGACTCAGCCTTCCATCCTTCCGAGGTATGTAAAATGAGGACCCAGATTGTGGGGGCAATAAGCTGACTTTGTATATATATATAAAAAAGAACACCGCTTAGGAGAGGCCGAAAGCCCTACTAAGCAGGTATATACAAAAGTATGACGGCTATTGCTTAATGCATTGTAAGCTGCTCTGAGTCTCCGCAGAAGGGTGACATATAAATTGAACCAATAAATAAATAAGGAAGGAAGGAAGGAAGGAAGAAAGAAAGGAGAAAGAAAGAAAGGAAGGAAGGAGAAAGAAAGAAAGAAAGAAAGAAAGAAAGAAAGAAAGAAAGAAAGAAAGAAAGACTGATCTGATACCAGCAATTATACGTAAAAAAAAATTGGTAGTTTCCTAGGTATTGTATCGGGGGAGGTGTTTTGAGAGGGGGAGCAGTTTTACTTAGCGACCGCTTACACTCCATGACCAAGTTGCGGATCCTGATTATGGTCACTAAACAAGGACTACCTGTATATTGTAGGTGCGAATAGTAGAGGCAAGACTTTGTCTATAGGTGTGAAACCATCAAGAACATGTCCTAGAGGTTTTATTTTTTTCAGGAGGCCACGGGACTTCCTTGTTTTTTTCCTTTGAAGAAAAGAAAAAACAAGGAAGTCCAGTTGCCTCCTGAAAAAGTATCTTTGGGACAACCATGACCTAGATGACCGAGAATCTCTGCAGACCTTTAGCTTTGCAATTTGGGATGAACGCCCTTGGAATGGGGTGGGAGTAGGAAGGGATTTCCAGAGGGGAAAAAAATGCAGATTACAGGAACCAGGAGAACCACTCAGGTGACCCTGAGGATGCAGACAAGCCTCCAAGTGCTTCAACGACCCTCTAAAACAGTGTTTCTCAACCTTGGAAGCTTGAAGATGGGTGGACTTCAACTCCCAGAATCCCGCTGCTGGCTGGGGGATTCTGGGAGTTGAAGTCCACCCATCTTCAAGCTTCCAAGGTTGAGAAACACTGCTCTAAAAGGATGCAAAGCACCTTTGGGACAACTATGAGCTGGATGACCGAGAATCTCTGCAGACATCAAGAACGTGGCTTGGAAGATTCACCAGGTGTCATGGTCAGCTTTCGGCCTGACAAAAAGCGAAGCGCGAATGAGCTGCACACAAGCCCCTGTATCCAAGAGTGGGGGTGGGGGAGGGAAACAGGCCCCTTTTGCTGCAATCTCTGTCTTGATCTCTGGATATTTCTTGTTGCTTAGCAGGATGTGTGATGCAGGGGAAGGGCTCTACACCTTCCAGACCCAGGAGGGCGAGGAGATCTATCAGAGAGTGCACAGCGCCACCTTAGCCATTGCCGAGCAGCACAAGCGAGTCCTGATGGAGATGGAGAAGAACGTCAGAGTGAGTGTCCATTCCTGCCGGTGGAGAGGAAGGCAGACATTTTTCTAGGCATCTTCCAAACTAGGGATCTCCAACCTTGGCCACTTTAAGCCTGGCGGACTTCAAGTCCCAGAATTCCCCAGCCAATTCTGGGAGTTGAAATCCGCCAGGCTTAAAGTGGCCAAGGTTGGGCGAAAGATTTATACGATCTGAAGAGAAACCAGAGTTGGGATCAATTAATGATGTTAGACCAGTTTCTCGAGTTTCTCAAACTTGGGAACTTTAAACTATGTGGACTTCAGCTCCTTAGCAGCTTTAAACTATGTGGGATTCAACTCCCAGAATTCCCCAGCCAACAATTCTGGGAGTTGAAGTCCACCAGCTTAAGAAACACTTGAGTTTCTTCTGGTCCCTGCCGGCTTTGGGAAGCCGGCAAGTGGTAGTAGAAGGTTGTTCTTTAGAAATGGGAAGTCACCATCTGGACATCTCTTGCAAAACCAAGCGGTATAAATCCAGCTCACAATAGAAGTGGAAAAGGGTGGGGGGGAATCTGAGCTGGAAGGAAGTTGATTCTTGAGACCTCACACAAAAAGGTATTAAAAGGCCAGCGTTCTGACAGGCGAACACAATTCAAAGCACACTGACGATGTCTCCTCGAATGGTGACGAAATGTTTGCAACCAAATTGCCAAGCTCAAACCAACAACCCAACTACCAATCTGAGCTACTACTAATTCAAACATATTTCAACCCCTTTAAAGCATCAGAGAGATGCTGAGTGTCATTTGTCTAACTCAGGGCTCTGCAACCTTAGATACTCTAAGAGCCCTTTGGACCCGTTTCCCACAGAAAAGAAAACACCGGGAGCCACAAAACCCTTCCCGTGCCTGATTATTTCTTGAGTGGCCACAAAACTAGCATATGTAGTTGAATTAAACTTTCTGTTTTCTTCTGAAACTTTTCTTTGGATTTATCCATGGTTGGCCTACCAGGGGTTGAAAAGCTTAATAAATCGCGTGTCAGTGGGTGTCAGTGGGTGTCACACACTGGCAGTTGTGACGCATATTTTGAGTGACAGGGAGCCGCATCAGAGGGGTGAAAGAGCCACATGCGGCTCCAGAGCCACAGGTTGCTGACCCCTGGTCTAATTCCATGTTTCGTAACCTTAGAAATTTTAAACTGGTGGGCTTCAACTTCCAGAACTCCCCAGCCAGCCAGCCAGGGGTAAAATGCTCCCGGTTCAGACCAAATCGTCTGATCCGGTAGCAATGGCGGCGGATGGTTCGAAGAACCGGTAGCAAAAATCCCTGCTCCCTCTCCCCCCATGCCCAGCTGAGTCGCACGATCATCAGCGGCTTTTTTTTTACTTTTAAAAGCATTTTTTCTACAACCTCTTCGGCCAAGGTTGAGAAACTTGATTTAACGTAATTAATTGATATAACTACCTGTTGGGCCTAATGTCAGCCATCAGTTGGTCATTAGATTGACTTTGTTTAGAGGTTTTTTTTGTCAAGTGGTTTTGGGCCCCGTTGGTGGACTCCAAGGAGTGAGATCATGGTTATGGTGTCACAAGATTGGCCAAAGGACATGTTTGGCCTTGTATGTTACAGGGAGTTAAAGGGGGAGGTAACCCAGAGCAAAAAAAATAAAAACGGAATTATTTTGGATCTGTACACAGCCCTTGAATTATAGATTAAGGCGCTATAAAAACAAAACGCTTCCATTATCTGAAACCCTGTCTTTTATCAGGATTGTCCACATTGTTGTTGTTAGTTGCGAAGACGTGTCTGACCCATCGCGACCCCATGGACAATGTTCCTCCAGGCCTTCCTGTCCTCCACCATCCCCCGGAGTCCATTTAAGCTCACGCCGACTGCTTCAGTGACTCCATCCAGCCACCTCGTTCTCTGTCATCCCCTTCTTTTGTTCTCAATCATTCCCAGCATTAGGCTCTTCTCCAGTGAGTCCTTCCTTCGCATCAGGTGGCCAAAGTATTTGAGTTTCCTCTTCAGGATCCGGCCTTCTAAAGAACAGTCAGGGTTGATCTTCTCTAGGACTGACAGGCTTGATCGCCTTGCAGCCCAAGGGACTCGCAGGAGTCTTCTCCAGCACCAGAGTTGAAAGGACTCAATTCTTTGACTCTCAGCCCACATTAAAGAACCCTTTATCTTTTTACACTATTTAGTGTAACATTCCTGACACCCACTTGAAAAAGTTTCCAAAACACAGATTGTAGCAAGCAAGAAGACCATAAAACAAGGATTGCGTAAATGTAGACTGTTCTCGCTCTTATAACTTGGATGGCTCACCAACCAGAGATGAGTTTCAGCAGGTTCTGACCAGTTCTGGAGAACCGGTAGCAGAAATTTTGAGTAGTTTGGAGAACCGGTAGTAAAAATTCTGCCTGGCCCCGCCCCCATCTATTCTCTGCCTCCCAAGTCCCAGCTGATCAGGAGGAAATGGGGATTTTGCAGTATCCTTCCCCTGGATTGGGGAGGGAGTGGAGATTTTACAGTATCCTTCCCCTGCCACGCCCACTAAGTCACGCCCAACAAGCCATGCCCACAGAACCAGTAGTAAAAATTTTTGAAACTGACCACATTCACCAAACTATTGTCCATCAACCTGGTCAGATCTCCCCTTGTCTCTCACAGCTTGTGGGGGGTTGATCCAAAGTGAGATAGTATCACACTTGCTTTCTTTTTTAGACCACCGAGCTTTCCCGGGGGTGGGGGGGGGAGAGGAAAACCAAAAATCCATGCAGTGAATGAGAAAGGGGGAAGTTTCATGAGATTACATAGGATGGCATCAGGGCAGCTTCCTGTAGACCTTAGTTATTCGGCAACCTTGGCAACTTTATGATGGGTGGACTCCTAGCTGGCTGGGGAGTTTATGGGAGTTGAAGTCCTCCCATCTCAAAGGTGCCAAATTTGAAAACCGCTGCTATAGAGCCTGCAGGATAGCAAAGCCTTTTGCCTGCTGGATATGGTTGGGAGGAGCGAGGTGAAGGAAACGTAGCAGTTTTGACCACTTTTTCATGAAATGAATTCAATTTTCTAAAGAAAAACTTTCTACAACTTGCCAGCGTCCCAAAGTCAGCAGTGACCAGAAGAAACTCAGTGTTTCTTAACCGTGGCAACTTTAAGCTGGTGGACTTCAACTCCCAGAATTCTCCAGCCAAGCATGCTGGCTGGCTAGGGATTTCTGGGAGTTGAAGTCCACATAGTTTAAAGTTTCCAAGTTTGAAAAGCTTGAGAAAGTGGTCTAACTTCATGAAGGTTGGCTCAGCCTTCCATCCTTCTGAGGTTGGTAAAATGAGGCCCCGGATTATTGGGGGCAAATAGGCCGACTCTGTCAACCGCTTAGAAAGGGCTGTAAAACACTGTGAAGCGGTATATAAGTCCAAGTGTTATTGCTCTTGGTATTAATAAAGTGGCCCCTTTATGGCAGACAAACAGAGATAAATAAGACTCCTTCAAGAGAACTTGGAAGTATTTTAACACAGATTCTCTGCCCCATTGTACGCAGCCCTTCTGTTGAGTGCTGCCATCTGCAGATTCATTCATTCATTCATTCATTCATTCATTCATTCATTCATTCATTCAATTTCTATGGCTGCCCATCTCAGTCAATTACTCAGGGCAGCTTACAGCTCAGAAAATATATTCCAATAAAAAAAAAAAATAAAACCAGTAAAAAAAAAAACACTTAAAACAGATTTTGGAAGCTCACCTCCTGCTCTTTCTACTTTTCCAGTTGTTGAACAAGGGGACAGAGCATTATTCCTATCCCTGCACACCTACCACCATGTTGCCACGCAGTGCTTATTGGCATCACATCACCGGCTCACAGAACATCGCCGAGTCTTCCAGCTACGGGGGTGAGTGCGAACCTCGTTCCATTCCACGGGGATAGTTTCAGGATCATGTGAACTGATAGTACCACTTTATACTGCACTGGTGAGGCCACGCTTCAAATATTGCATCCAATTCTGGTCGCTGTGATACAAAACAGATGTTGAGGGTCTACAGAAAGAGTGCAGAGGAGCTCAACAAACACGATTAGGGTCCTGAAGGCTACAACATATGAAGAACATTGCAGGAATTAGGTATGTCTAGTCTAGTGAAAAGAAGGACTAGGGTTGACATGATAGCAGTATTCCGATATTTGAGGGCTGCCACAAGGAAGAGGGGCTCAACCTATTTTCCAAAACACCAGAAGGCAAGACAGAAAATAATGGGTGGAAACTAAACAAGGAGAAAAGCAACCTAGAACTAAGGAGAAACTTCCATCGGTGAGGACAATTAACCAGTGGAACAGAAGTTGCCTCCAGAAGTTGTGGGTGCTCCATCATTGGAGGTTTTTAAGAAGAGACTGGACAGCCATTTGTCTGAAAAGATATAGGGTCTCCTGCTTGTATAGGGTGTTGGACTAGAAGATCTCCAAGGTCCCTTGGAGTGTTCTGTTCTTTGACTGCTCTTGCATCCTTCCAGAACGTAAAAAGCTTTTTCTGGATTGTACACTACTAAATATAAACAACCTGACAGGACAGCTCTAATTCAATGCAACATTGAGATGATATTCTGAAGTCAATCATTGTACGTGCTGTGTTCCATTCGCATAATAATGTACAGGGGCTCAGTCCAAATGGAGTTATGGGCAGTTTTAAACTCTATTGATTTCCAGAGAGCATCTTTTCCATTTTGTCTCTGGAGCTAAGGAAGCAAAGTTCCATTTTGTCTGGATCCTGTCCAGTGAATTCATTTATTTGAAATGCTCCTTCATTCAGAGTTGTTCTCTATCTTGGTTATCGATTCCTCTGTTGTAAGAATTTGTGATGTTTTCTCTGATGGCTTCTCTAAAGCTCCCAAGGGGAATTATATAGAATAGAATAGAATTTTTTATTGGCCAAGTGTGATTGGACACACAAGGAATTTGTCTTGGTGCATACGCTCTCAGTGTACATAAAAGAAAAGATACATTCGTCAAGAATCAGAAGGTACAACACTTAATGATAGTCCTAGGGTACAAATAAGCAATCAAATCATACTAGGAGACAATCAATATCAATATAAATCGTAAGGATACAAGCAACAAAGTTACAGTCATAAGTGAAAGGAGATGGGTGACGGGAACGATGAGAAGATTAATAGTAATGCAGACTTAGTAAATAGTTTCACTGTTGAGGGAATTATTTATTTAGCAGAGTGATGGCGTTCAGGGAAAAACTATCCTTGTGTCTAGTTGTTCTGGTGTGCAGTGCTCTACAGCGTCATTTTGAGGGTAAGAGTTGAAACAGTTTATGTCCAGGATGTGAGGGGTCTGTAGATATTTTCACAGCCCTCTTTTTGACTCGTGCAGGATACAGGTCCTCCATGGAAGGCAGGTTGGTAGCCATGTTTTTTTCTGCTGTTCTAATTTTCCTCTGAAGTCTGTGTCTGTTGTTGGGTTGCAGAACCAAACCAGACAGATATGGAGGTGCAGATGACAGACTCAATAAGTTCTCTGTAGAACTGTATCAGCAGCTCCTTGGGCAGTTTGAGCTTTCTGAGTTGGCGCAGAAAGAACATTCTTTGTTGGGCTTTTTTGATGACATTTTTGATATTAGCTGTCCATTTTAGAACCTGCAATATGGTAGAACCTAGAAATTTGAAGGTCTCTACTGTTGATACTGTGTTGTCTAGTATTGTGAGAGGTGGACATTTGGAAGAGTTTCTCCTAAAGTCTACCACCATTTCTACGGTTTTGTGTGTGTTCAGTTCTAGATTGTTCCGGTTGCACCACGAGGCTAGTTGTTCAACGTCCCGTCTATCTAGATATTTATAATATTCAAATGTAACAGCAAAGAATCCAAGGCTGCCGATGTATGATAATAGTTAATAGTGGTCATAATAAGGCAGTTATAAAAGAATTCACCACAGCAGTAGGAACAATCGGTTTTACATATAATTTAAATTATTGAATTAGATTGTTCAAGTTAAATTAAATTAGAACAAGGGGGCATAAGCTGCCTTGAGTCGCCATGTGCGAGGAGGTGGCAATATAAATTTTCCAAAATAAATAAATAAATAACCTCAAACTTAAGGAGAGACATTCAAAAGTAACGATAAAAAGCATTACTTCATGGAAAGAGTAGCTTGGAACCAGCTTCCAGCGGAGGCTGACCAGCAGTCAGTCCTCAATAACCAAGTTTAAAGTTACTTGGATTACATGTCCTGTCCTCTGACAAAAATCAAAAGTAAAATAAAATAAAAATTAATCGGATATAAAAAATAATAATTAAAAATAATAAATTAAGTAATTAAAAAGAAAACAAAAATAAAAAATAAACTCAAAGGACAATCTGAATGGACCAGTAGGTTTTTTTTCCCCTGCTGTCAATTTTCTATGTTTCTAAACTATGAAGCTTCCTTGCGTTTGAGCTTCTTGGTGACTTCATGGACATCCAGATGTTCTTCTTGACTTACAGAGGTTAAAGGCAAAGAGTGATTTGCCTTTAACCTCTTCTGGGATGTCTTTCCAGTCTCCAGTCTCACTTCCACTTCTGAGATGAATGGGTGGTGTCCCATCCTCCTCTTGAGTAGGAATAATCCTACCTAGCTTTCCAATCTAGGCAAAGCTGACCAGGTGCTTTCACCGGCTGAGTCCTAATATAAATGCACAATTTATTTCTGCTTAAAAGAGTTCTGAAAGGTAGGATATATTCTTATGCATATTTAGATCTGGGAGAGAAAAGTTTGCCTAGAAACTTGCAAGAATTTCATGGTGCTTCATTAACCTCACTACCCTAGTTAAACCTGCCTTTTAACCTTTAAACCTGGATCTAGTCAAACCTGTCCATTAATCTTTGAACCTGAACCGGTCACCACAAATATGTCAAAGCAGTCAAAACAGGAGCAAGATCTGGAGAACTGGGCACTTTCTGCTTGCTGACCCTTGTTTGCTGCAGGGATTGAAAGTGGATCTTCCAAAGACTTAAAACCATTTGTAAAACAAAGCTGCAGTTTCTGCATCTGACAAGGAAACCAGTACAGTATTGGAAGCCCATAGTCCAGCACCAGGTGGCCAGAATCGGAGTGAAGAACCAAAATGTTCAGTGGCATTGTTTAAATCAGGGTTCTGCAACCTTAAACACTCAAAGAGCCCTTTGGACCCGTTTCCCACAGAAAAGAAAACACCGGGAGCCACAAAACCCTTCCCGTGCCTGACTATTTCTTGAGCGGCCACAAAACTAGCATATGTAGTTTAATTAAACCTTCTGTTTTTCTTTTCTTGGATTTATCCATGGTTGGGCCTACCGGCATTTGAAAAGCTCAATAAATCATGTGCTGGCGGGTGTCACACATTGGCAGTTGTGACGCATATTTTGAGTGACAGGGAGCCACAGCAGAGAGGTGAAAGAGCCACATGTGGCTCCAGAGCTGCAGGTTGCTGACACCTGGTTTAAACAGTGGTCTGATGCAAAGCAAAGGCTTAGGTGCTCTATCCAGAATGGTCCCATCCAGGATCAGCTCCAATTCTGAAACAGAGGTGGAAAATCCATTTTCTGTTAAGAACTGGGATAACCTCTTAGAGATTTCACGGCAGGGGTGAGGCTGAAGCAATAGGCTACATAGCAGAAACAGATAACTCTTAACAAGACCCGAATAGCTTCCTTGCAAAGGGCATTTGAGATTCTCTTGAAGAGGAGAGGTAGTTGTGTGTCTGTTAACTCTGGAAAAAAAGTTAACAAAAAAGGGAAAATGCAAGGACACTTTTCAGTTGCGTTTCCAGTCTTGTTGACGTGGTCCTTCTCCGTATTATTTTTCCAGACAACTCTACATGGTTGGCATCTTCTTGCTGGATGTTTTTGCTACTTCTCCACCAGCTGTGGGGTTATTTGGCATTCTAACTGGGCCCAATCCTGCTTCATTTCAGGGCTCAAATAAAGTCAATCAAATGCTGGAACTGCTAATGTGGCTGTGCAGAAGAACTGCTTTTAAGCCAGATGTCATGAACAGACGAAGTTCTTTCCGGTTCTTCCTTGGACTCTATCTTTTCTCTATTCTGTTCCATTCTATTCCATTCCATGCCACTCCACTCCACTCCGCTCTATTTTATGCTATGCTATTCTGTTTTGTTTTGTTCTTTCTGCATCTTAGCTCTCTGCTTTTGCATCATTGGGCCTTTGTGTTCCTGGAGGCTCAGTGAGTTCTCTACTCACCCCCACCGTTCTTTTTCTTTTTATTGAAAAGTTTTACAAAAAACAAAAAAATTCTTCCCCCCCACATTCCCCCCCACCCTTTTCCTTCCCTCATCCCACCCTCCCCCCCCAGACTTCCCAGAGCAAAATACAAGGTATTTCATTTAACAATCATAAACTAGATTAACCTACTTATCCTCGGACTACTAACTCCCCCCCTGAAACCTTAACTCCACTATAAATAACAAAATACTTCTAATACTTAACATTCATTCATAAGCTATCTGATATTTTCTTGTCTGATACTTATTTTGAATATAGTCAATCCATCTTCTCCATTCCGATACCTATCTTTCTTGTGTAGAGTCCTTCGAGTACGCTGAGATTTTCGCCATTTCTGCTAGGTTCGTTACTTTCAGTATCCACTCTTCAATAGTAGGCAAAGAGTCCTTCTTCCAATATTGTGCTACCAACAGCCTAGCTGCTGATATTAAATTCAAAATCAATTTAGTCTCTGATACTGTACAGTCCATAGTTATATCCAATAGCAACAATTGAGGAGTAAATTTCAACCTTCTTTTCAAAATATTCTGCATCACCCACCAAATTTTTATCCAAAATGCCTTGATTTTCTTACAGGTCCACCATATATGATAATAGGTTGCATCATCACATTCACATCTCCAACATTTAGCTTGCAAATTCGGGTACATACATGATAATTTTTTAGGATCTAAGTGCCATCTATAAAACATTTTATAAAAATTCTCTCTCAGATTTTGTGCTTGCGTAAATTTAACATTTCTGACCCAAATCTTTTCCCACATTTCCATCATCACTGGTTCCTGAAAGTTTTGTGCCCATTTTATCATACAATCCTTAACCAACCATTCTTCAAGAATTATTTGAATCCCCTTCCCTTGTTGGAGATGAACTGGTGGTCCCTGGAGTTCTTGATTCCTCTGCAGAGGACAGTTTATCCGTAGGACTGAATTTCCTCTCTTCCAATATTGGCAGAGTGAGATAAATCTGCTTCCAAAAGACCCACCTTTGACATCCTTGCCCTGCCTTCAAAGAACAGAAGCGATTGCTGAAATCTGTTCAATGATTTGTCTATTCCAGCATTCACTTTCCAAAAAAACAGATGCTACGGTCTATTCAATGTCCTTCAATATGCACGGAGGCAGACTTCACGCTGGCAGGAGGAAATGATGTGGCTCAATCCTGGGCAAATGCCCTCTACAGGTAGTCCCTGGCTTATGACCACAATTGAGCCCAACATTTCTGCTGTTAAGTGAGATATTTGTTAAGTGAGTTTTGCCCCGTTTTACGACCTTTCTGGACTCGGTTGTTAAGTGAATCGCTGCAGTGGATAAGTTAGTCACCCGGTTGTTAAGCAAATCTGGCTTCCCCCTTGACCTGGCTTGTTAGAAGGATCTCACATGACATTGGGACACAGCAATGGTCATAAGTATGAACCAGTTGCCCAGCATCTGAATTTTGATCATATGATCATGGGCAGGCCAGAAAGGTTGAAACTGTGAAAAACAATCATAAGTCCCTTATTTTCAGTCCTGTTGTAACTTTTAATGGTCACTAAATGAACTGTTGTAAGGCAAGGACTACCTGTAGTTTTAATCCTATTTATTCTGTATCCTTTTTACACATGCTATATTTCTATGGCCTATTTTATACCTACTTTATTCGCTCAATTTTGAATGTTAAAGGTAAATGTTCCCCTCGCACATATATGCTAGTCGTTCCTGACTCTAGGGGGCGGTGCTCATCTCTGTTTCAAAGCCAAAGAGGCAGCGCTGTCCGAAGACGTCTCCGTGGTCATGTGGCTGGCATGACTCAATGCCAAAGGCACACGGAACGCTGTTCCCTTCCCACCAAAGGCGGTCCCCATTTTTCTACTTGCATTTTTTACCTGCTTTCAAACTGCTAGGTTGGCAGAAGCTGGGACAAGTAATGAGAGCGCACCCCATTACACGGCACTAGGGATTCGAACCGCCAAACTGCCGACCTTTCAATCGACAAGCTCAGTGTCTTAGCCACTGAGCCACCGCATCCCCCTTGAATGTTGAATGTTACAGGTCTATAATTTGTAGGTGCCTCTGATACGAAAGAACTCAGGTCTTGAACCGGACGAAATCTCTCTTTCTGCCCACAGGTGACACCTACTCTAGTCCCCAGGCCAGCTCAGAGACTGACCTCTTGAACCGCCTAATCTTACTGAAGCCAAACTCTTCCAAGAGTGGGAAAAGTGACGGCAAAGACCCCACCTCGGCTACCCAATGAGGCCGCTCGTGACTGAGCGAGGAGAACTGTTGAGGTGCCAACTCAGGCCAAGGGACCGAGGATGTTTTTGTTTTTTTTTACCTGCTCCTGCCCTTCCACGAAAGGCCCAGGGACGACATTTTGCTGCAGGGAAACAGTGCAAGCTTTGCCCAGGTGGCTCCAACACGAACGTTTGAGATCCAGGAGCTGTGGACGGTCCGGTCAACGAGCCCAGCTTGGCCCAGGATGTCAGCAGGCATCCCGATCTTCTGAAAAGGACGAGCTATATATTATTACAACTATTTTCAATATATCGTATTGTTTATGCATATCCTATATATCCAGAGACGGGGGGGTGGGGGGGTCTCACCTGAATGCACAACTCTTGGCCATCAAGGCCAGAAGTTTAAACGGTCGGAGGGGAGGGTTCGGCCCCAAGGGTGGGGAGGGCGTCTTCCTTTCTCACATGGGGGAAACAGCACCTTGGACCTAGGCTGGGTTGAAGTCTTCCCACGTCATTTGGGAGCCAAAGGATGGACCTGCGAGGGGGTTGTGAGGCTGGAAGAGGGGCTGCCGGCCCAGGCTTTCAGAAACAGCCTCATTCCTCTGCCAACCGATCCATGCTGCACACCTCAACCAGGTCTTTGGGAGGCCCTTTGGCACAGCAACCCTGCAAGGGAGAGCAGAGCAACAAAAGATATCCTTGGGGACTTCTGCCTGCCCTCCTCGGAAACGCAGCTTGCTCAGCAATGCTTCCTCACAGACCCTTCGGCCCTCCCTGGAGACGCCAGCTTCCCCTCCCCTCAGCAACGGTAGCACAAGTTTCCTTCTGGCTGTGCTCTCTCCGCGGGGGCTGCCAGCTCAGGACAAGAGGGGGGGTGGGGGCTCGAGGCCTTGGTTCTGTTTGCTGTGCCCAAAAGCTGCTCTCCTTGGGGCTATTTGGGGCCGATCGTGAGCTGCGAGGGGTGTCCCTTTCAAACACGGGTGCTCTATCGGAGGTCTGTTCTTCACCCAAGGTGAAGACCACGGCTGTTCCCGAAGGGAGGAGATATCGATTGGGTTTCGCCGCAAGCCTCCTTAGATTTGAGCTTAGCGTGTGGTGTGAACCCAGCCACCGTGGTTTGTTTGCCGAGCAGGGTTTACAGCTTAGCAGGTACACTCAGTCCCATGTGGCTTACTCAACCAACTGTGGTTCATGCCAACCATTGCCTCAGCACAACGTAGAAGCCGGTGATGGCAAAAGGGGAAGCAGCTTGGGGTGGCCTCCTTGAGGCAGGGGGTTGTTGGAAGATTTATTACATTCCAGTCAGAAAGTTTTGCCTCTCAAGTCTATCTCCTACCTCTACTCCCCACCCCCCAACAAACCACCCCCAAGGCCTGGAAGCTTTGGCCACACCTGCCTTTCTCTGTCCTCAAGGGCAAGCTGTGGGCCCCACCAGTCAATCCCAACCTTCTTTTGATTGGCAGGAGACAATCCATTGCTTGTTTCCAGAAGGCCCCCCTAACTCCAATTCCCGGCTTCTTCTTCATCTCTTCTTGGACAGTCGAAAAGGTTGTCCACTTTTAGCCTGGCCCCTTGACCATGGCTTGGCCTTCAGGTAGAAGCACAGTGGAGGAAGTATCAAGTTTCGAGTGCTTTGAAGGACTCTATTGAAGGAAGCTCTCGACTCTCCTCCTTGAAAAGGCTCTCCTGAGAACACAGCTCCACCTTCTCCCTACATCCCATCCCATCCCTTCCCTCCTTTCCCGGTACAGTCAGTCAAGGCCGTCTTCTCCAAGCTGGTGCCCTCCGAATGGACCGCTCCAAATCCCATAATCGTTAGCCCGTACTGCCAAGGGGGATGATGTGATCGGACGCCCCGGTAAATTTGGAAGCTACCAGCTTGGGAAGGGCCATCTTGGTGAAATGCTTCCATGGAGCACCTGGATTTCCTATGCTGAACATTTTTTTAAACAGAAGCAATTGGTTTTCTAGTTTTACTATTTATTGAATAACTTTTAGAAGGGCTATCTTTTTATAGTCGTACAATTGGTAGTGTTGTTTTTTTTGTGTGTGTTCTTTTACTTTGTTCTTTTCTTTTTTTCCTCTCTCAATAATGCTGGAGATATTTGCCCTCTCTTGTGCTCTGTATGTGTAAATAACCATGTTTTGGATCCTGTGTGTAAGTGAGAGGAAGGAGACGTTTCCAAGCCAGGAGAGAGAAAACAGTGGAAATGAACGGAGGGGACCAGCCGATGTTCTAAACTCAGCTCCCAAGTCCAGTTGAAGTCTATTAAGCCAATGTATGGGATGGGGAAGGGAGGGAAAAGAGACCGCAGACTGCGGGATTCAAGAGCTGTAGCGAAAGCACCCAAATGTTTTGTAACTGATGATTTTTTTCCCCCCAGAATTCCTTTGCTCTTCTTCCCAAGGCCATCTGCAAAAACAAACACACAATTCTGAGCCTGAGATTAAATTAGCCACAGCCTCATCACTGCTTCAGAGTTGCCTCTTACAATTTCTTTCGTGAAGCGGAGAGGGTGGGGGAGATCTCGAAATGCAGCGGAATTGTGGGTGCAAATTTGGGGCATCCAAATTTGGGCAGGGATTGTTCTTTGCAATGCTTCTGGTTTCAAATGCTTTCTGCTCTGACTGTGAAAATGGATAAGGCTGAAACCGTTTTTCAACCTCAGCAAATTTTAAGGGTGCGGACTTCCAACTCCCAGAATTCCCCAGCAAGCATGGGTTTGACCAGATTTTGAATCTACACATCTGAAAGCTATTTAATAAATGCCGTACTGGACTAGCGTGGGGGTGGGGAACAAATGGCCATCCAGATGTTGTCAAGGTACACATCACAGCATCCCTCCTGTCAGATCTCAAGAACGACACACGGAATTACTTTAAAGTATCTTCATTTATTGTTCCTCACCCAGGGGTGAAATCCAGCAGGTTCTGACAGGTTCTGGAGAACCGGTAGCGGAAATTTTGAGCAGTTTGGAGAACCAGCAAATACCAACTCTGACTGGCCCCAGAGTGGGGTGGGAATGGAGATTTTGCAGTATCCTTTCCCCTGGAGTGGGCTGGGAATGGAGATTTTGCAGTATCCTTCTCCTGCCATGCCCACCAAGCCACACCATGCCCACCAAGTCATGCCGACAGAACCGGTAGTAAAATCATTTGGATTTCACCACTGTCCTCACCTATAGACAGAATCTTGCCAGAGTACAGCAACTAGTTGCAGAACTACAGATCTACTCTAGGAAAAGCTAGGGAGGAGCTATTTTTACCCTCTTCCTCCTAAGCAAACTGTCTAACTTTCACTGCCTTGTTGCTCTCTAGAAAGTGGCCTCTCCCTCCTGGGAATCCAGACTACATTCCACCACAGTGCTCCACTGTCCATTCCATCAAGGCTATGGATTCTCTTGGCTTTCCTCCATTGAAGAGGGGTAGCCACAGACCTATTTCCAGCAAAGAGAACCTCTGATGTTGGGAAGGATCACCCTCCAGCACCTATTTTACACCCTGCCAGCGAGTAGGGCAAGGCACCTATTCCAGATTAGCAATTTGTTAGTATTGAGTCATTTCCACAGCCAGATAAGGCTAAGTGTGCAATTAACAGCATCAAGTTGGCATAAATTGTGAAACGGGTAGATGCTTAGAGAAAAACGGAGGTAGACAAAGTTGAGCTAGGGTTGTTTGGGGCGCAGGTGGGCTTTGCCAAAATGATGTTTTGGTTGCTTTTGGCGGGTTGTTTTTTTTTTTTTTTTTAGTGGAACTGCTCAATCAATAAAACAGTCATTATGAGCTATGGTGGCAGTGGTTAGAATGCATTGCAGACTACCGGTAATTCTGCCAACTGCCAAGGGTTCGATCTCTACCAGCTCAAGGTGAATTCAGCCTTCCATCCTTCCAAGTGTCAGTAAAATGAGGACCCAGATTATTGGGGGCAAGAGGCTGATTCTGTAAACCATTTAGACAGGGTTGGAAAGCACTGTGAAGTGGTATGTAAGTCTTAAGTGCTATTGTTATGGCTATGCCCATCTGACCATTTCTTGACCCAAATAGTAAGCTGCTGGGACTTTGGAAAGGGTGCAGAGAAGAGATTAGGGGGCTGGAAGCTAAAACGTATGAAGAGAGGTTTCAGGAATTGGGTTTGTCTAGTGAAAAGGACTAGGGGAGACATGATAGCAGTCTTCCTGTATCTCAGGGACTGCCCCAAAGAAGAGGGAGTCAAGCTATTCTCCAAAGCACCTGAGGGCAGGACAAGAAGCAATGGGTGGAAACTAATCAAGGAGAGAAGCAACTTAGAACTAAGGAGAAATTTCCTGACAGTGAGAACAATTAATCAATGGAACAGCTTGCCTTCAGAAATTGTGGATGCCCCATCACTGGAGATTTCTAAGAAGAGACTGGACTGAAATGGTATATTTTCTGCCTGAGCCGAGGGATGGATTAGAAAACTTCCTAGGTCCCTTCGAACTCCGTTATTCTCTTCTGTACTGACTGTAAAAACCCAACCAGTCAAAACAAAAACTCACAAAATGCCCCTCAATTTATGATACAGGTGAAGGAAGAGAATTTTGGAAAATCCATTTTTGAAGTTAGCTAATAACGTTGCTAATACAGAAACTCGCCAAACATTCAAAATAAATGAGTAAAGTAAAATGAGCCATAAATCATCCTGTTAAAAACTCTAGCATATTTACCTTTATCCACTTAATATTGTAGGCTTGAATTCTAAATATAAAAAAGGTAAAAAAACTCACAACCTTAAGGCCCAAACAACCTTTTGAATAATTATGGACAGAGACATTTTTCATTTGTTCTAAAATTCTTCACCATGTAAGTAAACTGAAACTTATTTGAATTAGAGACCAGAACCAGAAATGCTTGGCAATTTTTAAACAATCTTGGGACTCTTTTATCCTGGATCAAATCCATTCAGTAAAAAGAGCAGAAATGCAAAGAGCTGGATTTTATGGAGTACGTTTTGAGAAATCCTAGCGATCTGATTTATTCTGGAGTAAGCTTAATTACGTTCCAAATCTTACAAACAGAAGCCCAGGAATAATTGTAAGGATTTTCTAGACATGCCGGGTCAAGGATTTAGCAACCTTCCCACATTCCAATTCCCATGGAAGATTCTTCCATATTCAGGAAAATTATTTAACATTTTCAGCTTGTGTCCCATAAAAACCTCTCCCAATATTTAAAAACTTGGTCTGAACTGTAATAGTTGTAATGAAAAGTTCTGTTCTGTTGCAAGCTGAGATCTAACATTCAAGAAACATGGAAATTCAATTAAAAAGCGATCTAGGTACATTTGGGCTGATATTGGAACAGAATTCAGGAAATTACTCCGATTAGCCAATTCTGTGTAAACTACCTTCTCTAAATGTCTGTGGAGAGTCTCAATCATCCCGGTCATGGTTGTCTCAAAGATTTTCCAAAAGGCAACTGGAATTTCTTGGTATTTTCTTGAAAAAGTTTTGTTTCTCATCCAAGAAGCTCCACAATGTGGTTTTTTTTTTTTTTTAAAAAAAAAAAAAAGATACCAAGAAAGTCCAGTGGCCTTTTGAAAAAGCACCTTTGGGACAATCACGACCTGGATGACTGAGAATCTCCATAGACAGGTACCTTCACTAAACAGAATTGAAGGGGATCCATTCATTTTTCCAGAAAGCCATTTAATTAACAATATGTGAACCAACCTTATCTGAAATGGCCACTGGTGGAAATGTTTGTATTTCAAGAACTACAGGTAGTCCTTGAGTTACCACCACAATTGAGCCCAAAATTTATGTTGCTAAGTGAAAAAGTTTTTGGGCCTTCTGGGCCCACAGGAAGTTGGCAAACGGGCTGTTTCCAGCCTCTGGAAGGCCTCCAGTGGGGTGGGGAAGGCTTTTTTCGTCCTCCCCAGGCTCTTAGAAAGCCTCTGGAGCGCTTAGAGAGCGCTCCATGGCTTAGGACCTGGTTATTTACAGGACCACCTGCTGCCACCAATAGCCTCCCACCGACCAGTACGCTCCCATAGAGAGGGGCTCCTCCGGGTGCCGTCGGCCAAACAATGTCGACTGGCGGCCCCCAGGGGGAGAGCCTTCTCTGTGGGGGCACCTACGATCTGGAACGAGCTCCCCCCGGAGATACGGATGATTCCGGATCTGCGTACCTTCCGTCGCGCGCTTAAGACGTTCTTATTTCATCAAGCTGGCCTGACCTAAATTTTTCCTCTTTTTAAATGGAAATTTTAAATTTGGTTTCAATTTATTGGGGTTTTAAAATTGGTTCAGCCAAATTTATTTAATTAGTTTTATCTCTATTTTAAATTTTGTATCTATATGTTTTATTTTATGGCTGTTCACCGCCCTGAGTCCTTTGGGAGTAGGGCGGTATACAAATTTAATAAAATGAAAATGAAAAATGAAATCTGGAGCCTGGGGAGGGCAAAAATGGGCCTACCGTGCCCACCATGCTGTCACATGCCAAAAGTGGGGGGGAGCATGGAATCGCGCGCATATGCATGGAGGGGACAGGGTGCCTAATTATGATGTGGGCGCGCGCATGCGTGACTACCCCGCACTCCCCCAGCTTTTGGCACGCAATGGCAAAAAGGTTAGCCACTCCTGCATCTCTCTTGTGACGTTGTTCTACAGGAATAGTAAATAGTAACACTGAAAAATGCTCACTATTTTTAATGAACATACAGACGTGTCCAAACGTACAGGAAAATATATATATTCACAAGAGTGCCATAAATACACTGTCAACAAACAGCAGAGCAGAATCCTGGGTTTTAAACGGAGAAGGGCTGCCACTGCAGCTGATAGATAATTTAGCCAATTCCACCAATACAACCTAAGTCTGTTTGTGGCTAAGACACACTAAGATGTCCAGGTGGAGAAAATGAAAAGAAGGGTGCTCTAAAAGAATTTTGAACCCCAAATACTTCTATCACCCTTCTTATCATTTTTCCAAACCGGACCCATTTTTGGTTAAAAACAGAATTTAATTTTTTTAGGTTGCCGTTGGTCCAATTGATCGTCAGGGTGGCCAGCGATACCACACGCTCCCCCAAAAGCCAAGGTTTTCACATCAGACGGATGAAATGGTGCGTTCGTTTTAACGGTGGTATAGAATAAGAGACAGTTTCACGTTCTTGTGACGAGATTTACAGGACACCGTTTCTTTGCTAGTCTCAGAAGAGATGCTCAAATGCTCCTAACTAACAGCTAATTGCTTCATCGACGCTGGTTGAGGCCGCTGAGATTCTTGAACTGCCAGATACAAAAATAATAAAACATTAAAAAAAAAAGTGAGGTAGACCATAAGAGAGTTAGAAGCTGCAAGCATGCAAAATGGGATAATACTGTTAGTCCAGGGGTGGGCAAATATGGCCCCTTTATGACCTGTGGACTTCAACTCCCAGAATTCCTGAGCCAGCTTGGCTGTCTCAGGAATTCTGGGAGTTGAAGTCCACAGGTTGTAAAAGGGCCACAGTTGCCCACCCGTGTTAGTCATTTCACGACAGTGATCCTTCCAAGCAATGATTTTTAAGCAGGGCTGCTTGAATGTTGATCCAAGGAACATTGCTTAAAAACCACCGATTTGCCAAAACTAGTTCTGGCGTGCCAGTTCATAGGAGATGTGAAGGGATCCCTCAAACACCTGATGGTAGCTTTGGGAAACAGGAATACAATATCTGATGTCAAATATGTGTCAGTTTTCGTGCCTAAGACGGGACTAGAACTCACCATCTCCCGGTGATTAGCCCAAATCACCCAACTGGCTTTCATGCCTAAGGCAGGACTAGAACTCACCATCTCCTGATGATTAGCCCTAAGTCACCCAACCAGCTTTCATGCCTAAAATGAGACTAGAACTCACCATCTCCTGGTGATTAGTCCTAAGTCACCCAGCCAGCTTTCATACCTAAGGCAGGACTAGAACTCACCATCTCCTGGTGATTAGTCCTAAGTCGTCCAACCAGCTTTCATGCCTAAGACTAGACTAGAACTCACCATCTCCCGGTGATTAGTCCTAAGTCACCCAGCCAGCTTTCATACCTAAGGCAGGACTAGAACTCACCATCTCCTGGTGATTAGTCCTAAGTCGTCCAACCAGTTTTCATGCCTAAGACTAGACTAGAACTCACCATCTCCTGGTGATTAGTCCTAAGTCACCCAACCAGCTTTCATGCCTAAGACTAGACTAGAACTCACCATCTCCTGGTGATTAGTCCTAAGTCACCCAACCAGCTTTCATGCCTAAGACTAGACTAGAACTCAGTCTACTGGTTTCCAGCCTGATGCCTTAACCACTAAATCAAAATGCCATACCAAGAATAAACTCCCAATAGCAAACTCCTGGACTTCTTGAGCGAACTGGCTAAGGAATTTAACAAAACGTTAGGCTGGAATTAAAGCACCCTTCCTGCATTCTGCTATTAAGTAACCTAATCCCATTAAAAGAAGTGAAGGCTTCTTCCTTTAAATTAACTGGGAAATTAATTGAGACAAAGGGGCTTGTTGCAGGTTATTTGTTATCTGTTTCTGCAAAGATTATTCTGAGATGAAAAGCATTCTGCTAAAACTAGTCATCCCTAGGAATTACATATTTCAGCAAAATTCATTATTTAGGGCAGCTCCCATATCCCATCCAACCCCTTTTAAAGAAACCATGATACTTTGCTGCGTTTTTCCATTCTGTAACAGCAGAAACATTCTCCAGGGAAAGACTGTTTCCGAGCAAAGGCTGTGGAAAATCCTGTGTCTGGAATTACTCACAGTAACAGCAGCGCCCATAAGTCCCTGAAGAAGGGCCTCTCCGGTTGCCTTAACCTAGAAGAATAAAACCACAGAGACGGAAAACTTCAACTACAAGCCAGCTTTTACATTTCGGGGGGGAAAAGGAATCAGGAAGCAGCCCCAGTGGTGCTCTCCTGCTGTGCTGAAGTCTCAGTATTTCCCACCAACATGGCCTTAGCATACAGGTAGTCCTTGATTTACGACTGTAGTGGATCCTAATACGCCTGCCTGGTCATAAAGCAGGCCATCACGTGACCCAATGGTAGGGCCTTTATTGGCAGCAGTCATTCAGTGAATGCAGTGAGTGGTGCGGTGGCCTAGAGGTGGAGCTCCCGCCTCACAATCAGGAGGCTGTGAGTTCGATCCTAGGTAGAGGCAGATATTTATCTCTCTGGGCACAATGAGAATATATCTGCTGAACAAAAACCTCCGCATTGGTGACAGGAAGGGCATCTGGCCAGTAAACACTCAGCTGCATTCAGTTGCCCAGACTCTACCCCGCAAGGGATTATGGGGTCATTAAAAGATGTTTAAGCGAATGCAGTCGCTGCAAAGCAAACACCATGGTCATTAAGCAAACGCATTGTTTGCTATGTTTGCCGAAAACCAAAAGCAGACACTTTATTTATTTATTTATTTATTTATTTATTTATTTATTTTTATTTGTTGGTCCGATTTATATGCCGCCCTTTTCCGGAGACTCAGGGCGGCTTACAATGCAGTCACATGACCATGAGGCACCGCAAACTACATTATTATTATTATACTTTATTGTATAAATAAATGCAGGCCAGTTGCGGAGAGCCCAAAATGGTGGCTCTGAGCTCTGAGTCTGGTGGCTCAGCAGACTAAAGCACTGTTATTAACATCCACTTACATCTGCTGCCTACAATTACTGCAAGTTCAAATCTCCCCAGGCTCAAGGTTGACTCAGCCTTCCATCCTTTCAAAGGTAGGTGAAATGAGGACCCAGTTTGTGGGGGCAATAAGCTGACTTTGTATAAATATAATACAAAAGTATGAAGGCTATTGCTTAGCACATTGTATGATGCCCTGAGTCTCCAGAGAAGGCGGCATATAAATCAAATTTAAAAAAAAAAAAGTGGTCATGGGATCAGAGGGAGGCCCTGTGGCCATCAGAACTTCGGAACCAAGTCGTAAATACCTTTTGGGTCCAATGTAACTTCAAACAGTCACTAAGCAATTGGTTGTAAGCTGAGGACTACCTGTACTCAATCTATCTTAAAGGCACGGTGGGATGTGGGCAGGATGCTGCTGCTCCAGAGAAGCAACCAAGCACCTCATCTGGTTGGAGGTATTTTGAGAAGTTTCAAGCTCAGGGTCTTAGCAGGATCCAAAAAAATATACATAAACCTACAGACCCAAGTGGAGGTGAAATAAAATGGATTAATTCTGGGGCTACTGCTGTGACTTAAAAGAGGACTTGCCAGAAACCGACAGAGGAAGATTGCTAAGCAAATTAGCTTGATTTAATGCAGAAGCTCAATAAAGCATTCTGAATAGTGCCCCTCCCCCCTTTTTTAAATGGAGTAAGACACACATATCTTGCCATTCAAGGTGTTGGTAATCACCTGTAAAGCCCTCCATGGCATGGGTCCACCTAAGGGACTGTCTCATCCCATTGGGATTGGTCCCCCCCCCCCCATCCGTGCCGGCAGAGGAGGCATTGAGGGCCCCACCGGCCAGGGAATTCCAGCTGGTGAGGTGCCGAAGGGCCTCCTCTGCTGTCGCATCTGCCCTCTGGAACATCTTTCCCCCTGGACTGAGGTCCTCTCCAACCCTCCTGACCGTCTGCAGGAACCTAAAGACTTGGCTCTGCTAGTTGGCAGAGGTTCTGAAGGAGGAGCTTCGCATTGGAGGTGGCTGACAGATTAATATCACCTCCTCCCTCCCTCCCCATCGTTTAGCTATGACTGGGTATTGAATTTTGTATTATTATTTTATTTATATAGTTTTATCTTTTTAATATTATAAGGTGCCCACAGTTACCCTGCGGTAAGATGGGAGCCAACAAATGTGATAGACAGACAGACGGATGGATGATAGACAGAGATAGATAGACAGACAGACAGACAGACAGACAGACATAGATATAGATAGATGATAGACAGAGATAGACAGAGATATAGATAGATAGATAGATAGATAGATAGATAGATAGATAGATAGATAGATGATAGAGATAGATGATAGATTTATTTATTTATTTATTTATTTATTTATTTATTTATTAAATTTATATACCGCCCTACTCACAAAGGACTCAGGGCGGTGAACAGCCAGAAAATAAAATACATATAATACAAACGTTAAAAACCATTTAAAATACATTAAATCCTTTGGCCCGGAAAACAAATTTAAAATACCCCAATTTATAAGACAAATTTAAAATTTTAAAAAGCAATTTAAAAGAGAGGTTAGGCCAGGCCAGCCTGCTGGAATAGGAATGTTTTGAGGGCACGGCGGAAAGCGCGCAGATCTGGAATCCTCCGTATCTCCGGATGATAGAGATAGACAGATAGATAAATAGACAGAGATAGATAGATAGATAGATAGATAGATAGAGAGAGAGAGAGAGAGACAAAACTCCTCCACACAACACACACAAAAGCATGTACTGCCAAATTATGGGAGCACGAGCAACACCTTGCAATGAGCCACACAAGCATGGGCAGTCTCACCATGGCATGGGGCAGCTTTCAGGCAAGACTGACCATGTGCCATCTTTTTGAATGGGCTGTGAATGCCAGAGGGTCAATCCACATTTTCATAAATGACTTGCTTTTCTGTCGCACAGACATGGCAACGTCCTTTATTTGGGGGATTGAAAATTTCAATCTTTTAAAAAGACAACGGCAGAACTGGAGGATGGGACCAAAGAAAAACTGCGGACTAAGGTTGAAAAATGTGTGCAGGTAAAAGGAAATAGCACAGTTCAAGACAGTGTGCTACTTCTGTAGAAGGAGATGTATGTCTTAGCTTAAATTTACTTTAGATTCTTTTTCTGTGTGGTGTTAAGTGAAGCCCAATGCCCAACAGCTATTCCATTCTTCAGCCTGGGCAAGAAAAAAATATTAATTTTAACTACAAACTTCTAGGAGGATGTTAAATTACATCATCCCCTCGAAGGAAGAAAATATTCATTTCTAGCAAACCAGCAGTATCCTACACAGTAATCAACCTAGATAATTTATTTTCCAATTTCTTTTGGATTTTCTGTTTAGTACCGTATTTCCCCGAAAATAAGACCCTGTCTTATATTTTTCTGAGCTCTGAAATAAGCACATGGCCTTATTGCCATGTGCTCAAAAGCTTGATTGGGATTATTATCAGGGGATGCCTTATTTTGGGGGAAACAGGGTAGCTAATCCTGATCAAAACAACTCTACAAGTCTTTGCCTATAGCACCGAATGTATCTGTGTTAACTTTAAAATTGAAAAGTTGTGGGGGAAAGATATTTTATGTCTTTTTTTTAAGGAAGTTTCCTTTTATTTATCTCTGATGAGATTAGTCTATCCCTCAAGGAAGGAAAGTCTGAAACTTCTAGTAACATAGCTAAGAAGCAACATTATTGAAATTATTTCAGTGTTTGATTTTTTGACCTTGTCATCTCCAGAAAGGCAGCCCAAAAAAGCCTTGTCAGCCCTTTGAGGTAGAACAGATCAGGAAACAGCCGCAAGAACTATTAAAGCTGGAACCTTCATGGACTATAGCAACAGAATCTTGAGAGTCTGACAAGTATTTCTCTTTCCTACTCTCTTTTAACAGAGAATAAATAGAAGGTGAGGCACTCTTGATTTTCCTTCTCTCCCTTTCTTGATTTTCCTGAGCTAGGTCCATGATTTCCTAATGGCTGCTGCATCTTTTCATGAAGGCCATCTCCGTAATCCTTTATACCCACTGAGGTTTGGGGAGGTAGAGGAAACACTTCCTGGGAAGACAGGTGGAAAGCAGCAGGAACCAGCAAGCCGGAATGGGACAACTAACTGCAGCCAATTCACCTTGGGACAACTCGCTGCAGGACAATTCAACAATTCAATTTAATTATTTCAAATAATTTAAAAAAATTTTTTAACTTTTGTCACTCACATTTCATTTTGCCCTTCCTTTGGCATCCTTTCCTTAATAGCAATAGCAATAGTGCTTAAACTTATACACCATTTCATAGTGCTTTAACAGCGGTCTAAGCGGTTTACAGAGTCAGCCTATTGTCCCCCAACAATCTGGGTCCTCATTTTACCCACCTCAGAAGGACGGAAGGCTGAGTCAACCTTGAACCTGGTGAGATTCGAACTGCCGAACTTCTGGCAGCCGGCAGTCAGCAGATGTAGTCTGCAGTACTGCATTCTAAGCACTGCGCCACCACAACTCTCATCTTAATGATTCTATTCCACTATTTCTTCGATATTAAAGTGTAACTCTTGTCCTGCAGAAGTTGCCCCGTGGCAAGTTGTCATAGCAGCCAGCAAGCTGCTAACTCAGAGCAGGAGGTGGGGACAGGGTGCAAAGTCCCAGGGTATATGTGGGAGGGGAGGTTTGAACCGCACAGCACTCCACTTTCTGATTTCAGCATGTCTATCGCAATATATACTGGACAGAGGGAGAGAAATGGTAGCTCTAGATAGCAGATGCTACACAATTACTCTATGCCTTTGCATAACTCCTGCTCTCTTATGGTATCCTGCCCCCAAGTCATGTGTTAAACTCATAATGATCCCAAGGAGTACAAGGTTCAACCTCCCCTCACCCCCATCCTGCGAGCAAGAAGACTTCTTCGGAATATACATGGATTTTCATATAAGAGCTCCAAACCAGAGGAAAATGAGCTCATTAATACTTTAGGCACCAGAAAATGGAAACTTAAAGAAAACTGCTTGAAAGATGTGCAGTCATAAGAGGAATGTGATATTTTTTTTAAAGTGCTCAGGACACCATGTGCCAGAAACATTTGGGTAAAAGTAATACTAAAAATAAACTATGTGCTTGATCAAAAATTACCTGGTTTATTGCGGCTTTTCCCTCCAAATAGGCTGGAATTTCAGCTCCCAAAATTTCCAGCCAGCCTTTGGAGGACATCAAGGCGGAAAACAAAATGACATTAGGTTACTTTTGTGAGTTTGGAGGGTGGAGGGGAGGGAAGAGAGCTTGGTTGTCTCCTTGGAAAACCTGCATGGCACAAGGGTCAGCTGGTCATAAATTCACAATTACAACTCACCTGCTTAGCTGTGTGGCCCACGTTCATTGCGTCAGCCACTCTGTTGTATAGGAAGGACCAAGTATCCTCAAAATCCGGGGAGGAATCCTGAATCATCACCAGTTCTGTGGTGTTATAAATTCCGGCCAGTATTACTCGGCGAGTGTACCAATTTATCTGCAAGACCGGGAATTAAGAGACTCAGAAGATGCGAGCCCCAATAACAAATGAAGGTTTTTGCAAACTGCGTTGATATGAAACTCCTACCCATGTTTTTAATCACAATTGGAGGGTCATTTGTCTATTCCATAAAAAACAAACACACACACATGCATTTAGTTTTCTGGTTGAACGTATCATGAAAAGTGAGTTCTACAAACCTGAAAAATAATTTTAAACATCAATTAATATGGAAATGTTATTTTTATGTTGCATGGTGTAATGTTGCTCCTATTAAGTCGTTGAAAGAAACACGTCTACAGAAGCATTGAAATATTATCCTGAAATGGAGCTTGCTGACTTTCCAAATAAAAACCATCTAGATCCTGGATGTGTCCCAGATGATTTTGATTGGTCTGGAGAAAAGACCAGATAGTGGTGATTTTCACTTGAGCTGAAAAACAAGCTGGACTTAATCTTTGTATCTGGCAATTAACACATCACACTGCAAGGTCTGGTCAGATCATTTTGTTTCTGGTCACTTAATAAACACACTCTAGAAAACCTTATGGAAAAATACAAGCCTGAAGGAATGCACAGGAGGCAAGATTTTGCTGTTAAGAGGCTACAACTCTATAATCACTTATACATGAAATGCAACACAATTAACCCAATACTCTCAACACAATACAAATAATGCTTGGAAACTAATCGAAGAGAGAAGCAACCTGGAATTGAGGAGAAACTTCCTAACAGTGAGGACAGTTAACCAGTGGAACAGCTTTGCCTCCAGAAATCATGGGTGCTCCATCACTGGAGGCTTTTAAGAAGAGAATAGACAGTCATTTGTCTGAAACTGTATAGGTTCTCCTGCTTGAGAAGGGGGCTGGACTAGAAGACCTCCAAGGTTCTGTTCTGTTCTGTTCTCCACTCCACTCCACTCTATTGTCACAGTGCTAATTACAACCACACTAGTGCACTGCACTATAACACTGAACATAAAAGTGTTAGCTGAAGAGAAATAGAAGCTTTGCCAGAAAATTAATACCTGAAGTCTTTTTACTCAGCATGATCAATAAGAATATTAGGAAGGACATAAAATACCTAATACTCCACATTATAACAGCGGCAAGATTAGCGTTGGCACAATTCTGGAAAATAGATCGTTTGCCAACTGATCAGGAAGTAATACAGAAAATTTATGTATGCGCAGAGATGGATAAATTAACTCTAAAATTACAGGACAAGGAAGATTCAAAATATTTTAAAATATGGAATAGCTGGTACCAGTGGATAAGTCAGAGAGAGGGAATGCTTAGAGAGGAAAGTTAGGAGAAATCAATGCAAATAAACAACTGCACTGTCAGAGAGATATAGAAGGAAATAAGTCACTGTGCGTATATATATATGTATATATAACATTAGGAAGTAGTTAATAGATGAAGTTGAGCACTATATATGTATAGTATATGTACTTGTAATTTGTATGTTTGATTAAGAAAAACTTGTTCAGTTTTTCTTATAATTGTTTTAAAGGTCTTTTTTAAATACGAATAAAGTTTGTTTAAAAAAAAAAAAAGAAGCTTTGCCAGAAAAGCTACTGCAAAGTTATCTGTGGTGAAGAGACATAATGAGCCATATCCAGAATTTCCTTCAAGCGCAAGAGAAACTTAACTATAACTATGAAAAATCTACATATATAAAGACTCACAATAAGGAATAGGCTGCTTTGCACTAGCTTCGGTGATGCTAGAAGCATTTTTGGCCGTGGCTATGCAGGTTGTGGTTGCATTACTTCAAAGCAGAGATCTAACGGTATTATAGTCATGCTATCACTGTAGATTCTCTACCCTGGAGACTCTGAATCGCCTCTTTGGGAGAGAGGCTACAAGCTACATTCACTGAAGCAGAAGGGAGGGGAATGGCTAAAGCTTTTAAAGCTTCTCGTTTTTACTGTTTTAACATTTTTTTTTAATGTGATTGTTTTATCATGATGTCAGCTACCCAGAGTTGCTCAACAGCTGAGATGGGCATTGGGCAGCATATAAATTTAATAAATAAAGGGAAATAAAAGCAGGCACCCTATCGCAATTTCCTACTGATTGGGAGGGAGTGTTATTTTACAAGTCACTGAGATTCCTGAGGCACCACAGCATTAAAAACAGCTTTCTTTAAAGCTTGATTTTAAAGAAAACTGTTGACTTTTGACTTGGGAAAAGTGCAGAGAAGAGCAACTAAGATGATTAAGGGCCTGGAGACTAAAACATAAGAAAAATGGTTGCAGGGTTAGTCTAAAGGAAAGAAGGATTGGAGGGGAACATGATAGTTCCAGTGTACCAATATTTGAGGGGCTGCCACAAAGAGGAGAGGGTCAACTTATTTACCAAAACACCAGAAGGTAAGAGAAGAAACAACGGATGGAAAGTAATCAAGGAGAGAAGCAACCTGGAATTAAGGAGAAACTTCCTTACAGTGAGGACGATTAACCAGTGGAACAGAAGTTGCCTTCAGAAATTGTGGGTGCTGCATCACTGGAGACTTTTAAGAAGAGACTGGAACTGTCACTTGTCTGAAATGGTATAGGGCAGTGGTGGGTTGCTACCAGTTCTCCCCGGTTCTTGCGAACCGGTAGTGGAAATTTTGAGTAGTTCGGAGAACCAATAAATACCACCTCTGCCTGGCCCCACCCCCAATCTATTTGCTGCCTCCCGAGTCCCAGCTGATCAGCTAGAAGGAAAAAAAATCAAGGCTCACTTGACAAAGAAGAGAGAGAGAAAAAACAAGACACAGTCGCTTTAAATTGAGAAGCCAAGAAGCCTCCCAACTGATTGGCTAGAACCGATCCGCTCCTTGTAAACCGGTCGGTGGTGGTAGATTGGCAACTGAGGCCAAGCTGCCTGGAGGCAGTTTCCGATGCTCTCGGTGGAGGCAGAGCGGCAAAAAACTGTTTAAACTCTTGCCGCGGCACTTCAAAGGGCTGCCCTACAGTTGATCAGCGGTAAAAAGCAGTGTGGTGGTAGACCAGTGCGCTCCAAAAACAAATGGGTAGACCGGATATGGCACTGCAAGCAGTTAAAAGTCTGGTAGACCAGTACCTCTGCTAAATCCTAAAGAATTGTTTGTCACATGACCATCAAGCCACGCCCACAGAACCGGTAGTAAAAAAATTTAGAACCTACTCCTGGTATAGGGTCTCCTGCTTGAACAGGGGGTTGGACTAGAAGACCTCCAAGGTCCCTTCCAGCTCTATTCCAAATTGAATTGACAGAGACAAGTAACTTGGAAGCGAGTCTATAGTTTCCAAGCAGACTTTCACTTTCCATTCCAAGCTATCCGGTGTGGGAAAAGGCATTCATTTTCAGTTCTATAAATGTTGCATCTTGTGCTGCCTCAAAGTGCTGCACTGATAAATTAGAAACAGCAAAAATAAAAAAAATAAAAAACCAGTTGCCCCCCCTAATTTCCAAGACAGCAGGAGGAGAAAAAAGTAAACCAGACTCTTGTGGAAGCTGAATTTCTTAAAAGCTCCACTACGATTTGCATACTCTTCAGAAAAAAAAACTAGCTTCCTGGTGTGATTTCTGTCTTTTATTTGGCTTTCTGGTTTATTCCTTTAATTTGTCCGTGTGCCATTTATTTGTTACTGCAGTAGCTGCTGTTTTATTCTTGCACGGGTTTATTAAAACCATTTATTAAAAGGACCTGCTAAGCTCTTCTTATCTCTTTCTTCTCTTTATAATAGGTCAAGTAGTTCATTAATTGCTTTAATTAAGAAGTAATTTACTTTGTTTTTATTTCCAGCCCAAAAAAAATCCAATGGCTCTCATCATTAAGAACGGAGTATTTTAGGTAACTGCTTTAAAAAGTTTCCAAGCAGAATCTTTCCTTTTCTTCCATCCTGGATGGAGGGAACCCGAAGAGCAGAACTACTGGTAGGTTTCAACTTGGCAAATGCCCGATTCCACTCTGGGTACCCCTAAGATAAAGACCCCACCCCACCCCTTATTTGCTGTCTTCTACCAAAAGAGAGTTCCAAGAGGAACATTTGAATGCAGCATGGATTTTATTCATTGGCAGAATTAAACCAATTGTAAAAGTGTTATCTGTTTTGATCTGATAATTTACAGTTTGGCAGCGTTCATGGATTTTATAAGGTTGCGTTACATAACTCTTTAGAGGTCTTCAAGAAAGAAATGGTGATTCATAAATATTAGAAAGACAGGCAAAAAATAGAAACGTAGCCATATCTGGTATATCACTTCAGTACTGCCTGTTCTATAGTACAAATAGAAACGGCTGGTTTTAATTTATAAAACAAAATGCATCTTTTCTAATCTAGAACCAGGGCAGCCTTGATACAGGTAGTCCTCGACTTACAACCACAATGGAGCCCAAAATTTATGTTCTTAAGCAAAACAGTTGTTAAGTGAGTTCTGCCCCATTTCATGACCTTTCTTGCCACAGTTGTTAAGTAAATCACTGCAGCTGTTAAGTTAGTAACAGACTGTTAAGTGAATCTGGCTTCCAATTGATTTTGCTGGTCAGAAGGGACCAGCAACTGTCTTAAGTTTGAAAAACAGTCATGTCACTTTTTTCAGTCCCCTTGTAACTTTGAACGGTCACTAAATGAACCGTCGTAAATCAAGGACTATCTGTACTAATGATCTCCAAGCCACTCCTATGGATTAACAGATGTCCCTTTGCTCTCATCTTTTGCTCATGAACCTAACCTGTTTCTCTTTAGAAATGAAGCTTGAGTGTTGCGTACAATATCTCACTTAATTATGCGTTTCTTGGAGAACAGTTTTGCCAGGGAGACTAGAAACACTGACTACTCTGAACCACAGGAAGCCTGAGCATTTCTTCCCCTGCAGTCCACAGCAGCTTGAACCCAAGAAGATGGGAGAGAAAACTTTTCTGCAGCCCTGAGTTAAGTCACACCAATCCCGCTAAACTCCCACATTGCTTCCATTTCTGCTGGGCATAATTTTAAGGTGTCGTGCGCCACAGGAACTAAGCAACTGCAACAGGTGGATAGGTATGTCTTATTTCAGCCAGTGTTTCTCAAAACTTAACAACTTCAAGATTTGTAGACTTCAACTTCCAGAATCCCCAGAAGTCTACAGATCTTAAAGTTGCAAAGGTTGAGAAAAGTGACTTTATGACCAGTGGACTTCCAACACCCAGAATTCCTCAGCCAGCCAGCGTGGCTGGGGAATTCTGGAAGGAAGTCCACAAGTCTTAAAGTTGCCAAGTTTGGAGACCCCTGCCCTAAGCCATGGTTTACAAGTCACAATATATTAAGCCAAAGCCACGGGGTTCTAGCCCAACATGTGAACATTACATTTCACATTTTTTCCCCAAAAGTCGCCCCAAATATATTTGCCCTGCAAAGCAGCGTATTTCAAACCTCCCCATGGCCTTTCTAAATCCCAAATGCCAACCCCCATCTCAGACTTACATCGGTGGACTGATCTCCTGCATAGTGCCAGATGTCATCCACCATGGTGGTAAGCAGGTTGAAGCTGGCTGGAATATTGTGTGGCATCAGCAACACACTCATAGCCTGAGGAAAACGAGAGAAACGGGTTAAGCAAAGAGGACCGTTCTTAACCTCCGATGCTCCAGCTGTTTTAATCTTCTACGTATTACGTGAGACTTTGGGGGAAAGGGAAAGGAAGGGGGAGAAATGAACCAAGATACCAAACGGATAGCCAAATAAGATAAATTAGGCCAGGGAGATGGAAGTTCCTCCTTTATTCGACAGCAGGGGTCTCCAAACTTGGCAATTTTAAACTTTGTGGACTCCAACTCCCAGAATTCCCCAGCCAGCATTCTGGGAGTTGAAGTCCACAAGTCTTAAAGTTGCCAAGTTTGGAGACTCCTGTTCCTAGAGCTTGAATGCTGCTCAGAGGGTCTCTTACTCTCAGCCCAACGAGCTTAAGCAGGAAGAGTCACAGTGGGCTTTTTGCCTTTCTTTTTTCCTAGGCCCGAATTGGGTATGTCTAATCTAGTGAAAAAAAGGACTAGGAGTGACAGGATAGCTGTCTTCCGATATTTGAGGGGCTGCCACAGTGAGGAGGGGGTCAATGTAATTTCCAAAGCACCAGAAGGCAAATTTCCTGCCAGTGAGAAAAAATAACCAGTGGAATAGCTTGCCTTCAGAAGCTACGGGTGCTCCATCGCTGGAGATTTTTAAGAAGAGATTGCATAGGCATTTGTGTGGATAGGGTTTCCTGCTAGAGCAGGGTGTTGGACGAGAAGACCTCCAAGATCCCTTCCAACTGTGTGTTTCTGTTATTCTGATTCCTGGGACCATTTAATCGGAGTTAGATGGCTGACAAATTTGTTCTGATGGCAAGTGAATTGCTTGTTTGTTATTCATGAATGAGATTCTAGCCCCTTGTGCAGAAACGTAAGATATCAGATATGGTTCTCCATTTTCCTATCCTTCACTACAACAAAGGGTCCCTCCTTGAGGAGATGGGCAGTTCTGAAATGTGACAAATTAATTAGTAAACGTTTATTTGTTTACTTGAATTTATAAACCACCCAACTCCAAAGTCCTCTAGCTGGAGCCTCTCGGACAAGCCTCTCTCTGCAAAGTTTTTAGTTTTAGTTTAGTTTATTTTGGATTTATATACTGCCCTACTACCAAAGGACTCAGGGCGGTGAACAGCCAAAGATAAAACACATATAGTATAAAATTTAAAAAACAATTTAAAACACATTAAATAAATTTGACCCATACTGATTAAAACATCCCTATTTTTAAAAAGAAATTAAAATTAAACAATTAAAAGGAGTTAGGCCAGCCCAGCCTGCTGGAATAAAAAGGTCTTGAGGGCACGGTGGAAAGTGCATAAAGCAGGGCTGGGCTGAGAATGATTGACTTAAAGTCCCCCAAGGCTTCTTGATCTCAAGGGGGACTGGAACCAGGGCCTCCCTCTTCTCAGGGCAGTCCCTTCACTGCTACCCCACCCTGGTTCTGGCATCGAGAGGGAAGGACTTGCCCAAAGTCTCCAGGGAGCTTTTGGGGTTGAGGGGGAACTAGAACTTGGATTTTTCTACTCCTAGTCCAGCACTGTTGCCATCATACTCTGTTGGCTCTGAGAAGAGGGAGAGGACTAAACTCAGCAATAAGCTGAGTTTGTATAAAAAAGAAAACCGCTTTGGGGGCGGGGGGGGGAAGCCGTACTAAGCAGGTATATACAAAAGTATGAAGGCTACTGCTTAACGCATTGTAAGCCGGCCTGAGTCTCCGGAGAAGGGCGGCATATAAATTGAACCAATAAATCAATCAATCAATATCTCAGTTCTCTCTCTCTCTCTCTCTCTCTCTCACACACACACACACACAATCCTTGGTTGTATAATCAGAGGCATAGAATCAAAATCACATGAAGTATTAGTATACTTTATAAAGTCTTCGTAAGGCCACACCTGGTATACTGCATCCAGTTTTGGTCCCCACATTGCAAAAAAGATGTTGAGACATTGGAAAAAGTGCAGAGAAGAGCAACTAGGATGATTAGAATTTCCTTCAAGTGCAACAGAAACCCTTTGGGAGAGAGGCTACTACATTCATTGAAGCAGAAGGGAGAGGATGGCTAAAGCGTTTAACACTTCTTGTTTTTAACATGTAAATTCTTTTATGTTATTGTTTTATCATGATGTCAGTTACCCAGAGTCGCTCAACAGCTGAGATGGGCATTGGGCAGCATATAAATTTAATAAGTAAAGGAAGTAAAAGCAGGGACCCTATCAGCAATTTCCTACCGATTGGGAGGGAGTTTTATTTTACAAGTCACCCAGATTCCTGAGGCACCACAGAATTAAGACCAGGTTTCTTTAAAGCTTGATTTTAAAGAAAACTGTTGACTTGGAAAAAATGCAGACATGATTAAGGGCCTGGAGACTAAAACATATGAAAAACGGTTGCAGTATTTGGGTTTGGCTAGTCTAGAGAAAGGACTAGGGGAACATGATAGCAGGATTCCAGTATTTGAGAGGCTACTACAAAGAGGAGGGGGTCAATTTATTCTCCAAAGCACCAGAAGGAAAGACAAGAAACAATGGATGGAAATTAACCAAAGTGAGAAGCAACCTGGAACTAAGGAGAAATTTCCTAACGGTGAGAGCAATTAACCAGTGGAACAGCTTTGCCTTCAGAAGTTATGGGTGCTGCATCACTGGAGGCTTTTAAGAAAAGACTGGACAGTCACTTGTCTGAAATGGTGTAGGGTTTCCTGCTTTAGCAGGGGGGCTGGAGTAGAAGACCTCCAAGATTCCTTCCAGCTTTATTCCGATTCTGATGTCTGTCTGTCTGTCATCTATCATTTACATCTTATCGGTCTCTATCCAGCCATCTACACACACAAGCCATATGCATATGGCATGTATTAACACACAAACACAAACTTTTTTTAACTTGATGAATGTCACTGCATTCCTTGGGGCCCAAAAGTCTTTTAAAATTTGTTTCAGAAAGCCACAAAGACAAAAAAAGAGCCAGCAAGGATCAAAACTGGGGCACTGCTGTCTGCCTTCGCTCTCCAGACAAAAACAGCACTTTGGGGTTCCATCCAAGCAAGAGAAGAAGATCAGTTTGGACTTGGGGTTGGAAGTTCATTCGCACAAGAGGGAAGAAAAAAGAAGTAATTTCTCTCTGCTGCGTCTCCCAAGTAGATCGCTAAACGGAGAAGCATTCAGCCATCAACATGCTCTTTTCTAAACACACTGAGACAATCTAGGAACATTGCAAGAAACACCAAGGAAAGCAGTTTAGTTTTATACCTGAGGCCATTTTTCAATATATGGAATGAGCATTCTCAGCCTCGCTTCTAAAGCATCCTTTATAAACTGGTCTGTCGTCTTCTTCCTTTCAAAAGAGAAGAATTATTTAGTGCAATTCGCTCTTGCCTGCCTCTCGCGCTCGCTCAAGGCCTCTACTCAGGATGCCAAAGGCAGGTTACCTGCCAAAGCACCGTTCTGGAGCAACCTTCCTTGTGCTCAGTGCAGCTACCATCCCACGCACTGCTATTTGGAAGGCTAACGCAGCCCCGCCCCTTCCCATGCTCTGCCTGGGACTCACTCCAGTTGGCCCAGTTGTACCAGCTTGTGCTGTTCCTCAAGAAGTTCAGTGAGTTTGGAGTTGCTCTGGGACACAAAGTGGAGAATCAGTTCGCTGCCGTCATTGTGAAACAGCCCTGCTGCAGCAACAGAGAGACCTACGGACTGGAAGGGAGGAGAAAAGTCGAGTTGAACAATTCCCACCCAGGAATAAATTTCTGCAACTTTAAACAGGCAGGGATCACAAACGAAGCAACACTCATTTGGCCTAACTTCTCTTTGGGAAGCATATGGCATTTCATAAACGGACTAGAAATATATACTGTCATTACATTTCGATTAGTACAGGGGTCTGCAACCTTAAACACTCAAAGAGCCATTTGGACCCATTTTCCACAAAAAACAAAAAAACAAACACCGGGAGCCACAAAACCTTTCCCGTGCTTGACTATTTCTTGAGCTAGCATATGTTGTTGAATTAAATGTTCTGTTTCCTTCTGAAACTTTTCTTTTCTTGGACTTATCCACCATTGGCCTACCGGGGGTTGAAAAACTCAATAAATCACGTGCCAGCGGGTGTCGCACATTGGTGGTTGTGATGCATATTTTGAGTGACGGGGAGCCGCTGCAGAGGGGTGAAAGAGCCCCATGCGGCTCCAGAGCCGCAGGTTGCTGACCCCTGGATTAGTAGAGCCCAATAAAACCAATGTTAAAAAGATCTATGTTTAAATATCAACGTCTAGGACTCTAGGCCATCTAATCATTGATGTGCAGCATCGCTTACAGTTTTTTAAAAAAATCAGATACTGGACCAGTAAATGCCCTCAGCTTACAGCCGGTCACAATGTGATTTACAGTTTGGTGTGGGACTCCGCAGTCACGCTGAGGGGAGAATACTATGCCCCATTTATACACTAGAAAATCCCGGTGAGCACCGTGTGAGGTGCAAATCCTATTCAGGACTGTCCATGGCTGAGGTGGTATACTGGTACAGGTAACCCTCAATTTACAACCAGAACTGAGCCCAGAATTAATGGTGCTGAGGGATTAATATTGAGTTTTGCCCCGTTTTACAATTTTTCTTGCTACATTTGATAAGTGAATCACTGCAGTTGGTAAATTAGTCACATGGTTGTTAGGTGAATCTGGCTTCCCCGTTGACTTCGCTTGTCAGAAAGTCGCAAAAGGGGGATCACGTGACCCTGGGACACTGTGACGGTCATAAGTATGAACCCATTGCCAGCATCTGAATTTTGACCACATGACCATGGGGATGCTGCAAAGATTGTAACTGTGAAAACTGATCCTAAGTCACATTTTTGAGGGCCGGTGTATCTTTGACGGTCACTAAACAAACTGTTGTAAGTCAAGGACTATCTGTACTTGTAATGATCAAGTTGCCAGGGTTCTCTCAGAAGAATCAAGATAATGTATGCGGAGCTGTCATTTCCCCTCCCCCCCCCGCCCCTTTTCAGCTGCATTAGTGTCTCTCTTGACCCACCAAGCAATTTTAACCCAGGTCCTCGGTAATTTTCATGTCATAAAAATAGGAAATTCTGTCTTGTATTGCAAATCTACTAGGAAATAGTTGACGTACAACAGTCCATTTAGTGACTGTTCAAAGTTACAACGGCACTGAAAAATGTGACTTAAGACCGTTTTTCAGAGTTTCGACCTTTGCACTATCCCCATGATCATAAGATTAAAATTCAGACGCTTGGCAACGGGTTCATACTTATAATTGTTGCAGTATCCCAAGCAGGGGTGAAATGCTCCTGGTTCGGACCGGATCACCCGATCCAGTAGCGATGGCGTCGGGTGGTTCGGAGAACCGGGAGCAAAAATCTCTGCGCCTCCCACCCCTCCACCATGCCAGCTGAGCCGCGCAATCATCAGAAGCTGGGGTTTTTTTTACTTTTAAAAGCATTTTTTCTTGCAACCTCTTCGGACGAAAAAATACTTTTAAAAGTAAAAAAAAAAGCCTCTGATGATCGTGCAGCTCAGCTGGGATCGTCAGAGGCTTTTCAAAACATATTTTTCTGCAACCTCTTAAGGTTGTAGAAAAAACGCTTTTAAAAGTAAAAAAAAAAAGCCTCTGATGATCGCGCTGCTCAGCTGGGATTGACAGAGGCTTTTAAAAGCATTTTTTTCTGCAACCTCTTAAGGTTGTAGAAAAAATGCTTTAAAAAAAAAAGTTGGCCACGCCCACCCAGTCACATTACCCCCACCCCACCAAGCCACGCCCACAGAACCAGTGGTAACAAATTTTACATTTCACCACTGATCCCAAGGTTGTGTGAGCCCCTTTTGCAACCTTCTGACAAGCAAGGTCGATGGGGAAGCCAGATTCACCTAACAACCGGGTTGCTACCTTATCAACTTCAGTGATTCACTTAACAACTGTGGCTTGAAAGGATGAAAAATGGGGCAAAACTCACTTAACTGTCTCATTTAGCAACATACATTTTGGCCTCAATTGTGGCCGTAAGTCGAGGACTACTTGTAGAACCTATTTTGCAAAAAAACCAGCAAACAAATGGGGGATACTGAGAAATTTCCTGCACATCAATCCTATTGACAAGGAGTTAAAAATGTTAATTCTGAATAGAATTTCAAGTTCTACACCAAAAAAAATTCTCAAAGAACAGCGACAGTAATAATGTGAATTTGGAACTCAGTTAGTTAGTTAGTTAGTTAGTTTATTTGATTTGTATACCGCCCTACTCCCGAAGGACTCAGGGCGGTGAACAGCCAACAATAAAATACATAGATACAAAAAATTTAAAACCAGAATAAAATCAAATTAAATCATTTTGGCCCAGACAGATTAAAACACCCCAATAATTTAAAAACAGATTAAAATTTACATATTTAAAAAGGGGAGAGATTAGGCCAAGGCCGCCTGATGGAATAAAAAGGTCTTCACAGCACGGCGGAAGGAGCGCAGATCCAGGATCCTCCGTATCTCCGGGGGGAGCTCATTCCAGATGGTAGGTGCCCCCACAGAGAAGGCTCTCCCCCTAGGGGCCGCCAGTCGACACTGTTTGGCTGACGGCACCCGGAGGAGTCCCTCTCTATGAGAGCGTACTGGTACTTTAAGCTAAAGTTAAGACCCTCTGGGTCTTCTCTTGATACATACCTTAGCTCCTTCTGCAATTGCATCCATTGTCCAGCCATGAGTGGGCACAAATTTCAGAGCTGCTGACAGAATCCTATTCTGTAGCTGCTCCTCACTCTCGTAGCCCTCTGATTCTTCACCCCCTTGATCTGTGTAACTAGGGGTAAAAACATAGGAAGGCATGTCTTACAAGCACTTTTAAACATGGAAAGTCCAAAGGTTTTATTATTTCTCCTAATTACAACTGATGCCATCATGAAACAGGGCATGCCTGTTTGATAAATGGTTGATTAACATAGTTTGTTTAGACACAATATTTTGGGTTACAACATTATAGGCAGCTTTGATAAGATAGACATACATCAAATAAACTACATTATGACTTAGCATTTATTTATTTATTTATTTATTTATTTATTGGTTCGATTTATATGCCGCCCTTTTCCGGAGACTCAGGGCGGCTTACAATTTGTTAAGCATTAGCCTTCATACTTTTATATATACCTGCTTAGTAGGGCTTTCGGGCCCCGCAAGTGGTGTTTTTTTTTTATACAAAGTCAGCTTATGGCCCCCACAATCCGGGTCCTCATTTTACCTACCTCGAAAAGATGGAAGGCTGAGTCAACCTTGAGCCTGGTGAGATTTGAACTTGCAGTAATTGCAGGCAGCTGGTGTTACTTAACAGTGCTTTAGTCTGCTGCGCCACCAAGCCTCATAGATTTCTATAAATCTAGCCAGCATTTATCTATCAATGTTGACAAGTGCATGAACACCACACCCAATCATTCTAGAGATGCCTGGTTCACAAAATTGCTCAGTTGTCAATCTGAACACTGCTTTGCAACATCCTCGGAGTAAGATGGAAGCATGCCAGCTGCTGAATTACTTACTAAATTGTGTTCATTATACTTTCCCAAAGCGAATAATTGCTACTTTGGGGAAAGAAGAGAGCTCACAGTCATTTGGGACAGAAATTATGCAAATTACCTGTGGTGTGAACCTGGATGCTTTTCATCCAGGGGGGAAGATGCTGAATATTGCTGACTGGGAGGTGGGAAGGGGGGCTGTTTCTGTTCTTCTGAAACTCTTTGCAGTGCCACTGCAGGATGGAAGGCCCGCTGAGATTGATACAGCTGGCTTCGGAAGACTGAAAACAGAAATTAGTTGAGTAACACACAAACCTACCGAATCATCTTGTATGCTGTGAAGGCCCCCTTATACATTTCAGGATTCGAAGCCGAAGCTTACAACAGACCTATGCACAAAATCATGCTGCCTAAGAGTAAGACATGTGTATACACTTTACAAAATACCGTATTTTTTGGAGTATAAGACGCACCTTTTTCCCCCCTAAAAGGGGGTGAAAATTTAGGTGCGTCTTATACACCGAATGTAGCCCTGCCCACCCACTGGCCTCCACCCTTTGGCCTCTGCCTCCCAGCAATTTACCTCCTTGCAGCAAGCAGAAACAGCCCATTTCAGCTTCAGCACATCCTAATTAGCACAAGTTGATTTTCCCTTGGATCAGCCTCCCGACTCTCAGCTGTTTCAGGCTGCAGGGATTGCCATTACCTATTGCTGTGCGGGCCTCTGCTGCTTGCTGCAAGGAGGTAAATTGCTGGGAGGTTTTTTTTTTTCTTGTGCTAATCAAGCTATGCTGAAAACGAAAGTAAAGCAGGCTATTTACTGTTTGTTGCAACGGCAAAATTGCTGGGAGGCAGAGGCAGATTTCTTTTTCTTGTTTTCCTCACCAAAAAAGGTAGGTGCGTCTTATAGTCCAGTGCGTTTTATACTCCAAAAAATACGGTATGACACTGGTATACCAGACAAGTATTGTCTAAAAATCCAGATCTTCTTTCATAACATGCCAAAGAAAGTTATCTAATAAAGGCTACTTCCAGCAATGACTTACAAATGAGGCTGGCATTATCTAAAAAGCCCTAGTCCCATTAAAATATTCTTGACTGTTGATTATGTGCCATCTATCAAGTCAGCATCACCTCCTCCTAGCAATCTCCAAGAGGATTGGTCTCCAACCTGATCCTTCCGCAGTGCACATACTGTTACTGTAATTGAGTCCATCTACCTTGTTGTGTCTCCTCTCCCTTGTCCATCACCCCATCTTTCACCATGTTATATATACTTTTTCAAGGAGGTGGATCTTTGTATAATGTGTCTGAAAAAATCGAGCCTGGTCATGTGTGCCTCAAGGGAGCATTCTGGATCAACACTTGTTTAATTATCCATTTGTTTGCTTTCTTGACTGCTCATGGAGTTCTCTGTTTTCTCCAACATCAAATTTCAAAGACGCCAATACTCTTCCCCTCCTACTTCTTCTAAGTCCAACTTACTTTATAGTGTCACCAGGCACACAACTTCGGATCTCAAGCATCCTGGCACCTGAATATCTTTTCCAAGACATTCTCAGCTGCTCTACCAAATGCTGTTTTTCCCCCACTTCCATTCAATCATATCTGGTTCTTGAAGACTGCCTAAAACAAGTCCCTGAAGGTTTCTTGGCAAGATTTCAGAAGCAGTTGGCCAGAAATTGGGAGTCTGTGAGTTCTAGTCTTGCCTTAGGCACAAAGCCAGCTGGGGTGGGGGGGGGCTTTGACCAGTCACTCTCTCTCTCAGCTCTGGGAAGGAGACAATGGCAAGCCACTTCTGAAAACCTTGCCAACAAAACTGCAGGCATTTGGCCAGGCAGTGGCCAGGAGTCAAAAATGAACTTGGAAGCAAAAGAGACAGAGAGAGAGAGAGATCACTAATCTTTTGAAGCTAAGGGGATAATGAGGATTGTCTTCAGGGGCGGGTGTTTGTTTTGTTTTTGAGTCTATGATGTTTATATATGACCATGTTGCTTTATTGAACGGTTATTTATACTCATTAGCTTTAACCTCATTGCCATTCTGAAAATTTATGTAAGCTTCTTAAAGAGACGAGGCAACCGAAGCCTAATAGGATCAATGAATGAATGGATGAATGAATGGATGGATGGAATAAGAAAGCATTGGGCACAGGATGCCATTTTGCAATCTCAGGGCTTCCAAATTCAGGAGTGGGGAAAAAAATGCAAGAATATCAGACCATCCAAGGCCCAGACTTTTTGCTCCAGCCCCAGAAGCTCCTTCCCTGGATTCCCTGCAAACACCAAGATTGGACAAAAGATCTCGAAACAAATCAGAACTCGACTCCCAAACCCAGAATCCCCTCTAACATGCTGCTGGCTGGGACTTATGGGTATTGCAGTCCAGGCTGTCAAAGAGGAGCAGGATTTGGTTCCACCCCCCCCCCCCAACAGTTGCAATGGGGGACTCTCAGTCCAACCTACCGCGCAGGCGCAATAGGGGGGTGCACCCCGGGGAGTGGGGAGGGGAGAACTATGTGGATGATGGGCCCTGCAGTCGCCTCGGCCGTGGATGATAGCGGGTGTAGTCCCACTTCGCCCCGCCCCCGGACTCCTTCAAGAGGGCATCCTAGGCTGATGTATGCAAATAAGCCGGGCTGAAGGGCCTCCCTCGCCCTTCACCTCACCTTCCCTTGAATGGCGGGGAGCCCGGTCCCGCCTTATCCCGGAGAGGGGGAAGCCGAGGACATCCTTTCCCCACCCCCGCCACCCCGTCGGCCCGAGCCCCGCTCTCCCCCCCGAACACCTCACCCGCCGGGCAGCGCAGCAGCCCCCGGGCCGATCGCCTCAGCCCCGCCGCGGCCGCCGCCATCTTTGAGTCGGGCGACGAGCAAAGGGGGTTGGCAAGGGGGCGGGGCGAACCGCCGCGGGCGCCATCTATGGAGCGGGGCGTGGCCGCCTCGCGCAGGGGAGGCAGGAGGGGGCGAGGCGCCACTGACGTTGAAGGCCTCCCGGCTTCCCCCGCGCGCGGCCTCCACCCAATCAGAGGATCCGCTCAACTCTTTTTTGAACGCTAAGGCCCACCGATGCCGTAAGCGCCATCTTTGAAGCGGGTTGGGGGGGGAAGGGTGGGAGGAGCTTTTCTCACAGGCGGAGCGCTGCTGCCATCTTTGAAAAGGGCAGGCGCAGCTGAGGAGAAAAACAGGACGGCAGCCGGGCTGAGAAGCACGAGGGGCGACCCGGTAGGTAGCGAGGGAGGAGCGGGGAGGCTTTCCTAGCCGGGGTTGTTGCGCCATGGAGGCCTTTTCCTTCTCGCCTGTTTCGTGGGAGCTCCAGAGACTGTTCGAGACCCCCGCACAACAACCCTGAGAGGTGGGCCAAGGTACGCTCGCCCTCAGCGTAGGTTACGACGACTGCGCCAGCCCTCTCAATCCCCCGATCGGCCTTTTTTTCCTCAGGGTTTCCAACCTGTTCTTAATAATTGCTCTCTGGGCTGGAGGGGAGGGATGAGGTCTGTCTATGGGGGCCTTGAATCTCACGACGAAAGCCTCAATTTTGATCTTTACAAACATTAAGATCCAAAAAAGTGGAAAAGCCTCTTATCTGATGAGAAGAGTGATCTTGTTTTAAATTTTAGGGAAAAAATATTCAATATTTGGTAAATAATTTTGACTGCACAGACCCCTGGGAAGTTGGTTAAGGTGGGATTTGAACTCACGGGGTCTCCCGCTTTCTAGCCTGGTGCCTTAATCCAGTGTTTCTCAACTTTGGTAGCTTGAAGATGGGTGGACTTCAACTCCCAGAATCTGGGAATTGAAGTCCACCCATCTTCAAGCTACCAAGGTTGAGAAACACTGGATTAATCAGTAGACCAGGGGCTTCCAATCTTGGCTTTAAGATTTGTGGACTTCAACTCCCATAATTCCCCAGCCAAAACATGTGGACCTCAACTCCTTGGGAATTCTGGGAGTAGAAGTCCGCAGGTCCGCCGGGGGGATTCTGGGAGTTGAAGTCCACAAGCCTTAAAAATCACCAAGTTTGGAGACCTCTGCACCAGACCAAACTGGCTGTTTCCCTTCTTATTTTCCTACATTTTATGCATGTTCCTGGAACTAGGCTTGGCTGAAGGAACAGGAGGGAACAAGGAGTTTTGGGGAGGGTTTAGTGTCCTGTTTCTCTATTGCTTTTGTATAAGGCAGCCCCCACCCCTTAGTTGGTGCCCATAGGTACCATACATTAACTGACACCTTGCCTACTATTGTCCAGAAGGAAAATTCAAAATAATGGCTTATTATGCCACTGCAGATCAAATGTAATCCTTAAGTCATGTTTTATTATAGTGCCTCTGTTAATATCTATAATAAAACATGCATTGCACTGCTGTTAGCTGACTTCCCAGAATGCAGATATTGTTTTTATATTAAACTGGTGTTGGCTGGTCACTATGATTCTGCATCCTTGGCAGTGACCAAATTCTGCTCTCAAGGTCAGGGGTCAAGTTGACCCAGCGACCTAAATACTTTATTCTTGCAGAGTCTTTTCTTTCTATCTGGCTTTTGTGCTGTGCTCTGTAAGGCTAATGTTCCTTTTTACTGTTGTAATATTTGGGCTATGATTGTACATTGAATAAACAAACATACTTACCACGCCACCCCCTTGTTATGGAATGCACAAGAAATAATAAGTAAAGACAGGACAGAAAAGGAAATGCAGCTAAAACTATTTTACACTGGCACTTATAACTGCTCATAATGGCAAAAATGCCATTTTGGGGGCACTGAAAAAGAATTGAGCATATATCCTTGTTCTCATCATCTTACAATTACTGTTAACACGGGTAATAGCTCTACCCCCTTAAACCTCAGTTTGCATATAAAACAGGCTCTCTGTGTTAAATAGCACAGCTTTAAAGGAATATTTAAGGATACTTATTGTAGCTGACAGTAACTGGAGGCAGAAAAGGAAGAAAAGATTTTGAAATAGATTTTAGTTTAAAAGAGGAGGAAATGAAAATTTATGTCTGAATTATCATATCTTGCCTTTAGCAAAATAACTGTTGAGAATGGAAGATCCTTTCGTCCTATCAGCTGATGTGAACCAAGAATAGTAGATTTCCTATTACTCATTTTTTTATTGGCTATTCAAAAGCATATTTCTCATGCCTTGCTTTAAGGCATTAAAAATTTCTTATCTACACTTTAAGAAAAGACTCCTTCAAATATACATTTTTCAATATGAGTACTCAAGCAAAATACAGATAATCTTCAAACTGTAATTGAGCCTGGATTTATGATAGTGAGCAGTGACCAGCATTAAGTGGGTCACCATTTGACTGGGCCCAATTGTATGATCTTTTTTTGGGAAGTTGTTAAACAAATGCTGTGGTCATTAAGCAAACATTTTATGAATGAAGGGAAATGTACTTGTCCCAGGACAATGTTGCAAGACCAATCTGGATTGGTCACTGGGAACAGAGGTTTACTCTTCCTATAAACAGTAAACCTCTGATCCCGGGGACCGACCTGGATTGGATCTTGCAAACCCATTTTATTTATTTATATTTCATATTTCTTAATTGCCCTTCTCCCTTGGATTTTCTCATTTCCATCTTCCCATTCCATGGGGTTTTTTTGTTTTGTTTTGTTTTGTTTTGCTGGGAATAAAGGTGAGAAACTAGCAAAAGCCACTAAAAATTGTGATCATGTGACTGCAGGACACTGCACACAAATGTAGATGTGAGCCAGATGCCAAGCTCCCAAAATGGGATCACGTGACTAGGGGTGTGTGGCTTTTGGAACTTGGAAATCAGATGAGGTCGTCAGCAGCTCTGCAGAAGTCCATTTGTAACTTCAACCATTTAACCGATTGTTAAACGAGGACTACTTGTAAAATATTTCACCCAGTGTTTTCTAGTTCTCTCTATAATTGGAAAATATGCAATTCTTCAACATGATGCCTTCTAAATGTAAGCTTTTTCTGGCTGCAGCTCACAGAGTACCTCAAATATATTGTGTTAATTGGAACCTATATTTGCTACATTTTGTGTCTCTTATTTTAGGGAACAATGTCTGCTTTCTTTCAGATCTTGAATTAATTCCAGCATGGCAGAGTATGGGATCTCTCTCGGTGAACAAGTGGCTGTGGTTTGCGATAGTTACGCCCCTCCCAAGGCACTTCAGAAATTTGTCCAGGATGTTCAAGCAGTTATTGGAGCTGAAAATCAGGTTTCTGTAGAAAACGTCAATCAGCTGCTTTACTGTGAGTGTTCAGAAGTACTCATTATCATAGTAAATATATTTGAGTTAAAGATAACACATGCCATTTATAAAGGAGAATTCTTCATTATTGTTAATACGTTAGAAAACTAATGCTAAGTGTTATGCTCTGTGCAGAATGGTCCTTGGTTAACGACTGCCCTGTTTAATGAGCATTCGAAATTATGATTGGTCCCGAATGAGGAGACTTACAGCAGGTCTTTGAACTTGTGACTGTCAAAGTATCCCTGCTGTCACGTGATTGAGATTTGAGCACTTGGCAACCAATGCACATTTATGACTGTTACTGCATCCTGTGGTCATGTGATTGACATTTTTTGCACTTCACAGCCGGCTTCCAACAAGCAAAGTCTAGAGAAGCCAGCAGTCAAACTGCAAGTTGCAGTCACATGATGTTCCACTTAATGACTGTGAGCGACTTGGTTAACAAAAATGGTGTAAATTGGTACAGTCACATGATGTTTTATTTATGACCATGTTGCTTAGCAACAGAGTTAGTGATTACTAAGTGTGGACTACCTATAGTTACAAGTAAAAACTGCTCAGACACTCTGTGTTGAGATTACTCCTTTAGTCTGGGACAGCAGAGAGAAACCCTAAATGAGTATCGGAGGGGTGCTTTTTTTATTCAACAATAATTAAAATAGTCTATCCAAAATACATCCTCCTAACAGCATGTGGCCAAAATAAGTTTACTGATAAGAGAAAGAGATACTCCAGTTCATCTCTTTCTGCTGCATCTTACCACATGGCAATATTCACAATCAAGTCAAAGTTAATGATGATAATTAACTTTCCAAATAATGGAAAATAAATTCCTTTTTCCATCTGAACAGATGGATCCAAAGAAGTTTTAGATAGCTATCCACACAATAGAAGGGAAAAGGAAATATATAAATGCGGATAGATACCAAAAGTTACCAAAGAAATAACATGAACTGAAAAAAGAACCTAATAAAATGTAGGTTAAAGCTCATTGTCATAACACCTCTATAAAACCAGAAGCCTAAACTGTGGAGTGGAGGAGGAAAGGCAGTGGCACATTTTGGAGTTGAGGATGTGCTCTGGATAGGAGGGCACAAAACTCTTGCAGATCTTTATATCAAAGATCTACCAGAGAAACCTCTTTTTTTATGTAATTTTATATAGGGGTCAATTTTATATAGGGGTCAAGGAACTGAATGCAGTCTATAACAACGTAAAATAAGAGGCCTAGTAAAGGAATCAAACTCAAAGTAAGCTGCATCCAACTGATGGGTAAAAGGTTAACCTGAAGACGGAGGCTCAGTTGTCTTATCCAGAAAGCCCAGAATCAAGGCACGCAAAGCACTTTCTCAGAATGCAGAACATAACTCACAACTTCCACAGCAATATTTGGCACAGAATAAGGCAACTTTCTTTGTGGAACTCAGAGTCCTTGGTTGGGAGAGTACACAAAGGGAATCTGGATATTTCCTCAGTTTGTACAAGCTGGAGATCAATCTCCACAAGAGTTTTCTAGCACCATGGTCACTTGCAAGCAGTCATTCTAACTCCACAAACGGTTATTCATTGCATGGAAGTCATCAGTAACTAAAGCAGTGTTTTTGGAACTTGGCAACCTTAAGCTGTGCAAACGTCAACTCCCAGAATTCCATAGCTAGCATGTTGGGTACACGCATATACTTAAACAGCTAAGCATCATTGGTACATGTATATGCTTCCCATTTTATTTTCTCAGCGTCCCACAAAGAGTCCAGCTTTGATGTGGTTCTTTCGGGGCTGGTTCCTGGCAGCCTAACGCAGCACAGCGCAGAGCTTCTTGCTGAAATAGCTCGGATTGTCAAACCTGGAGGTCGTGTCCTTTTGAAAGAAGCGGTGACCCCCAAAGCAAGTAAGTCTTTAATCCTTCGCTAACCTCCAGCCATTAATTGGAGCTCTATCACCTAAGCCACCCTCACTTTTCCACTTGTGGAGAATAAAAGGCCAGTACAGAGTTGATTGATTTAAACACGCTTGTAGGATAGTCTTTGACTTACCACAGTTCATTTAGTGACCGTTCAAAGTTACAACAGCACCGAAAAAAGGGACTTGTGACCATTTTTCACACTTCCAACCATTGCAGCATCTCCAAAGTCACTTGATCAAAATTCAGACACTTGGCAACTGACTCATATTTAGAAGGATCACTTTTTGTGGTCTTCTGACAAGCAAAGCGGTGGCTCAGTGGTTAGAATGCAGTAGTGCAGGCTACTTCTGCTGATTGTTCAATTCTGAACAGCTCCGGGTTGACTCCGCCTTCCATCCTTCTGAGGTGGGTAAAATAAGGACCCAGATTGTTGGGGGCAATAGGCCAACTCTAAACCGCTTAGAGAGGGCTGGAAAGCACCGTGAAGCAGTATATACGATTACTAAAGTCAATGAGGAAGCCAGTTTACAATTTAACAACTGTGTCACTAATTTAACAACTGCAGAGATTCACTTAACAGTTGTGGCTGGAACGGTCGTAAAATGGAGCAAATTTCACTTAACAAATGTCACACTTAGCAACAAAAATTCGGAGCTGTATTGTGTTCGCAAGTTTAAAAAATGGTATTGGGAAATCCTTTGAGGGGGGAGATATATGGACTCCAAAATGTCATTTCTTTTTGAGTTTGGCCTAACTTTTGATGGTTACATAAATACTGTACATCCACGGAGTTTTCTTAACTAAGAGCCTACAAATGGGCTGCAACTGTCTCTTCCAAGTGGTGTTTTTGGCTTTCCAGTTCAGCCTCAGTAACCTTGAGATTTACTGAAAAACCTTCCTTCCAAGGACAGCCTGGTGTGACTCTGCTTAGTTTCTGGGCCAGACAGAATTAATCTGATGCTGTCACTGGCTGAGACCATGTGTAGCCCAGTTTGCACCTGTTTGAAGAGGGGCAGTGTTTAATTTTATCCAGTCGCAACTCCCCATTCTGGACAGGGAGAAACAGCTTTTAAAATAGGACATCAGCCAGCCATGTCCCATCATAATAGCAATAGCACTTAGATTTATATACCGCTTCACAGTGCTTTACAGCCCTCTCTAAGTGGTTTACAGAGTCAGTCTATTGTCCCCAACAATCCCATCCTTCGCATTTTCACCTGGTTTCTCTTGTTACTAGCTGGCTCCAAAGCTGCACCCTTACTGATTTCACCTCTCCTAAGTTCCATCTCCTGATTCCCATATCTGGACTGCAGTACTGTGGCTATTTTTTATTCTTTTTTTCTATTTTAAGAAAGTGGTTCCTGAACATTTGGATTCAGATACAAAGAAAAGAAAAGCAGTCTCATTTAAACAGTGAAAAAAGAAAGACAGCAGATTAAGATACAATATATTATAGCAGCATATTAACCCACATCTGAAAGTGGGTCTATGTGGGCTCCGTAATGCTGGTGTTACAATTGAAAGTATCTTCTCTTTTGTCTCTGCCAGAAAATTGCAGGTGAGGTAGGGATAAATAACAAACAAATGACAATTTGACTCCAGACAAGCTGAGAGGGGACTAGAGGTGAACTCACTTCAAGCTATTCAGCACTTTAATATTAAAATCTGAACGTTCAGTTGAGACAAGAAAATAATGTAATGCGGTTGATGTGAGATTTGTGAGGGCTGGGAAGAATCCTTGAAGCTCCTTCATGTTCCCTCTAATTTCCTGACACAACTGTCATGGAAACATAGTAAAGGAAATAAAATACAATTAATTAAAGCCATATATGAGGACCCAGATTGTTGGGGGCAACATGCTGACTCTGTAAACAGCTTAGGGCTGTAAAGCACTGTGAAGTGGTCTATAAGTCTAAGTCCTTCCTTCCCTCCTCCCCTCCTTCCTTCCTTCCTTCCTGTTAAAATGCAGTATTGCAGGCTGACTCTGCTGACTGCCAGCAATTTGATTCTCAATGGTTCAAGGTTGACTTGGCCTTCCATCCTTCCGAAATTGGTAAATGAGGATCCAGATTGTTGAGGGCAAAAGGCTGACCCTGTAAACCACTTAGAAAGGGCTGTAAAGCATTGTGAAGCGGTATATAAGTCTAAATGCTATTGCTATATCATGGCTAGCTGAATAAATCAGTTTGTCTGTAAGAATTGTAGATCAAGATAACAACAGGAGCAACATGTCTTACGTGGTTAGGACGTTGAGTTGACAATCAGCAAGCCCGCATTTGAGACCAGAGTGCTGCTGCATGGCGGGATAAGCTCCCGTCATTCATTCCCGCTCCTGCAATTTGAAAGCATGTAATTGCAAGTAGATAGATAGGTACCATTTTGGTGGACACATTAATGGGGACATGGAAGGAGCTTCCAACTAGGTAAGGTGATAGCAATGGCTGATCCTATCACCCTGAAAGCACCTTGGTGTTTTTGACACGTGAACTATAGGACCTTTGGCAGCTCTCTGAAAATTGTGAAAGTACATAAGAGAAGCCTTGATCCTATTGCATTCCTTTATTAAATCAATCGTATTTTATCTGGAGTGGTTTGGAAAATTCTCAGATTTTTTTTTTGTCTCATAAGTTTTATTTATGGATATCTGTTGTATTTCTCAGGTAATGATGACAAACTCAAGACAGTAAGCAAACTACAAACAATTGCAACACTCTCTGGTTTGGTTGAGGTAAAAGAGGTAAGCATTTTGATGTTTTCAAGAGATCATTTTAGAAAACTGCTTTAAAAATGCCTTTTGTTCGAAATTACAGCTTTAATTTATTTATTTATTTATTGGTTCGATTTATATGCCGCCCTTTTCCGGAGACTCAGGGCAGCTTACAATGCGTTAAGCAATAGCCTTCATACTTTTGTATATACCTACTTAGTAGGGCTTTTTGGGGGCCCCTAAGCAGTGTTCTTTTTTATACAAAGTCAGTTTATTGCCCCCACAAACCGGATCATCATTTTACCTACCTCGAAAGGATGGAAGGCTGAGGCAACCTTGAGCCTGGTGAGATTTGAACTTGCAGTAATTGCAGGCAGCTGGTGTTACTTAACAGTGCTTTAGTCTGCTGTGCCACCAAGGCTCTTGTAAAGCTGGTTGCTAGAAGTATATATAAAATAAGCAATACAGCAACCTTATAATCTCAGTGCATACTTCAAAGGAAATACAAAATACATTTGAGAAGCAAAAGATTGGATTTACATAGTGAATAAGCAAAAATGCCTCTGGAAAAATCTTCCTTTAATAGGGGAAAATGTTATTTTGTTTGTAATTAGCCATCATTGGTAATAATAAGCACTTTGTTCCGGTCTTTCCTGCCTGAATGGATTAACTGGTAAAGTAACTGGGTTTTTTTCCCCTTGTTTCCCAGCTGCAGAAGGACGCTTTAACCTCAGAACAAATTCAGGCTGTCCAGAAGCATCTGGATCTGCAGTGCAATGAAATTCTCGCAGTTCAGTTAGAAGGCAAAAAGCCCAATTTTGAGATTGGATCTTCAAGTCAGCTCAAGCTTTCTACTGTCAAGAAACCAACAACTGGTGAGAAAGTCATAGAAGCTTTTATCTTCTCAGATCTTGCCCCTTGGTTCACTTATGCACATTGGTAGAAACCATCCTAAGTATGGCTAAATTAGAATTTAATGTATACCCCACCATTATTTTGTCCAGTTCAAGGCAGTGATTATAATCTTCCACCTCCTGTTTTCCCCACAACAACCACCTTGTGAGGTGGGTTGGATTAAGAGAATGGACTAGCCCAAAGTCACCCAGCTGGTTTAATGCCCAACTCCCAGTCTCCCAGTCCAGCACCTTCGCCTCCACACCAAACTAGTTCTGAAAAACCTAGCTGATTAACAGGTCCTGTCTCAGTTATAGACCTCATTTGAGCCTTTTCAGGAGAAAAGAATAATACTGATCAGATTTTTCCATGATTATAATTTTTTTGTTTAAATGGATTATTAAAGTATACTATATTAGCTCAGAGGTATCAAAAGTCCCTGGGATTGTTTTGTATCATAGGACCAAGAAGAGGTTTTGAGGTTTATCGCATCATCTTTACACTTGTGTTCTCTATGGTCAATTGGTTGTTTCAGAAAAACCACGGGTGGATCCCACGGCTGCAAAACTCTGGACTCTTTCTGCCAACGACATGGATGATGAGGATGTGGTAGGTGCAGAAGGGCCAAACAACCTCACGGAAAGTGATACGTAATGTTAAGTTTTCTGTATTTCACATTTTTCCTGAGCCATCTCCTAAGCCAGGAAAAAGAGGCAAAGTAAGGTTGGGCAGCTCCACTCAAGAGGAATTTTAAAACTATTTTATATGTCGGTATTTTCTCCCCCAAAATCTGGATTTTATACAGTTCCCCTATTTTGTTAGTAGCAGCACTCTGTTTTATTATTGTTGCTTTTCTTTAAAAAGTCTTCAAAGCTGTTCAGCAACTCTTCCCCAAATGTAACTACAGGGATTTTGCTTCCTATGGATCAAGAATTGTTTGCTATTTGTTTTCCCTGGATCCTTATTGTCTTCAGGATCTCCTGGATTCAGATGAGCTTCTGGATCCTGAGGATTTGAAAAAGCCAGATCCAGCATCTCTCAGAGCACCTTCTTGTAAGGAATCTGGAAAGAGGAAAGCCTGTAAGAATTGGTGAGTGTTAAAATAAGTCAAGGATTTAACTGTACGTACACCCCTGAAGCACAATAACAAAAATGCTGCAGAGGAAATAACTCTAGAAAATAGAGACTAGTTTGCAATCCTGTCGAAACCTTCTAAATCAGTTTTCTCAAATTGGCAATTTTAAGATATGTGGACTTCAAGTTCCAGAATTTCTCAGGTAGAAATTGAAGTCAAAGCCCACTTGCCAAGTTTCAGAAACCCTGATTTAAAATTATTATTCTTACAATGGGGTTAAATGAGGAGTTGGAGTTATTTAAATTCTAGTTGACCCATAATCCGTTGGATTATCCTTTCCAAGATGCTTACTTAAAGCGGTAACAGAATAACTACAGGCGAACAAAGCAGTGGGAATGAGTTCTGACTTCGTATGAGTTTTCCCATCAGCTTTGCATGTGGGAATCTTGCTGGAATGTCAGAAATCACATGCAACAGCCACAATTTTGACACTACAGTGCTCGATTTACAACAGTTCATTTAGTTACACCAGCACTGAAAAAGTTACACCAGCACTGAAAAAAAGTGACATGGCTGTTTTTCACATTTATGACCATTGCAACATCTCCATGCTCAGCTGATCAAAATTCAGCCACTTGGCAATTGACTCATATTTATGACCGTTGCAGTGTCCCGGGGTCATGTGACCATCCCCTTTTGCGACCATCTGACAAAGTGAACGGGGAAGCTAGATTTACTTAACAACCGTGTTACTAACAACTGCAGTGATTCACTTAATAATTGTGGAAAGGTCATAAAATGGGGCAAAGCTAACTTAACACATGTCTCACTTAGCAACATATATTTTGGGCTCAATTGTGATAGCACGTCGAGAGTTACCTGTACAACTGGTCTGAAGATCTGGAAATTTCAATCCCACGGGAGTAACAAGTCTTTGATTTCGGATGCATGCTTTAAATTAGCCCATTTAAGCTACCTTGGTTCAAAAATTGTTGCCCTACAATGCTCCGTTTCACACAATTGAAGGTTACAAAGAGACAGGAAAGATTTAATAGTACATACCGTGTTTCCCTGAAAAATACAGCCTATTCTAAAAATAAGTCCTAGCTTGATTTTTACAAGTGCACCCAAATATTAAACCCAAATAAGCCCTAATTAAGACTGCCCACTCCAGAATGCACGGATAAAAATTAAACTTGGGGGGGAGAGTGGAGCTGCCCTACTACTTACCTTTGGACAGTTGCAGCCAGCCCTCACACACCCTGACACCTGCCTTGTTGGCCCATTTCTTCTGCAGTCAGCAAGACTTTCCTGATCAAAAGGATCGATCTGGAGCTCTGTTAACGGCTGCAGAGGCCTTCAGGAAGGTCTTGCCGGCCGCAGAAGAAGCTCCTGAAGGCCTCTGAAAGTGAAAAGGAGGCCTGGGGCAACATGCACAAGTCAGTGGATGACATCCCCTGAAAATAAGACCTGGTGCCTTTTTTGGTGGCAAAAAATATATAAGATAGGGTCTTGTTTTCAAGGAAACATGGGCACATTGACAATTGACAATGAATATGGCAATTCTTGGAGCTTCCCCCTTTTGAGAACAAATGAGCAAAAAAGAAGGAAGGACAGACAGACATGCATAGATGTTTCCTCCGTCAGAGAGGATTTGCAAGGACAAGGCCATCTTCAGGGTCTCTTTATGCCTATTAAACTTACCGCATCTCTTTCCTCCGCAGCACCTGCGGCCTTGCTGAAGAACTAGAGCAGGAGAAGAAAGGTGCACAGCCTAAATCTGCGTGTGGCAACGTAATTATTTTTTTCCCACTCTTGATCCAAACATTGTTTTGTCTAACAGCAATTAGAATATGCCAGCTATGTGTCCTACAATGATAATTTATAGAATAAGGATTTTTATTAATGAACAAATAGGCCATTGCTAATTTTAGTTGTCACTTTAATATATTTTTAGTAAGTAAGAGATATGGAGGAAATGCTATTTATTGTCTCACAGGAGGAAATGCCTTTCCTATTAGAATGCTTTCAGTTTAATTTTAATTTTTAACAGAGATGCTGGGTTTGATTCATGCGCGAGTTTGATTGATGGCATTTCAAGCAATTAACTAGATTTTTTAAAAGGGATCATTCTTTTGATATGAGGAATCGGCAGCCAACATTCACATTCATCATCTGCATATGTGACATGCGTTTTGGAGCATGGTGGATTTTGGATCTTGATGCCATAACACAATATAGATCCAGGAGAGCAGGATTTGGATGACACCCTTCTCTCTTGGGAGGCATTGAGGTAGCAGCTGTGCGACAGTATTCCTCCCATTCCTTATCTATCTGGATTAGTCATTTATCAAATTTAATAGAGGTGCCTACCCCAGTGGGCTTGGGTGGCTTATAATACAGGTAGTTTTCGACTTAGCAGTTACAACAGACTCTCCAGGGCAACTTACAACTTAGTTTCAAAGTTCCAACAACCCCCCCCCCCCATCATGTGATCACAATTTGGGTGCTAAGAAACTGGCCTACACTTAGGGCCATTGCAGCATCCTGTGGACACATGATTGAAATTTACATTTTTTTTCGTCAGAAGCTAGTTTACCAGTTGTATTCACTCAAGACCTGCTCTGTTTGCTTATTGACCGCAATGTTTGCTTCACCACCACCACCACGAAAGTTGTAAAATCAGACATGGTTACGTAGTGACCCTTAAGAACAGGCACAACTGGCGACTATAAATCTTGTCTCAGTTGTGGTCAAAAATCAAGGAGTCCCAGTACTAAATTAAAAACAATTAAAAATGTAAACAGAATGAAATAAAACAGCCAGGACTAAAAACAGTAATCAAGACAAGCCTGACAGTCCTTCCCTCCCCATTGTTAATCCCTGGCCTGCAACCAGAGCCAGTCTTAAGGGCTTTCCAGAATGTCAGTAGAATGAGCACTGGCCGTATCTCTGGGGAGAGGCAATTCCAGAGGTTGGGGGCTGTGACAGAGAAGACCCCCTTCCTCGCTCCCAGCGACAAGACAGCATTTTAATAGAAGTGGCCCTGGAGCCCACCCACTGCCCAACTGTAATGGGATGCTGCTTCATTTATGGATTTGTTTATTAATTTTTATGCAGCCCACCTCCCCTGCAAGGTGACTGGGTGGCATAAACTCAGGACTCTGATGGTTCCTTGGAGGGAATAAGAACAGCATAAGCAGCCTTTGGGCTCTTCAACGAGTCTGCATCTGGCCTGTATTATTTCTCTGTCCTGTCATTAATGCCAGGTGCAAGAAGTTAGGAGGCAGGATAGGGTTCAAAAGTCCTACATGTGTATTCCATGCAACCTATACACCAGAATCTGAACTACTGAAGGTCCGGGTGAATTGGCACCAGATAAGAGTCAGCGGACTTCAAGGGTGGCTGGATTTAGGTTTATTTATTTATTTATTTATTTAATTTCTATACCGCCTTTCTCCCGTAGGACTCAAGGCGGTGTACAGTCAAGAAAAATATAGACACACAAACATCATAAAATTGCTAATTAAAATTATTACTTAGTTTGGTCAATTAAATAAAACCCAGAATTAGATAACATTTAAAAAAAAAAATCATTCACATGTTCATATGTTTAGCCCCGCCTGTTGAAACATCAGGGTCTTGAGGGCACGGCGGAAAGCACGGAGATCAGGGATATTCCGTATCTCCGGGGGCAGTTCATTCCAAAGGGTTGGAGCCCTCACAGAGAAGGCCCTCCCCCTGGGAGTCGCCAGTCGGCATAATTTGACTGATGGCACCCTGAGTAGTCCCTCCCTGTGAGAACGAACTGGTCGGTGGGAGGCTATTGGTGGCAAAAGACGGTCTCGTAGGTACCCAGGTCCTAACCCATGGAGCGCTTTAAAGGTGATAACTAACACCTTGAATCGCACCCGGAAGACCAACGGGAGCCAGCGCAGCTTGCGTAGGAGAGGTGTTACATGGGCATAACGAGCTGCGCCCATAATCACCCGCGCGGCTACGTTCTGGACCAATTGGCGCCTCCGGGTGCTTTTCAAGGGGAGCCCCATGTAGAGAGCATTACAGTAGTCCATACGGGAGGTAACTAGGGCATGAGTGACCGTGCGCAAGGCGTCCCGATCCAGAAAGGGACGCAACTGGCGGATCAGGCGAACCTGATAAAAGGCACCCCTGGCCACGGCCGTCAAATGATCTTCTAAAGATAGCCGTGAATCCAGGAGGACACCCAAGTTGTGGGCCCTCTCTGTGGGGAGCAAGATCTCATCCCCTATTGTCAGTGATGGTACTAGCTGACTATACCGGGACGCCGGAAGCCACAGCCACTCGGTCTTGGAGGGGTTGAGTCTGAGCTTGTTTCTCCCCATCCAGATCCGCACGGCCTCCAGGCAACGGGACATCACAGCAAGGGCATCATTGGGGTGGTCTGGGGTGGAGATGTATAGCTGTGTGTCATCAGCATACTGATGAACACTCACCCCAAAACCACGGATGATCTCGCCTAGCGGTTTTACATAAATGTTGAACAGAAGGGGTGAGAGGACTGACCCTTGCGGCACCCCACAAATAAGGTGCCTTGAGGTCGACCTCTGCCCCCCTGCCAACACAAACTGCGAACGGTCAGAGAGGAAGGAGGAAAACCACCGAAGCACGGTGCCCCCTATTCCTAACCCCTCCAGCCGGCGCAGTAAGATACCATGGTCGATGGTATCAAAAGCCGCTGAGAGATCTAATAGGACCAGGATAGAGGAGCAACCTCTTTCCCGAGCCCTCCAGAGATCATCCACCAACGCGACCAATGCCGTTTCCGTGCTGTATCGTGACCTGAAGCCCGACTGGAACGGATCCAGATAGACAACTTCATCCAGGTATCGGGGTAGTTGTCGCGCCATCACACTCTCAACAACCTTCGCAACAAAGCGAAGATTGGAGACTGGACGATAATTTGATAATATAGCCGGGTCCAGGGAAGGCTTCTTGAGGAGGGGCTTCACAACTGCTTCTTTCAAGGCAGCGGGAAAGACACCCTCACTCAGAGAAGCATTTATAATCCCCTGGAGCCAGCCTCGTGTAACCTCCCGGGAGGCCAGTACCAACCAGGAGGGACACGGGTCCAATAAACATGTGGCAGCGTTAAGCTTGCCCAGAATCCTGTCCACGTCCTCAGGAGTCACAGAGTCAAACTCTTCCCAGATAACGCTCTCAAGACCTGCCCCTGTCTCCTCCCCTGGATCTACCCAATCGGAGTCCAGGCCTTCCCGAATCTGAGCGACTTTATCATGCAGGAATTGTACAAAATCCTCAGCTCGACCTTTTAAGGGATCTTCCTGTACCCCCACCTGAAGTAGGGAGCGGGTCACCCTAAACAGCGCAGCTGGGCGGTTCTCTGCAGATGCAATAAGAGCGGAGAAGTAGCTAGACTTCGCCGCTCTTATCGCCACTAGGTAGGTCTTAATATAAGATCTCACCTGTGTTCGGTCAGATTCAGATCGGCTTGTCCTCCAATCACTCTCCAGGTGTCTTTTCCGACGCTTCATCTCTCTCAGCTCCTCGGAAAACCAAGGAGCTAGACGAGATCGGCATCGGGTCAGAGGCCGCAAAGGCACGACGCGGTCCAAGGCCCCAGTAGCCGCCCTGTCCCAGGCGACCACCAGGTCCTCAGTCGAGTCGTGAGCCAGAGTCTCAGGAAATGGCCCAAGCTCCATCAGGAACCTTTCAGGGTCCATCAGGCGCCTGGGACGGAACCATTTGGTTGGTTCCGTCTCCCTGCGGTGGGTGGAAGTGACTTGAAAGTCCATGTGAAGGAGAGAATGATCAGACCATGACAAGGGCTTGATGTCTATATCCCCTATTCTTAGATCATTCAGCCACTGATCAGAGACAAAAATCAAGTCCAGAGTGTGATTCCCCAAGTGGGTGGGGCCTTGAACTACCTGGGTCAGGTCCATGGCCGTCATGGAAGCCATGAACTCCCGAGCCGTCTCCGACATCTCACCAGCGGATGGCAGGTTAAAATCCCCCATAACAATAAGTCTGGGGGTTTCCACCGCCACCCCGGCTATAATGTCGAGCAGCTCAGGCAGGACTGCTGTTACGTGGCAGGGAGCCAGGTACGCAATCAGTAGGCCCATCTGAATCCCCTGACCCCACTTCACAAGGAGGGACTCATATCCGGCTATCTGAGGAATAGTGGCCTCCCTCGGGCAAAGACTTTCTCTAATGATTGCTGCCACTCCCCACCCCTTCCCTGAGTCCTTGGCTGATGGAATGCACGGAAACCTGGCGGGCACATTTCCACAAGGGGAACTCCTCCCTCCTGGCCTAACCAGGTCTCCGTAATCCCTGCCAGGTCAGCACCCCGCTCTGAAATAAGATCATGAATGAGGGGGGCTTTATTTACCACTGACCTGGCATTACATAACATCAGCTGTAGACCCAGGGTCTGAGACTCTGAACAACCCGGGAAACGAGCAGTACTTTGGGGGTCGGAGTGGGCAATCGCTCGTAAACAACGAGTGTGCACTCCCGAAACATAATATGGCCCCCTGCAGCCGTCATATCTGCCCCTCCCACTTACTATACTAATGCCCATCGCTTCATCCCCCTGCATCCTTGTCAGATTTCTGTCCCCATCCTCCCCACCGTGATCATCAGACCCATTACCCCTTTCAGTGGATTTATGGATCCCCCCAGATCCATTCCCACAATCCCTCCCAGAACCCCTTAAAATAGAACTTAAAGATTTATCTAAAAAACCCCAAAGCCGTCGGTTTTTTGCAAACCACCTCTCGGGGCTCCAAAACCCGTCCTCAAGGGCGGCCCTTGATAAATGAGAGGGCCAGACATGCGAGAGGGGGGAATCTCGCAGTGCAAGGAGCTCCGCAATTGAATACATCAAAGATAGGAGCGAGTTGAAGGAGATGAAGGATCATTTTCTTCTAAGAGTGTTAGAGATGGTTAAGACAGGTAATTTAAAATAAGGGAGGAAATAGATGTTAAAGGAAGACCAGTATGTTACAAATGTCAATACATCGGAACATCATCGCCCTCTCACGACGATGGGAAGTCTTGTGGTTGTAAGTCCATCCAAAGGAGGTGGGGGTAGAGGTCTCAAAGGGTCGTCCTCTCACAGCGACCAAACCATTTGAAACAAACAAAGAGAAGGTGGTCTATCTCCCCATAATCCAAGACTCTCAATGTCTGTATCTCCTCCAGTCCTGATACCAGCGATGGCCGAGGATTAGATCAAAAAAGTAAGGCAGAGCCACTGGACAAAGTACTTAGGGTTAAATAATCAGGGTAATCTTGGGGAATAGGTGGTAAATAAAGCTGCAGATCAATCTAAGATTGCAAGTTAACGCTGAGTGGTCGTAATAGACCTAGATCTGATAAAGGAGAGAGGGACAGTTGAGGGGGAGAGTAAGTCATCATCTCCAGTTTGTAATCCTCAATCCCTATCCATCACCTTGCTCAGGCTACTTAGTTCAATTAGTTTAATAAGTCCTCAGAGTTTCAAGAAAGAGGAGTACAACAGATCCCTAGAGGTTGAAGGGATCCTAACATTTATAGCCTTTGCAGCATTGCCCTCTCCTCTATTAACAACGAGGGCTTCCTTGCAGCCTCCTGGTGTTACCATCGCCGTTGCTGCCATTAGCGCCATTCCCCTCGCCATTGTGGTAACCCCCCTTGCTGTAGACATCATCGTCGCCGTGTTGCTACATGCAGCGCCTATTAGCCCAGGCATCATTATCAGCACCCTATCCGGAGTCGCTGTTGCCACTGTCTCGCCAACCATTTCATCAGCTGTATTAGACTCAGTGGTTGACCCGGTCGTGACAGTCAGGCTTTGATGTTGACATCCTCTGCACTGCCCTCAGTCTTTTTACTGACAAACAGCTGATCTTCAGGCTCGGCTCGGGTTTTATCCTTGGGCTCCATCCACAGCTCTATTGAGCCTAAAATACCTCAGCTTGCTGGGAGGGGGGTCTGTGGATGGTTAATTGACCCCCACACTCTTGAAAATGTCGAAACATCTCCCTCCTAGCCTCGGAGTTTCAGCTCTGAGCTGCCATTTTGTTTTGCAACTGTCAACGGAATCTAGGTCTCTTACGGGGCCTAGAGACTCCAGACTGAGGATGTGTTTGACCCCACCCTCAGGCTCAGCCTGGTTGTCTCCTACAATTAAGTTCACCAGTCACCCTGAGGGCTGGCTGCTCTTTGTCTGATGGATTCTCCTCCTTCAGATGCCACTTTTGTTTCTCTCTAGTGCTACCTGGGGGACGCCTTCCGCTGCGCCAGCTGCCCTTACCGTGGCATGCCAGCCTTTAAGCCTGGTGAGAAAATCCTCCTGAACGAAAACAACCTTCAGGACTCCTGAAAGAGGAGCAGCAACTCACAGCTTCCTTGCTTGGTGCGTCATGGTTTGGACACAACTGGCAGTTTCTCTAGTAAAGAGGGAGGAAGTCTGGACTTGGTGGGGGATCAGCAGACAAATAGGTGGACCAACGTGGGTTGTGTTCCAGACTCCCTTCTCAGTTGGTATCGCTTTCAAGACTCCTTGACTGACATTCTTTTGGAAAGGTTTGCATCTAGATTTTGGCTGTTATCACGCGCCCTGCAGATAAAAAGATCTTGCTAGTAATCGGCATCAGCCCTGGAGCTGCCCAGAATTTGAAAGGGCAACCTTGTCTTACTGAGCCAACATGTGAGAAACCTTTCCATTTACTTTGCCTGCAGAATGTGGCTCTGCCAACCCCCAAAGAGTGGGTCGGGGCGGGTGGCGTTGGCTTGTATTCAAAAGTGCATCGTATGCCTTCATTCCCAGTTTTGTGCCAACGGGAGGATTCCAAATTATACTTGTGAAACTCTGACCTTACTTTTGTTTTACTTTGGCGCACAAAGTTCTTGACCATCATTTTCCTGAGAGAGTTTTATGCAGATGTCGCTATTCCAGGTCATCGTTATTGTTTTTTTAAGAAAGTTTGAGAATCCAGATTGCTGGAAATCCTGTCTCAGAAGTGAGTGTAATAAAAAGTTTGATCCGAAACTGTTTCATGGCTCATCTATAGAAAAGGCTTGTACAATCTGGAGCTTGACGTCTATTGACTGGGGATTATGGAGCATTAGAGCAGCAAGTTGGTTGGCTGGTTGATTAATTATGGCAGATTGTAAGGGATCAGTCTACATACCAAAGGAGATTAATTTATTAGAGGGTTCAAATTATTGCAGAATGTCCTTCATTTCCATTGCTAGCAAAATAATGCTTAGCTTAGCTTAGAGCCCACATGGGAGGAGGGGCGGGGGCAGATATTCAAGTCGGCTTTAGAAAAGGCCAGGAAACACAAAAACATTATTTCTGATGCGCACTGATTGAAAAAGCCAACAAATACAAACAAAAATTAAAAATCTTTCATTGACTATAGAAAGGCCTTCCATTGTGTTGACCATCACAAGGGGAAGATCCTTAAGAAAATGAGAATCCCACAACATGTTGTCCTTGCATAAAACCCATATATGGGTCACATTCCAGATGGAAGATGATGAACAAGGCTTCCAAAGAGGGAGGCAAGGCTATTGCTCATTGGCAACATCAGTCATCACAGGTCCATACGCTGATCTTCCAAGGTGAAGACAAGTTAAGAGAACTTTACTGAGTCAATCAGTTTCTTGTCTATCTTGCTTAGGGTCCTTAGGACACTAAGAATTATTCAGTGTGCATCAGAAATTTGTTTGTGTTTCCTGACCTTTTCTAAAGCCAACTTGAATATCTGCCCATGTGAGACTCTAATCCAGGGATGTCAAACTGGATTTCTTCACAGGCCAGATCAGCACTGTAATTCTCCACGGGCCGGCAAGAGGAGGAGAGACGGCACGGATACCTCCTGCAGTACCCTCCCGACCAAAATGGGGCAGGGGGGCACTACCTTCTCTGCCCTATTTTTGGCCTGAACGGCCTCCTGCAACACTTTACCAGCCAAAACAGACGAGGCCTCCACACGGCCCATTTTTGGCTGGCAGGGGCGCCACGGGCCGGTCCTTTGATATTTCCAGGCTGGTCCCACAGGCCGGATCCAGCCCACGGGCCTTGAGTTTGACCCCCTGCTCTAGTCTAAGTATCATTTTGCTAGCAATGGAAATGAAGGGCATTCTGCAATAATTTGAACCCTCTAATAAATGATGAGGATGGACACCAAAAGATGGGCTACAAGTTTTGAAGCTAGTGCTGTGACTCTAGGTGTACGTAGTCCTTAACTTATAACCAGTTGCTTAGTTATGGTGGATCCCAAAAAAGGGGCTTATAACCAGGGGTGGGTTCTACTTACCTTTACCACCGGTTTGCAACGGTGCACAATCCCGCGAAGCTTCTGCACATGCGCAGATCACTGATGATGACGTCCGGGCAGTGGGCGGGGCCTCCCACCGGTTTTACTACCGGTTCTTGTGAACCGGTCCAAACCGGAGGCAACCCACCATTGTTTATAACCCAGATTTGAAGTTTCAGTGTCTGCCGATGGCACTCCCCCGTAACTGCATTTTGGCCATTTGCAGCATCCAATGTGACCGTATTTTATCGTGTTTGCTGGAAGTCAGCATTTACATCTGTTTTCCAGAAAAAATCTACCCCATACCCCTCTTTTTGATCACAGAAAAGGTCATAAAATTGGGTGCAGTATTGTGGCTGACCCCCTTTATGACCGTCGCAACTTGCCACCAAAAGTGTAGACTCACTTAGTCATAAATCGAGGGCTGCCACTTTGGGAATTTTGCTTACTGTTTCAGCGGCCCTTTTTATTTTATTCCAACAAGTAGCAACTTTTAAGTTGTTCATTTTATACTGGCCACCAGACTAATTAAGAGTGAAGAGATTTCCACACAATGATAGAACTTCAAGAGAAACCTGATCTTTGCTGCTGCTTCTTCTTTAAAAAAACTGTTCACGTTGCAGTGCAAATTGATCTCTTGAAATGACTGTTTAATGTTGCTAGTCCTTTGAAAAGCTCCCTTTGTGTGTTGATATATCATAACTCTACCAGCTGCATAAAATGCATTATTAACAAGCACCATGTTAACACATGGTTACAAAGAGCAGATCTAAACAGCAACCAATTAGCAGGTTAAATAATGCAGACGCCATTCTTTAAACATGAATTATTGACTTGTCGCTTCTTTTTTCCTCATTTTCTTTAAATATTTTTGTTTCTAATACTTCTAAGTATCTCTGAGGTTAAATTTTTAATTTAGCCTTAATTGCAACATTGTTAACTGTGTATAAGAAAAATCAAAGTGTTGGAATTCTTCGCTTTTTTTTCTTTTCTTTTCTTTCTATGCCTGACTGGGAAAAGATTAGATTTTTTCAGAGTAGCAGAGAGATGCAACATTTGCACTTTCCTTTGGAATCAAGATCCAAAATGTTCATATTTCCCGATAAATATGCTAATGGATCTCCTATAAACTTTTAAATATTTTTCTTGGCAAAGTGAGAGCTTCTACAGATTCTGATGATCCTAGTTACTTCGATAAAGCGGTTAGTGGATATTTCAAATGCCAAAAGGTTGAGAATCAGGGCTTTAAGCTTCCTAGGAACAGCATGGAAAAAAGATACTAGGGCTGGAATATCTGCATCACGTTTGACCACTTTGTAGGTAGCTTACTCTTCCCTGCCCTCACAGAGGACTCTCTGTATACCTAACATGGCGCCAGTTTATATTGTCCATATGATTGGTTATTTTTTTTCTATTGGAATAGAATTATTATGGTCTCTGAGCAGAATTCTAAACAAAAACACATTAAAAACAAAAACAATTAAAGCATAATTTAGGTTGGACTACTGTAACGCCCTCTACATGGGGCTGCCCTTGGGATGCGTCCGGAGGCTCCAGCTAGTCCTGAACACAGCCGTGCGGGTAGTTACAGGGGCGTTTAGATACTCCCGTGTAACATCTCTCCTGCGTGACCTGCATTGGCTGCTGGTGGCACTCCAGATACATTTCAAGGTGCTGGTGCTTACCTATAAAGCCCTTCATGGCTTAGACCCAGGGTACTTGCAGGACCATCTCCAGACATTCTCCCATTGTCCTGTGCGTTCTCACAGAGTCGGCCTCCTCAGGGTGCCGTCGGCCAAACAATGCCGGCTAACGGCCCCCAGGAGGACAGCGTTCTCTGTGGGAGCCCCAGCCCTCTGGAATGGATTGCCCACCAAGCTCAGGACAGCCCCCGACCTTCTTTCCTTCCGTCGCGAGCTGAAGACGTGGCTCTTCCGTCAACCGATCCGTTTGGGGGTACACTGTGATAATTTTAAATTGTTTTAATAGGGTTGCTGATTTTAATTTTATTTCATTGTGATTTGTATTGGAATTTGTCATTTTGTAAGCCTCCTTGAGTCCCCAGGGAGAAAGGCGGCATATAAATCGCAATAATAAATAAATAATAAATTACAATTGGTGGTGGGTGCATCAATAGGAAATAAAAGTCTACCTAATTTCATAGGCAGCCTATAAGAAAACTACAGTAGCTGGACGCCCATGCTTCGCTATGAAACTATGTGATCGGGCGTGATAACTTGACACTTAAAGCCTGAAACTTAATGTAGAATGTGTAACTCTGTAGCATCAGAGCATGTTAATATAAGGCAACTGGCAGTTGGAACCGAGGGGGAATAGAATGTCCCAGCCCACAGGCTGGATGAGACACACGCTGGCCATGCCCACGCCTGGTTTAGTGAAGGGGTAGCATCAGAGCCTGTTAATATATGGCAACTGGCAGTTGGAACAGAGTTCTTTTCAGATGGGGAGGGGGTGTAAAATATCTAGCTCCTTAGCATCAGTGTGTGTTAATACTGTATATCAAATACTAATGATCTGATGGTCATTTTGACAAATCCTTTCTTAGCAAGTACGTGCCAAATTTCAAGTTTGTAGGCTTTATCGTTCTGGAGGTTTCGTGATGAGTGAGTGGTATTTGGCTTTTATATATATAGATATAGCTACATTCAAGAAAACTGCATCATATTGATTTCATAACTATACATATAACAGATCAGAACTTTCCGGATGTTTGTCATCATTTTGTACTTTATAATTTAGGGAAAAGAGATAGAAATCATGGAGAGTGTATTTGGTACTGTATGCAGGATATAGTAAATAAATAAATAAATCACAGCTCCTGTTTTGGGGGGGGGATTCTTTTTATGCTTCCCTTTTGGAATTCACTCAGCATTTCACCTATATTGTTTCATGATCCCTGAGTTTTAGAATTTATAAATAAGAACCAAGTGCAAAAATATTAGTCTCAATTTAGAAAATGTTTCTCTAATAATAATCAACAGCAGAGTACGATGTTTATCTTCAAGGCATAGTGCAATTCTTTTTCTTCTTACGTTCTGGGAGACATGCAACACCAAGATGGGAATTCTCTAGAAACAACCCAGGCTGAAGCAGCGTAAGTTTAAAAAACCAGTGGAAATAACAAAATAGCAGCAGAATAGAGAAGCGGTTCAGGAGAATGAAGGGCAAATCCCATCCCCAAATAGCCCATCTAATATTCCAGATTATATTCTGTGATCATTGTTGCAATTTAAAAAACTATAGGGGTTCATATGCCAGGAAAGGAAATAATGCCATACAGGCATATTTTACTGATGTAATTTTCCAGTATTTGAGGGGCTACCACAAAGGGGAGGGGGTCAACTTATTCTTCCAAGCATCAGAAAGCCAGACGAGGAACAATGGATGGAAACTCATCAAGGAGAGAAGCAACCTGGAATTAAGGAGAAAATTCCTAACAGTGAGAACAATCAACCAGTGGAACACAAGTTGCCTTCAGAAGGTATGTGTTCTGCCCCAGCTCCGGATTCCCAAGGATTGTGACACACACCAACAGTCCTTATCAAAGTTATAACGTACCAAGAATAAACAAAGTCCGGCAAAGGTTGGCAACCAGCCCAGAAAACAAGATACGATAAGACACTCACTCTCCAAAATGCTCTGTAATAATTACACATTGTTTCCAGCAAGAAATTACTGTGTGTGACTTAAATAGGTTAAGGGAGTGGCCAATTATCCTCAAACCTTACTCTCGAGGAGACCTCCTCCTCCTCCTGAGTAGCCACTCCTGCCTTCTGGCAGCCCTGCATGCTCGAGCATTGAGGAGAGGCTCCTCCACTTCGCTCTCTCCACTTGAAGGAGCCTCTGGAGGTTCTGAAGGCCCTGGCGGAGTCTCTGCCTCTGGCACCACATCCTCTTCAGCCTCCTCGCTGTCTGACGCGAGCGCCGGCTGTGCCGGCTGCTGGCGCTACCCCACACCAGCCTCCTCGTTGTCAGGATCAGCCATGATCCGCACAGGCCGCTGGCGGGCCATAACATTGTGGGTGCTCCATCACTGGAGGCTTTTAAGAAGAGACTGGACAGCCATTTGTCTAAAATGGTGTAGACTCTCCCGCTCGAGCAGGGGATTGGACCACTAGATGACCTTCAAGGTCCCTTCCAACTCAGTTATTCTATGTCTACTGATGTTACAAAAGTAGGATCATAATTTGGATCCCTAGTCATTCAGCTTGTCTTAGAATCCTAGTTAGTGGTTCAGTCGACTAACAGCAGTTCATTTAGTAATCGTTCGAAGTCACAACAGCCCTGAAAAAAGTGACTTATGACCAGTTTTCACACAACCATTTCAGCACCGCCATGGTCACATGACCAAAATTCAGGTGCTTGGCAACTGGTTCATATTTGTGACCGTTGCTGTGTCCGGGGGTCATGTGATCATCTTTTGCGACCTGACAAGCAAAGTCAATGGGGAAGCCAGATTCACTCAATGGTGTTACTAATTTAACTGTACTACCAAGAGCCTTGGTAGTACAGTGATTTAAGGCACCCTGTTATTAAGCTGGTTATTAAGACCAGCTGCCTGCAATTACTGCAGGTTTGAATCTCGCCAAGGCTCAAGGTTGACTCAGCCTTCCATCCTTTCTAAGGTAGGTAAATTGAGGACCCAGATTGTGGGGGCAATAAGCTGACTTTGTATAAATATACAAAAGGATGAAGGCTATTGCTGAGCACATTGTAAGCCGCCCTGAGTCTCCGGAGAAGGGCGGCATATAAATCAAATTTTAAAAAAAACAAAAAACACCTGCAGTGATTCACTTAACAACTCTGGCAAGAAATGTCATAAAATGGGGGCAAAAGCCACTTAACAAATGTCTCAATAACATAAATGTTGGGCTCAATTGTGGTCGTAAATTGAGGACTACCTGTAATCTGCTTTATATTGTTGCTGGTATCAAGATTTATCTTGACTGTTTCCCTATGACTATCATTAAGTGTTGTACCTTATGACTCTTAATGAACATATATTTTCTTTTATGTACACCGAGAGCGTATGCACCAAGACAGATTCCTTGTGTGTCCAATCACACTTGGCCAATAAAGAATTCTATTCTATTCTATTCTATATTTACCATATAAATAGCCCCAAGCATATATTAACCCAAGAAAGAAAAAAGCAGGCACTACAGTAATTATTTAAAATTATTTTTTTTTCATATTACTATTGCTGTATTGGTCAGCACAGAGCAAGTAACCCTTGCCAGGACAAAAGAATTCCATCTATTCTTGGAGAAAATTCCTTCCCAACTGCCAAAGTGCCAATCATTGTCACCTTGGATAAGCTGGCAAGTGCTGTGAAGAGTTCCCCATGGAGTATGGGGAAAATCCTGAACTTTAACCAAACCATTGGCAACTCTCATCTGATCTTGGCTGGACTCCCAAGTTGACTTTAAAAGAAAAACAAAAACCCAAAGGTAGCAGACAATTTTGGAAATATTGCCAAGGAAACTGGAGTTATCCGAGGTGAGCTTGGTTTTAAAAACATACACTTATTTTTTGTCCCAAGCATATATTAGATACTTGTGGTACGTTTATCTTTTTAATCTTCTAATCCTTTTGTAACTCCCCCTTTTTGAAATAAATTGTGTTTGGGATGGTACAAGTGTTGGCCAACAATGTCAATCAGGGGGGTCCAATTTTGGGCAATTTTAAGACTTGTAGATTTCAACTCCCAGAAGTCCCCAGCCAGCAGGAAACAAACATTCTTCTAAAATCAATCCCGGCTCCAAATCCCACGGCCCCAAATCATGAGATACAAAGCACTCTTTGTTCGTAAGACTTAGCTGGGATTTTATTAGCTAAAATACCAACGCTAGAATCAGAAATGTCAATAGAAAAATAAAAACTGGTATTGGGAGATTTATTCTTCCCTCTGTACAAAGATTGGTTTTGCACTTGCTGCAGGGGTCAGTGGCATGCAAACGCCGTGGGCATTTGCCGGCAAGAGGACAGGTGCAACTCTGGCAGGTTTGCAAAGGAAACATTTGCCGCAAGGAAGGAGTCCCATCAGCCCTGCCTTTAAACCTAGTTTGTGGGAGGCTCCTAACAAACCTCTCTACCATTGCACGAAGAGTGTGTGTGTGTATGTGTGAGAGAGAGAGAGAGAGAGAGAGAGAGAGAGAGACTCTCCTCCTCCTCCCATTGCAAGTCAACGTGTTTGCAAATGTAGATATTTGGTAAAGGCAGTGAATGGAACAGCTAGTCCTGTTCTTACATTTGGATGAGTTAAGAGTGGGTTTTCACTCTTTATTTTTTTTTTCAAGTTTCACCAAGCTCCCTGCTGCTGGGTAATAATGAGATTGCAGATTCAATTCTTCCTGACTTGGTTCATCCTTTCGTGCTCACTAAAGCTAGGATTCCAACCCGCCGAGTGCAAACAATCAAGTGAATTCAGGAGGCTGAGGGGGAAAAAAAGAGAGTTTTTTAACCTCCTCAAACATCTGGCTCACGAAGGAAGTTAGAAAGGCCTGGCAAAACTAAAGGGAAAGTATAAAACAAGAGAGCTAAGAGACCAATTTGCCAGTGGAAGGAAGATCATCCAGCTGAGGTGATCACATTCAACCAGCTCCAGAACGCATCAAAAGCAACAGACGTTGGAACGATCACGTTTTTCTGACATTCTGGCCACTTCATCACGACCCATACATTAAAAATGAGAACAATCACATTTTAAACCTTTACCGTTTAAAACGTATTGATGGGCCAGCTGTCGAGAGCCGTAAGATGCACTTAAATTCGGGGAGGGGGCACAGTGAGTGGGAATATGGCAAAGGAGGACGAGCCCGATCACCTGTGAGCTGAGGCAAACTTCCCTGGCCTGTGTTAAGCCTCCTATGTCAAGATACAAACCACATTTTTGGCATGTGTCTTTTCGTAAAGCGGAGCGGAAAAGCTCACACACAACTCATTTCTGACTAGGTCGATTGAGGGAATCCTTCACAGTGATAAAAATCAGGGGGGGAGGCGGAGAGAGATGCTTGCGGGTGGTCTGCCTGTGACCCACAGCCCTTTTTTTAAAAAAAGGATTAACTGAGCTCAGAGGAAAATGGGTTTCAGAAGACACCCCGATAATCATCCAGGAGGCTTCACAAGCATTGAGGTGTGGGGAGGAGTGGGGTGCAGAGACAGGACCTTTTGGGGAGAGAGAGAGAGAGGGATGGTGTCAAATTCCTGATAAATGAGGAAGTCTAAAGGACATGTCCTCCCTTCCTCACTCCCAGCAAATGAATCCTCTCATGCCCTTGGGGTAAATACACTGGGATCTGTCTCCGTGAGGCAGACTGGTGAGCTCCTGGGCAGCAGCGGGGTGGCTGCCACTGAGAAAGGGCACTGATGGGATCCCAGGAGGGAGGGCACCATTGCGCCCAGGCACTTGTGAGGTCCCCAAAGCAATCCAAGCCTCTTGCCTGCGGGGAATGGGGATTCCTGACAAGCATATCCAAAAGTGCAGCTGCTTCTTCCTTCCTTCCTTCCTTCCTTTCCTTTGAACCCACCCAGCAATAAAGGGTGAGGCTCTTGTACGTTTCCCACGGTTTCTCTGGGAGTCCACCAGAAGCGAATTAAAAGGGAGCCTCCCAGGTTTCAACACGTATTTCCGGTCCTTGCCTTCACTCCTGTCCCCTGCAGTAAAACCACCTGCCAGCAAAATTACATTTTAAATATGTCCTGTGCTCTTGAGGTAGCAGTAAAGAATTTTCCTTCTTGGACTCAGCACTAACAGGGAGTGCTTCCCATCGGAGGGGGGCGGGCTGCCTCCCCTTCCCACTTTTCCCTAGGAAAGGCTTCAACCCATCAGGGTGCCTCCCCTCCCCAGCAGAAACCCCCCTCAGCATTGTTACCTGAGTTACACTACTCAGGTAACACAGAACAGTCACCCCATTCTTTTTTGCTCTCTGGAGTCAAATCGGCCTCACTCCCACAACCTAAACCAGATAACCATACTTTAAAAAAACAAAACAAAACAGAAACGCTCAGGTTGGCACTTCAGGTTACAAATATGTCACAACTTATAAACACAGAATCGGTTTTTCGTTCGAGACCCGGTGCCTGAAGGCTCGTTCACCAACAGCGGTGAGTGAGAACATTTCCACATTTCCTTGTGGGTCATTCTTCTTATTCTTAGCCCGAAGACAATCCCTCCGGCAGTATCACAGTGCGGACATTGAAAGCAGCCAAGTCAGTGGTGATGATGATGATGATGCGTAGAAGAACCCACCACTCTCTTGACTTTGGCTGTCTGACCTTAGATGAGGGAGGTCCTTCGGGGAGACCCCTTGCCTCAAATCCAAGGCAAGGTTTCTTCTCAACAAGTCAACCTCAAGTTAAGCGAAGCTGTTGCAAAGCTCTCTTTCTTTCAAAGAGGTATTGCACAAAACAGTTTTGTGGCGATTTCTCACGCTTTTGAAGCTCCTGTTCCGTGATTCTCAAGCGACACTCCTCCGGTGGTCTTCCAGGACCCAAGGGGGGAAGAGTGCTAAAGGGTAGCCAAAATCCGTAAGAAGGAAATTATCACCACGCAGAAGGTCTGTCCCACTCCCCAAGTCAGAGCCTCAAAGGGGATCATCTTCTTCCCAGCAGCTCGGTAGACGCCGGCAATTGCAGCACCTGTACAGAAAAAAAAAGGGGGGGAGAGAACATCTTTACCGGGCTGCCGCATACCTTTTGGGGGGGGGGGGATTTCTCCCCAAATACAGGTAGCTCTCGACGTAGGATCATAATGGGTGATGTGTAAACCAGATCTTTCCCCTGCTAGGATCCATACCCCAACAAATCCAGAATCAACCTACTTGTTAAGGTCCCGGCAGCTAACGGCCCAATGAGGCTCATCAGGAAGATGCTCACTGGCATGAACCTGCCATATCGGTGCCTCCGGAGAGTGAAAAGAGCCAGCAGTCCTGCAGGAATGTGGAAGAAGAGAGACGATACCAGTGCCCACAGGAAGACTCCATACCACATCTCTGCAGTTGGGAGAGGAGGGAAGAAGAGCTGAGAAGGACAACCTTGGAATGGCTCCCACCAATAAACTTCCAGTGCAGGGGTCTCCAACCGTGGCAATTTTAAGACTTGCGGACTTCAACTCCCAGAGTTCAACTCTGGGAGTTGAAGTCCGCAAGTCTTAAAGTTGCCACGGTTGGAGACCCCCTGCTCCAGTGCTTGCTCTTCCCATAGGCAAAGATCAAGCCATTTCTCCAAAATGGCAACATAATTAGCTTTTTCTTAGGTGGGCCCTCCAACGGTTTGAAACGGACAGCTTCCAGAAGAACTGGGAATTCCAGAAGGTGGAGCTTCCAGGTGGAGGAGATTTGCTCTGGAAAGGATTCCACATTCCAGTCAGGTTAGACTGGTGTCTCTCAACCTTGGCAACTTTCAAGATGTGTTCCAACTTCAACTCCCAGAATTCCCCAACCAGCATCGACAGCCCTTTGCAACATCCTGCGGGTCACATTATTGCATTTTATGCATTTTGACAAAAGCAGAAGCAATGGGCTTGCTGAACCATTGTTGCATTGGCTTAATGACAAAAAAAGCTGTAAAATTGGGTCAGTAACAGGTTTATTTTATAACTGTCAAGACTTAACGGGCAGGCTCCATTAAGATCATATGCTGAGAACTACCTGTACGTCTTTCCTGGTACCTCACTTTTAGTGAGCCACTTTGGTGTACAGGTATTCCTCAGTTTAACGACGGTCATTGGGACTGAAATTTCCATCACTAAGTAACGTGGTTTGTAAAGTTTAACATCTCATGACAGTTCCGCTTAGCGATGGCAAATCTGGCAGGCCCGGGGACCATCATTACGCAAAGCTTGTGGAGTGAGGAAGTAGCTGACTTCCTGCCGGCTTTCCACACGGTCAATGGGGAAGCTGGCAGGAAGCAGCAAGTCCTCTGCGAGCAGGTCAGAGGCTGCTACGGCCCATCCTGAAAGCTGCTGGGGTTGAGGAGTGTCAGGACTGTCATTCAGCTATGTTATGCATTGCTTGCTGTCAGCCTGCCATGGGGTGGGGGGATAGGAGATTGGCGGGGTGGGATAAGGGGAGGGTTAGCATGAGGAAACAAAACTATGCATCACGCCTTGTGGATCACTGACCCCTCCAATGTCACACGAAGGAATGCAGAACCATCCAGCCTGCGAGGACAGGGTCTGTTACCCAAACAATTTGTTACCACCTAATTGGACACGAGGGGGGGGGGGATGTTGGATGGGAATAAGGGAAAAGTTAACCATATTCTTTGGGTGTGAAAACTCCAGATCCAGCTTTGCTTCTTCTGTAACCACTTGGCTTTAGTAGGCTTAGAATAACTTCATTGTCATTTTGAATGTACACTAATCAGTATGTGTTGGGCTTGATCTCTGGGTGTTATGTGAATTTTGTTGTATGGGTATACTGTGTATATACGTACAATGACAACAAACTTTATATATATAAAAGAATACATTAAAAATGAAATTTTGAAGGTGATGGTAAATGGGGACAAGGCACCAGACAGGAATGTCCACTGTCCCCTCTGCTCTTTATACTGGCTCTGGAAGTGTTAGCCAGAAATATTCGACAGGATGAAGAAATAAAAGGAATGGAAATAAAAAAAGAGAAATATAAGCTACAGGCGTTTGCCGATGACTTGGTCTTTATATTAGAAGACCCATTAGAAACTGGACCAAAGTTAATCAGAAAGATAGAAGAATATGAGGAAGTTGCAGGACTGAAAATAAATAAAGACAAGACGAAGATTTTAGTTAAAAATCTCACAAATACACAAAAAAGAGTGTTGATGGAAAGAATTGATATACAGATAGTTTAAAAAGTAAAGTACCTAGGAATACAATTAACAGCAAAATGTGCAACAATTAAAGAGGACAATTATATGAAATTGATGCAACAAATTAAACTAGATTTGGAAAAATCTGCAACTGTCATTAACAGGAAGAATAGCTGCTACAAAAATGAATATTTTACCAAGACTATTATATTTATTCCAAACAATTCCAATAAAATTGGGGGGAAATATTTTGAAGAACTAAATAAAATAATATTAAGATATATTTGGCTAGGGAACAGATTTGAAAATGTTCAAGACTCCAAAAAAAGAGGGGGCTTTGGGCTGTCAGATTGGGAATTGTACTACCAGGCCTCGGTACTTACATGGGTGAAAGAATGGATCAATTTGAGGCAAAAAAGACTATTAACTTTAGAAGGACACAACCTTCAACTAGATTGGCATGCCTTTTTATCTTATGGGAAGAATAAGATATAAAGTTACTTTCAAGGACATTGTTAGAAATGCAGTGTTATCAGTATGGCTTAAAATTAAAGAACAACACTACTCAAAAATAACAGTCTGGCTTTCCACAATGGAAGCATTGACACATCCTAACGTTATTAATATGAAAAAAAATGTAAGATATAAAGATATTTTGAATGAGAAAGGGGGATTAAAACCCAAGCAGGAACTTAGTAGTCAAGGGATGGACACTGCATGGGGGCCACAAATGCAGATTCAATCTCGATATGAGAAAGATGCTTAAATGTATGGTTTCATACATTGTATGACACAGTCTAATTCGGATGTATATCTGTACATGGCGAGAAAAACGAATCTTGCGAGTTTACCAGATGGATGGCTGTTCCAGAATCTGGCAGTCCTGCTAGAAATACTTCTCGTAAATAGTAAAATGTACCTTTGGCTAACCCTGGGTACAATCTTTCTTTTCTAACTGACAGAGTTGGGACGGTGGGCAAGAGGGCTGCAATATACTAATATATTGCAGCTACTTTCTCAGTCCTCTTCGTCCACTATCAGGCATGTCTGCTCTTTTGTCCAACTCAAAGGAAGCTTAACTAACTGCAGCTACAGCTGTAATTTTGCTAGGGAGAGTCGGTAGCAGTGCTCAGGTCAGACTATGATCTACATTTCCCACAGATGTTTGATGAATGACGTGATATTATATATAACTCTTCCTTCCAAGTAGGAGCCAAGCAATAGTATCTGAGATAGGAAAACCTGAAGTATGACGAGTCTTTGTGTAGTATTGTGTAGCGTATGAGTATTTGTGAGCACAGCACAAAACCTCGTGGGCTGCCCGCTGATAACCACTAGATGAGATCGCTAGGGCTCGCTGCCTTAGAAGAGTGAGGAAAATCCTCAGGGGCAACTCACACCCTGGTCAGCCCTTCTTTATTCTCCTACCATCGGGAAGGAGGTATAGAAGCATAGGTAGCTGCACAAACAGGCTGAAGGACAGTTTTTATTCAGGGGCTGACAGACTCCTGAATGAAAAATAACTATAACAACATAGTATGGTTGACTTGCGGGGCAGGCTCGACGTGCAGTAAATTCACAAGGTGCAATAGGATTGGGTGTTTGTTAGCAGGATTCACTGGGATAGGGATTTTCTGTCTTTCACTGTGAGTTGTATTGTGTTGGGTGGGTGGGTGGGTGTGGGTGTGCACGAAGGGATCCAATCTCATAGTACACATGTTGCACTCTGACAACAAAGGTTTGAATTTGAACTGAAAACCTGAAGTATGCTCATGGCACCTAAGGTCGGGCTATCAGAAATGCTTAAGTCCTTGTTTCCCCGAAAGGCTTGGCAGGGCTCCAGGAAGGTTGGGCAGGTGGCAGCAGCTGCCTCCAGGTGAGCCCAAGAGGAGGGCAAAGGCCAGCTGGGGGGGAGGGGCAGTGCAGGGTGGCCAAAAGGGCAGAAATGGGGAGGAAGGAGAAATGGAAGCAGTTGTAAAGGCTGTTTCTGAAAATTGCCCCACCCACCCAAACACCGAAAACCCCAGATAAGGTTTGATGTTAAGGTTTCCCTGATGGGTCCTCTGGGGCAGGGGTCTCCCAACCGTAGACACTTTAAGCCTGGAGGACTTCAACTCCCAGAATTCCCTGCCCAGCTGCCAACTTTAAGGCAGGGGGAATACAATTCCCAGAATTGCTGGCCAGCAAAGCCTAGCAACTTTAAGGCAAGGGGGACTTCAATTCCCAGAATTCCCTGCCCAGCTGCCAACTTTAAGGCGGGGGGGGGGACTTCCAACTCCCAGAAAGCAAAGCTGGCTGGAGAATTCTGGGAGTTGAAGTCCTCCAGGCTTAAAGTGGCTAAGGTTGGAGACCCTTGCTCTGGGGCCCTCCAGACTCCAACACCCATAATTCCCCGCGGACGGGGATGGTCAGTTCCCTCCCAACCTCCGCCAGGAAAGACCCCCCGCCCCCCGCCCTGAGGCTTTCCCGCCCCCCTCCCAGGTGTGTCTCCAGAGGCTCCGGGCAATCCTGAGCCCCTCCGGGAGGGGATGATGGGCGGCGTAGTAGCCCAAGCCCTACCTGTGAAGTGGCAGAGGGCGGCGGCGCAGGCGGGGCTGGTGGCGTTGCCCACCCGCGGGATCAAGCGGAGGCTCAGGATCTGCTGCAAAAGGCCGCCGGAGTCGGGCGGAGACGCCCCGCCGCCTTCCGCCATCCCGCCGCCTCAGCCGCGGCATCCCGTTGCCGAAGCCAGAGAGGAGCGCGCCCAGAGCGGCGCCAGGCGCACTTCCGGTAAGGGCCGCTTTCCGCCCGCCGCGGCCGCTCTAGGATCGCGGCGCTCTATGTTTTTTTTTAAAAAAAGTAGCTTTTCCTTTTTTTCCCCTCCCACCTCCTCCCTTGGAAAATTACACTTCCCAGAATCCCATTCTTCCTGTTGGAGAAGGCGCTGTTCATTCACCGACGGCTGGAAGGCCAATACGTTCGTTAAGGCCCTCGTAGCCTTGGCCATCCGAGTCTTTCCAGGCTTCCTGGCCCTCAAGTCGAAGCCCAACTTTTTCTTTTTACAGCGCCTCTTTCTTTTTTACTTCACCGATCTTTCTTGCGAGTCCAGGAGGAATTATCGTCGAATGTTTAACGCCCGGATCGGTCCAATATTAAAAAAAAATAACGTTCAAATCATCACCACAGGACGGTCTTCCACGGGCTTGTTGCTGTAGCGCCGGAAATTACTTCCGGGGGAAGAAAGGATCGGGGGGGCGAGTACTTCCGGGTTGTCGCCTCGGGGCGTGTGATCCGTAAGGTTGGAGTCGCGCCGGAAGAGCCATGTCGGATTCGGAGGATTTTTCGTCGGAGGAGGACGAGGATTACCTGCCCTCAGGTGGGGACCCCGAGGCCTCGGAGGGGGCGCGCGTCGCTACCCGCGGGCGGGCGGTTTCGGCACGCGAGGCAGGACGGCGAGGCCTCCGGGTCAAGGCCTGTCCGGCGACTCCCAACATCCGGGCTACGCGCTGAGAGCGTCACGTGACATTGGCCCGGCACCGCTTTGGATGGGCGAGTCCAACGCGGGTTGCTGGAGGGGGGGTACAGAAGGACGGGATGGCGCTGGGTTGCGGCACCCTGAAAAGGGAAGGCTTTGGGCTGCAGACGATTGGTTGCTCGCCTGCCTGCCTGCAGGCCGGCGCCGCTTTTCATCGGCTGCATGGAATAATAGACCCGCGTTTCTCGGAAACTTTTAAGGTCGGGGGGACTTCGACTCCCAGAATTCCCTGCGCAGCGAAGTATATAAAGTCTGCGAGCTTGTTGGGCAGGGAATTCTGGGAATTGAAGTCCCCCCCCCGGCCAAGATTGAGAACGCCTGGTTGTAGTCTTTGCAAGGAACTGCGGGCTCCCTTCCCTTCTGAGTGCCCTGGAAAGGTAAAAGTTCCCACCCCACTCCGGGGGAAGGATACTGCAAAATGCCCATTCCCACCCCACTCCGGGGGAAGGATACTGCAAAACCCCCATTCCCACCCCACTCCAGGGGAAGAATACTGCAAAATCCCCATTCTCTCCCCACTCCAGGGATAGGATACTGCAAAATCCCCATTCCCACCCCACTCCTGGAGGAAGGATACTGCAAAGTCCCATTCCCTTCCCACTCCTGGAGGAAGGATACTGCAAAATCCCCATTCCCACCCCACTCCGGGGGAAGGATACTGCAAAATCCCCATTCCCACCCCACTCCGGGGGAAGGATACTGCAAAATCCCCATTCTCTCCCCACTCCAGGGATAGGATACTGCAAAATCCCCATTCCCACCCCACTCCTGGGGGAACGATACTGCAAAATCTCCATTCCCACCCCACTCCTAGGGGAAGGATACTGCAAAATCTCCATTCCCACCCCACTCCTAGGGGAAGGATACTGCAAAATCCCCATTCCCACCCCACTCCTAGGGGAAGGATACTGCAAAATCCCCATTCCCACCCCACTCCTAGGGGAAGGATACTGCAAAATCCCCATTCCCACCCCACTCCTGGGGGAAGGATAGTGGCATTTGCCGGTCCTCTATACTGCTCAAATTTTCTGCTACCAGTTCTCCAGAATCTTGCTGGATTTGACCCCTGGAGATTTCCCAGTCCTTCCTTCTGACTCCAGATCTTTTCATTGGGCGTTTCCCTGGTCACCACTTCTTTACCTTCCTATCATCAGGAAGGAGATATAGAAGCATAGCCAGCCGCACAAACCGGCTGAAGGACAATTTTTATAAATTGTGGGCTGTCAGACTCCTGAATGAGAAATAACATCATAACTACATAGTACGATGGACATGCAGGGCTGGTGCAACGTGTAACATGTTCACACTGGTGCAATAGGACTGGCTGTTTTGTTAATACAATTTATTGGGTTTGGGAATTTTCTGTCTTTACTGTGAGTTATATTTTGTTGGGTAGGGGTGCACTGAGGGAGCCCAATCAATCTCATTGTACACAGGTTGTGCACTGACAATAAAAGTCTGAATTTGAGTTTCCTGGTGGTCTCCCATCCAAGATAAATAGCCTACTTTCACAGGATCAACCCTAGCTTTGCTCCCAATGTGAACCCTAAAGCAGGAGACGGAACCTCCATTGGAATTTCCTTTGGCAGCCTTTGATTAGTGCTGTCATGAATTGGGACTCCTGAATAGAAAGTCTCTCCATTCAATCGTTTCACTTATTTCATTTGTAGTTCTCTGGTGTTCGTACAGGTCTCCCATTTCACGCTTATCCTGAATTGTAATTTTAGGAGGTTTGTTGCATTTCTTGGGCAATTGAAGAATTAGGATTTCTGCTATCTTAAACTGAGTCCGATGGGGATTTATTTTTTTATTTTTTTGGTGCCATCTGTCTAGCACGGTGTTTTTCATGCTGACTTGAATTCTGGGATTTCAAGTCCACACATCTTCAAGCACCCAAGGTTTTAAGAAACACTGTTTTGTAATTAGAACAATGGAAGGAGCTGTTCTATTTGAAATAACTTTTTTTATTTTTATCCTATATTCTTTTTTATAAATAATAGAAGGCAGCAAGTATACCTAATATTCCTTGCTCCACTTATTCCCCCCCCCCCCCCCAACAACAACCTTGTGAAATGGGTTGGACTGGCTTTCATGCTAAGGCGGGACTACAACTCACCGTCTTCTGGTGATTGGCCCAAAGTCACCCAGCCAGTTTTCATGCTAAGGCGGGTCTACAACTCACCGTCTCCTGGTGATTGGCCCAAAGTCACCCAGCCGTCCCCTCTGATGGCTGGGGGATTCTGGGAGTTGAAGTCCACGCATCTTCAGGTGACCAAGGTTGAGAAACACTGGACTAGTCCGTCATTACCCCACCCCGCCACCGGATCCTAGTAACAACCTGTACCCTTTGGGTTGCGTTGATACAGGGGAAGAATACAGTGAAGACGATGTCAGCGAGCTGATAAAAGAAGACGACGAGGAAGAGCAGAAGCTGCAGCAGCCAGACTGGAAGAAATGCAAAAAGGACGCTAAAGGAATCGCACCTAGGTAAGCATAAGAGGGAATTTGCATAAGAGGAAAAGAAAGAAAAGACAAATCTGTGGTTTTGCTTCCTTTTTGAGATTACCGTATTTTTCAGAGTATAAGACGCACCTACATTTTTTTGGTGAGGAAAAGAAGAAAAAGAAATCTCCCTCTGCTTCTGTCTCTGAGCAATTTTGCCTCCTTGCAGCAAACAGCCTGCTTTACTTTCAGTTTCGTTTTCAGCATAGCTTGATTAGCACAAGGGAAAAAAAATCTGCTCCAGCAATTTACCTCTTTGCAGCAAGCAGCAGAGCCCTGTGCAAAACATCTGAGAGCAAATCAGCTGAGAGTCGGGAGGACGGTCCAATTAACTTGTGCTAATTAGGCTGTGCTGAAGCTGAAAGGAGCTGTTTTTTTCTTGCTGTTTGCTTGCAAGGAGGTAAATTGCTGCAAGGCAGAGGCCAAAGGGTGGGGGCCAGTGGGTGAGTGGGGCTGCATTCGGTGTATAAGACGCAGCTAAATTTTCACCCCCTTTTAGGGGGGAAAAAGGTGCGTCTTACACGCCGAAAAATACGGTATGTCTAAAAGTGCATTTTTTTCAGTGAGGTGTTTTATTTGTAGAAAGTGATGACTAAGGAGAGCAGTTTCATCGAAAGAGATGAAGAGCTGTGTGAAGACTCGTAAAACTCCCACATCGATTCTGGTCAACCTTGGGATTAGCTTTGAGATAGGCCTTTGAGATAGGTATTAGGGATTAGTATAAACCAGGGTTTCCTAATCTTGGCTACTTTTAAGGCATGCAGACTTCAACTCCCAAAATTCCCCAGCCAGCATGAATAGTACCATATTCAGCATGGCTGGCTGAGGAATTCTGGGAGTCGACATCCACGTGCATATTTTAAAGTAGCCAATGTACAGGTAGTCCTCGACTTACAACACTTCGCTTAGTAACCGTTCAAGGTTACAGTGCTTGGCAAAACCGTCTCATATTTATGACAGTTGTGGTGTCCCGGGGTCATGTGATCATGTGATCCCCTTTTGAGATCCTTCTGACAAGCAAAGTCAATGGGGAAGCCAGATTCATTTAACAACTGGGTTACCAGCTTGACAACTGCAGTGATTCACTTAATAACTGTGGCAAGAAAGGTTGTAAATTAACCTTAACAAATTCACTTAACAAATGTCTCGCTTAGTAACCCAAATGTTGGGCTCAATTGGGGTCATAAGTCGAGGTCTCCCTTTAGAAACCCAGGTATAAACTAAGTGCCTTAGCCAGTGGTGGGAATCAAATTTTTTAACAACCGGTTCTGTGGGCGTGGCTTATTTGGGGGTGTGGCGTGGCTGTCATGTGACTGGGTGGGCGTGGCTAGCTGGTCATGTGACTGGGTGGGCGTGGCTACATGCATAGGGACTATTCAGAGGGCTGGAAAAAGTGGTTTCTGACCGGTCCTCGCACTTAACGACCGTCCTCATATTTATGCCTGTTGCAGCATTCTTAACAACCAGAATGTTGTAATTCCTTACAGGATTAACCCTGTAAAGTGGAAAAAAACAGAAGATTTACAACCGGTTCTCCGAACAACCGGTTCTAGTGAACCGGTGCAAACCGGTAGAATCTCACCCTTGGCCTTAGCCCATATTTCAAAATTTGTTTCCTTTTCTTGCCTGTATAAAATGCCAACAGTGCCTTATCCGTTGCCCTTTCTACTTAATACAAGATTGCTCAGGGGTGTCCGCAGGATGTGGTTTTAAAAAAAAATAAATCAACATGGCGACGCCAAGGGGTGGTACCTCAGTCGCGCTGTTCTGGCAGCCATCTTCACTTTTTTTAGCCAAACCCTGCAGTCACTCCCAAATAATCTTTGCCGCCATTTTAGGTTCTTGAATGGTAATTTATTTGCTGATAACGAGAGACTTTTTCCCTAGGAAAAGAAAGAAACAACACAGGCTTTTCTTAGACGTGGCTGAAGGAGAATCTTCAAAAGACAATAAAAGCGATGAGGAAGACGGTGAACCGGGAGAAAGTCACAACACGCATATAAACGAAAACGAGGAAAGGAAAAAGGAGGAGGCGTTGTGGGCCAGCTTTCTCAGTGATGTTGGCCAGAAACCCAAAGTTGTTTCTGCAGAACAAGCTCCCTGCAACCAGAAACACACGGTAAGGAGAAAATTGCCACCACTGTTTGAAACAAAAAAGGAAAATTTCCATTAAAGTTTGTTCAATTACCGTATTTTTCGGAGTATAAGACGCACCTTTTTCCCCCTTAAAAGGGGATGAAAATTTAGGTGCGTCTTATACACCAAATGTAGCCCCGCCCACACACTGGCCCCCACCCTTGCCTGTGCCTCGCAGCAGTTACCTCGTTGCAAGCAAACAGCAAGAAAAAGCAGCTCCTTTCAGCTTCAGCACAGCCTAATTAGCACAGGTCGATTGGATCAGCCTCCCGACTCAGCTATTTTGCACAGGGCTCTGCTGCTTGCTGCAAGGAGGTAAATTGCTGGAGCAGATTTTTTTTCCCTTGTGCTAATCAAGCTATGCTGAAAATGAAAATGAAAGTAATGCAGGCTGTTTGCTGCAAGAGGCAAAATTGCTCAGAGGCAGAGACAGATTTCTTTTTTTTTCTTTTCCTCACCAGAAAAGGTAGGTGCGTCTTATACTCCGAAAAATATGGTTATGTATCTCCTTTCTCCAAACAATATGACTGGATTTCAACAAGTCTCTAATCTAAGGTCTCCGAAATCAGCCGAACTACAATAAGCTGTATTTCTGTCCATGTATGTTGATGTTACCTCTTCACCATCACAACCAGAAGGTTAGTTTTGTTTAAAAGGATGTTAACCCAAAATAGAGACCTTTGTGGATGATAAAAGGGTTAACAGTAAAAGGATTTAAGGCCGTATGAAATTATATGAATGAAAATAATGTGATTCAGCTGGAATGGTATCTTTCCATCTCTCATGGAAAGATTCTTGCTAGGATTCTGGCAAGTCATTAAGTCAACTCCTGAATGATACTTTAACCATCTCTACATGGACAGTTCAGGTAGTCCTCGATTTACAACCGTTCATGTAGTAACCGTTCAAAGGCACTGAAAAAAATGTCTTATGACAGTTTTTCACCCTTAAGACCGTTGCAAGCACCCCTATGGTCACATGATCAAAATTGAGATTGTTGCCAACTGGTTCATACTTATGACGGTCGAAGTGTCTGGGATCACAGGTTTTGCAAACTTCTGACAAGCAAAATCAAGGGGGTATCCAGATTCACCTAACAACCGTTAACTTACTAACTTAACAACTGAAGTAATTCGCTTAACAACTCCGGCAAGAAAGCTTTTTAAAGTGGGGCAAAACACATGTAATAAATGTTTCATTTAGCAACATAAATCTTGTGGTCATAACTTGAGGACTTACCTGTATTATCCTAATTAGGCTTGGCTTGGCTTTTGATTGCACCAGTCATTTCCAAATACGATGGACATGCAGATAAATTTCGTGTTTTATTATTTTTAAGGAACACTAAGCCTACACTTACACATCAGGTGGCCATTTTTTTTTACCAAGTCACACAATTGCACAAACTTTTTAACGTTGTTTTATTGTCTCATTTTTTTTGCCTTTCCCTAAAAACTAGCAATAGCAATAGCACTTAAACTTATATACCACTTTACAGTGCTTTACAGCCGTCTAAGCGATTTACAGTATCAGCCTATTGCCCCCAACAATCTGGGTCCTCATTTAACCAACCTTGAAAGGATGGAAGGCTGAGCCAATAACACTTAGACTTATATACCACTTCACAGTGCTTTACGGTCCTAAGCGGTTTATAGAGTCAGCCTTTACCCACCTCAGAAGGATGGAAGGCTGAGTCAACCTTCAGCTGGTCAAGAATCAAACTCCTGGCTGTGGGCAGAGTTTGCCTGCAATGCTGCATTCTAACCACTGTGCAGGAAGGGAGGGCAATAGCAATCACATTTAAGACTTATATACCGCTTCACAGTGCTTTGCAGCCCTTTCTAAGCGGTGTACAGAGTCAGCCTCTTGCCCCCAACAATCTGGGGAAAGATCAACATCCTCGGAAGGATGGAAGGCTGAGTCAATCTTGAGTCGGTGAGATTCGAACTGCCAAATTGCAGTCAGCCGGCAGTCAGCAGAAGTAGCCTGCAGTACTGCATTCTAACCACTGCACCACAGTGGCTCTTTAATACAAAAAATATTAATTGTTTTATTAAATCGTTCTCTTTTTTTTAATAATAAAAGGCTGATTAAAGGCCGTAATAAAGAGATGCAATTTGATTTGTGAATGAAGATATAATGTAGTTAATTTCCCCTAGAAAGATTACAGGAATAAATATGAGAACTAGAGTTCTGACAAGCCATTAGTCTACTCCTGAATCATATTTTAAGCACTACCGCATTGAGAGTATTGTCCTAATTAGGTTAATGGGCTTAAAAAGATCCGCACTTGTGTGTTCTCACAACATGCTAAATTTGGTATCAACCATGAATTGTTTGGCCAATTGATTCAGCATTTTGAGGTGCATTCTGGATTGCTGTGTACATGGCCTTAGCAGTGGATGCCTTACAAAACTTGCTTTATTCCCTTCACTTTATTTGAATTGATGGTTTTCTTAAAAAAATAAACCCTATTGTCAGGGTGGATTTGATTTAAATCGAGTTGATTTAAATCACAATTTAAATCATGATTTAAATCACTAGTAAAAAAGGCTTGATTTAAATCAACTCGATTTAAATCATAATTTTTAAAGAGCCACTGTCATCTCTGCTACTCCTTTGACCCGCTGTTGACTCACCGATAGTCCCAGTGTTGCAGAATATACAGCCTCCTGCTACATAACTAAGCTCCATTTCATGCTGAATAAACTAAATTGTTTATGTATCTTAAATAGAAAACTATCTTACGGTAGATTTTTACCCCAAAAGTTTTTTATTAAAATAAATTCGATAAAAATCAAAAAAATCTGATTTTTTTGTTTTTTTTTTTTAAAAATCATTGATTTTTATCCACCCTACCTATCGTGGCTTCCATCAGGATCACATCTATTGTGGATGCAAGAGAAGGGGAGACAGCTAAATCTCTCCTTGATTTCATAGCCACGCTAGCCTTTTGCTCTAATCGGGTGGACTTCAAAACTTTTAGCAAGAGGTTCTCTGCCCAGTTGCTGGGTGGGCATGGCCATGGTGGGCATGGCCTAGTTGGCCTCAGGCCTCTGGTGCGCATGTGCGCAATTCAGGGGACCCAGCTGGTCCTCCACATGCGTGCGTTTGCGGGGGGGGGATGACTGGTGTGCAGCATGTGCCTGCGCAGAGAGTGTTCGTGGGTGTGCAAAAACCACACGCATGTGCAGAAGGTGAGATTGCGCACGCAGCACATGGGAAGGAGCCGCGCGTTAGCACGGATGGCACACACGAGCAAGCCCAGCCCGCGAAGCACATTCCTGTTCGGCCCTCGGTAAGTAAAAGGTTCGCCACCCCTGGTATAAACCATTTTAATACGTTGCATGCATTGAAAGCGCCTGAGGTACCTCCAAACGCTCAAACAAATGAGTCTTTTTTATTATTATTATTATTTTTATTTCCTGTTTTGGTTAGTCAGCCGATGAGAAGAATGTGTGCAAGTCTCAAGGGGAACCAAAGGAAACCGAGAGCAACAAAATCACTGTCACGAAAGTGTTTGACTTTGCTGGCGAAGAGGTGAGGTGAGTTCCGCCTGTTCCCTTTGCGTTCAGCTGCTCCATTCAAACAGCAGGGGACAAGGGCCATGTTCTAAATTGCTTTTTCCCACAAAACCTTAAAACATTGCACAGGATTGTAAAACGGCAGAGTTGTATTAAGGTACACATACAATAGGCAAATAGGAGTGGTGCGGGGGCCTACAGGCGAAGCTCTCGCCTCACAATCAGCGGGCTGTGAGTTTGATCCTAGGTAGAGGCAGGTATTTCTCTCTCTGGGCACACTGAGAATATATCTGCTGAACAAAACTCCGCATTGGCGACAGGAAGGGCATCCGGCCATTAAAACACTCTGTTAGATCCATTCAGACTCCACCCCGCAAAGGGATTATGGGGTCGTGAAAAGAAGATGAAAAGAAGAGCCTTGGTAGTACGGTGGTCTAAAGCACCCTGTTATTAAGACCAGCTGCCTGCAATTACTGCAGGTTCGAATCTTGCCAGGCTCAAGGTTGACTCAGCCTTCCATCCTTTCTAAGGAAGGTAAAATGAGGACCCAGATTGTGGGGGCAATAAGCTGACTTTGTATAAATATACAAAAGGATGAAGGCTATTGCTTAGCGCATTGTAAGCCGCCCTGAGTCTCCGGAGAAGGGCGGCATATAAATCAAATTAAAAAAGAAGATACAATAGGCAGATAAGTGCCTGTTTGGGTTTCCTCAAAGCTGGAAACCTTTTGATTGAACGGATCACCTTAAATTCTGCTTTAAGTCCCAAAAGTGCTTCTTTGCAAAAGGCAACTGGACTTTCTCAGCATTTTCTTTGGAAACATTGTACAGCTGCTTGGATGAGAAGGGAAACGTCTTCAAGGAAAAACTAAGTCCAGTTGCCTTTGGAAAAAGCACCTTTGGGACAACCATGTCCTGGATGAACTGAGGATCTCCATAAATCAGAGGTCTTCAAACTTGGCAGCTTTAAGACTTGTGGACTTCAACTCCCAGAATTCTCCAGCCAGCTATGCTATGCTATGCTATACTGGGAGTTGAAGTCCACAAGACTTAAAGCTGCCAAGTTTGAAGACCTTCTGCCATAGATACTCAAAGCTGGTAGGTGAGCCCGTTTTGGGCTGCTGTTTCAAGACTCGCCAAGAAGCTCTTCGAAACCCCAGTGAGAAATTGGGGAGCAACCCCAGTAGTCCTTCAGAAATTCTGAAAAGTAATTCAGAATCTGATGGGCTGGTGTTCAGGGCAAGGGCTGCATTGTCCTTGCCCTGAACCTTGGTGATGCAGCGGACTAAGAGCCTTGGTGGCGTAGCGGACTAAAGCGCTGTTAATTAGCCCTTAGCTGCCAGCTGCCTGCAATTACTGCGAGTTCAAATCTCACCAGGCTCAAGGTTGACTCAGCCTTCCATCCTTCCGAGGTAGGTAAAATGAGGACCCGGATTGTGGGGGGCAATAAGCTGACTTTGTATAAAAAAAGAACACCGTTTGGAGGGAGGGGGGCAAAAGCCCTACTTAGCAGGTATATACAAAAGTATGAAGGCTATTGCTTAATGCATTGTAAGCCGCCCTGAGTCTCTGGAGAAGGGCGGCATATAAATCGAACCAATAAAAAATAAATAAATAAATGAATGAATGAATGTCCACGGTTTTTAGTTCCAAGGCCTGGGAAGGAAATGGCTGCACTCAGTTTGGGAAGCTGAAAGTCCAGAAAACTGCCCAAACCTCTAAGAAATATTCAGCAACCTCGGTGAGGCACATGGAGAAGCTTGAAGATCTGGGACTGAAGAGAGGGTAGCTTGTTGCTGTTCCTTAGAGGTTTGGGAAGGAAACTGGGCCAATTGCATTGGGAAGTGAAGGCTTTGCATAACAAGAAGGTGGAATTGAGTTTTGCATTAAGCAGAGTTCCCTAAATAAAAGATTCAGACTGGGATAAAGTCATCTTCCTAGAGCAGGGGCGGGGAACCATGGTTGGCTCAGGAATTCTGGGAGTTGCAGTCCACAGATCATAAAGGGGTCATTCTTGGCCACCTCTGTCCTAAAGGGATGCTATGGTTCCTCCCTTGACAGATAGGATAGGGTAGGATAGAAGAGAATATTGGAATGGAATGGAATTAGGAATAGAATGGAATAGGATCGGAAAGGAAAGGAGGAAAGGAAGAAGGAAGGAAGGAAGGAAGGAAGGAAGGGGAGGGAGAAATAAGAGAAGGAGGAAAGGAGTGAAAAGAAGGAAAGAATGAACAGAGAGAGGGAAAGGAGAAGGTGGAAGGAAGGAGGGAAGGGAGGCTGGAAGGAAGGAAAGGAAAGGAAGGAAGGGGAAGGAGAAATGGAGAGAAGGAGGGAGGGAATAAAAAGAAAGGAAAGAATGAACAGAGAAAGGGAAAGGAGAAGGTGGAAGGAAGGAGGGAAGGGAGGCTGGAAGGAAGGAAAGGAAAGGAAGGAAGGGGAAGGAGAAATGGAGAGAAGGAGGGAGGGAGTAAAAAGAAAGGAAAGAATGAACAGAGAGGGAAAGGAGAAGGGGGAAGGAAGGAGGGAAAGGATGCTGGAAGGAAAGGAAAAGAATGGAATAACTTTATTGTCACTTTGAATGTACACTAATCGGCATACATTAGGGAAAAATGAAAGCAGGAATCTGTCAAGGATGTTGAAAACGTAGGGCTGAGGCAAATACCTTACAAGGTCATGCAGAAAGGAAAAAACAGACGGGATCAAAACAACATGAGAAAAATCAATTTACGTAGGTGGTTTATTTAGTCTTTATCTCAAAACGTGATTATTTAACTCAAGGAATTACTTTTCAAACAAGTTCCCTGTGATAGTGCGAGGTAGAATTCCAGCATTCAGAAGCCAGTATCTGGCTTGTAATTGGAAAAAGATTATGTTTTTGAGATTAACCATTGTTTGTTTGTTTTTCCCCGACTTGACCTTTTTACCGTGTGCTCGGTGTGTCTGCAAATCCGTTCCTTGGCGGTTATCCATTCCTTCGCAGAGTGGAAATGCTAATTTGCTTCTTCAAGCACAACCGTTTGATAAGCCCCAAAGCTTGAGGCTGCTTTTTCATTTCCTGGAGAAAAAATATATCCATTCTCTGCCTTTTTTGGAATTCAAGCCAGGGGTACAGATTTGTTCAGTGAAAACTTTCTGCCTGCCACTTTTGGCAGCTATTCCTCATTCTATAAATTGGGAAAAAACTTCAGTGCCTAGAACAGCTTTGTAATTTTTTGGGGGGTAGGGGTGGGGGGGGTGATAATTGTTGGTGGTTGTCGTGCATTTTAATCTGCTCAGAGAGCATGTGCTCTCGGGCAGATTAAAAGAAAACAAGTCCCATCGTATTTTGGTTGCATAGCATAGGGAGCACGTTGGATCAAACAAATATTTATTTATTTATTGGTTCAATTTATATGCCGCCCTTCTCCGGAGACTCAGGGCGGCTTACAATGCATTAAGCAATAGCCTTCATACTGTTGTATATACCTGCTTAGTAGGGCTTTCCCCCCCCCCCAAGCGGTGTTCTTTTTTATACAAAGTCAGCTTATTGCCCCCACAAACCGGGTCCTCATTTTACCCACCTCAAAAGGATGGAAGGCTGAGTCAACCTTGAGCCTGGTGAGATTTGAACTCGCAGTAATTGCAGGCAGCTGGTGTTACTTAACAGCACTTTAGTCTGCTGCGCCACCAAAGCTCTTATATACGTTCTGTTTCCCTGCAGCCATCTGGAAACTCACCAATAATTAGGGTGTGTCCTTCGGAAAACTTTCCCGACTGAGTCTGGATTCAGAGACAGGCTGTTTCTGCTCTAAAAGTGACATTAGCAGGCATTCATAGCTAGGCGTTTGGTTTATTTCAGGGGTGAAATACTCCCGGTTTGGACCGGATCGCCTGATCCAGTAGCAATGGTGGCGGGTGGTTCGGAGAACCGGTGGCAAAAATCCCTGCGCCCCCCCCCCCCCAACCCCATCAGAGGCTTTTTTTTTTTTAACTATTAAAAGCGTTTTTTCTACAACCTCTTCCGCCGAAAAAATGCTTTTAAAAGTAAAAAAAAAAAAGCCTCTGATGATCGTGCGGCTCAGCTGGGATCGTCAGAGCCTTTTAAAAGCATTTTTTTTTTGCAACCTCTTTGGCCGAAGAGGTTGTAGGGGAAAAAAAAAACGCCTTTAAAAGCCTCTGACGATTCCAGCTGAGTTGCCTGATCGTCAGAGGCTTTTAAAAGCATTTTTTTGAAAAAGGTTGGCCACGCCCACTCAGTCACATTAACCACACCCTCCCCACCAATCCACACCCACAGAACCGGTAGTAACAAATGTTACATTTCACCCCTGGTTTATTTCCTAGACACACACACACACACACACACACGGAGAGGGAGAGAGAGAGATACTACTTCTGAGTTATCCCAGTTGGCAGCTGTTCTGTTTTCTGAATAGCAAATTCCAGAGTGCACATATGTCCAAGGTCTGTGATGGCAAACCTATGGCACGCATGCCACAGCTGGCACACAGAGCCTTCTCTGTGGGCACGCAAGCCATCGCCCAGCTCAGCTCTACTGCACATGCGTGCTCGCGCCTCCCACCGGCCAGTTGATTTTCAGGATGCGTGGGGGGCAGGGCACATGCGGGAGATGTGCCCGCATGCACGGGGGATCACACACGGGGCCACACGCACATGGGCAGGGGGAAGGCAGGGGATGCGGCCTCCCCCTCTCCCTCCGGCCCTTTCTTGGGCCCAGGAGGCTCCCCACGGTCCGTTTTGGATGCCAGGTAAGTGCAGGGCCCACACAGAGCCTGGGGAGGGTTGAAAAACAGGTCTTCCAGAAGTCTGGAAACGGGCCCGTTTCCAGCCTCCGGAGCCTGGGGGAGGCCATTTTCACCCTCCCGGAGGCTCGAGAGAAACCTCCGGAGCCTGGGGAGGGCGAAAACGGGCCCTGAGCTTAGTTGTTTTCTTGCAAATGTTTCATTACCCAGCTAGGTAACATTGTCAGTGCTAGAAGGGAGGAGGGTGTGGAAGAGTGGATGAGGAAGAGGAGAAGTTCTGTGGGATCCTTGATGCTCTCTGAGCTTGGTTCAGAGATGATATTCAGCCAGTTCAGACCGGTTTGGGCAAACCGGTAGTGGCAACCCTGGCGTAATGCCATTCTATTTAGCCACGTTTCCGAGGCTGGGCACGTGCGCGGAAGGCGTGCATGAAGCAAGGGTGCGTGCACAGGACAAACCAGTGGTAAAAATATGTGAAACCACCTCTGGCTCGGTTGTTTTCTTGCAGACGTTTCATGACCCAAATCAAGTAACATCTGCAGTATATCTTGATATGCCTTTCAAGAGTTGATTGAATAGGTTTCCCCACTTGCCGCCTTCCTTGGCTGGTTGAAGGAGGGTGGGAAACATTCCGTGCAGGGGTGGGTTCTAAAAATTTTTTACTACCGGTTCTGTGGGCGTGGCTTATTTTGTGGGCGTGGCTTGGGGGGGTAATGTGACTGGGTGGGCATGGCCAACTTTTTATTTATTTTTTTTTTACTTTTAAAAGCATTTTTTCTGCAACCTTAAGAGGTTGCAGGAAAAAAATGCTTTTAGAAGCCTCTGACGATCCCACCTGAGCCGCGAGATCATCAGAGGCTTTTTTTTTTTTTTACTTTTAAAAGCATTTTTTTGGCCAAAGAGGTTGTAGAAAAAATGCTTTTATTTATTTTATTTTTTTATTGAAAAGTTTTACAAAAAAAAATTTTCCCCCCTCCATATTCCCCCCCCCCCCGGACTTCCCAGAGCAAAATACAGGGTATTTCAATTAACAATCATAAGCTAAATTAGCCTAACTATTCTTAAACTACCTATTCCCCTCCGCTATGGATAACATGATACTTCTAAAATAAAGTTTAACATTCATTCATAAGCTATTTGATATTTTCTTGTCTGATACTTATTTTGAATATAATCAATCCATCTTCTCCATTCCGATATGTATCTTTCTTGTGTATTGTCCTCCAGATATGCTGAAATTTTCGCCATTTCTGCTAAGTTCGCTACTTTCAATGTTCATTCTTCAATAGTAGGCAAAGAGTCCTTTCAATATTGCGCTACCAACAGCCTAGCTGCTGATATTAAGTTCAAGATCAGTTTAGTCTCTAATACTGTACAATCCGTCGTTATACCCAATAAAAACAATTGAGGAGTAAATTTCAACCTTTTTTTCAAAATATTCTGCATCACCCACCAAATTTTTATCCAAAATGCCTTGATTTTCTTACAAGTCAACCATATATGGTAATAAGTTGCATCATCACATTCACATCTCCAACATTTAGCTTGCAAATTCGGGTACATATATGATATTTTTTTAGGATCTAAGTGCTATCTATAAAACATTTTATAAAAATTGTCTCTCAAATTTTGTGCTTAAAATGCTTTTAAAAGTAAAAAAAAAGCCTCTGATGAGGTGGGCGGGGTAAGTGAGCGGCGACCGGACTGGGGACTGGTTCGGGGGCATGGCCAGCAAATGTTATTACCGGTTCTCCGAACTACTACAAATTTTTACTACTGGTTCTTGCGAACCAGTGCGAACCGGGAGCAACCCACCTCTGATTCCGCATCTTCTTAGCTGAAGCTTTTTTGGAATTGTGCATGCAATTGTGCAGACAAGCCCAGACCCACACTTCCAGAGATCCTGCAGTCAGAATTCAAAATGGGGACCGAATTGGAAGGAATGGCTTCTGCTTTAATATCCTGTTTCCTTTTCTGTCTTTCATCCTTCTGGCAGGGTCACCAAGGAAGTCGACGTTGCTTCAAAGGAAGCCCAGCTCTTTCGGAAACAGCTGGAGCCGAATGTGGCAACCCAGACATCTCATCCAACTGTTTCGGGGTAAGATCCTGAGAAACTCTGTTCATCCAGTGCAGGTCGCACAAACGTGGGGATTGAGGGAATTGCGATGGCATTTTTAAAACCAGCGGGAATCGGCTGACTCACTTAAGAGCCTCTTGTCCTGCCTTTGGTGCTTTGGAGTATCTTTGTGGCAGCCCCTCAAATATTGGAATGCTGCTATCCTGTCACCCCTACTCCTTCTTTTCATCAAACTAGACATACCTAATGTTTTAACTTCCACTCCCCTAATCATTAAAGTTTCAGAGGCAGGACAGAGGCTTCTGTTGTGACCTAGGCCCAAGTAGGTATTATCAGACGCAATCAGTTCGAAACAAACAGACTTTATTAGGACAGCTGAGAATTAACTCATTCTCAGCATAGTCCAAACTAATTCAAAACAAATTCTTCATAGCACAAATTCTTCAGTCTAATCACCAACCTTGGTATAATTAGGCAAACTGCCAAAGGCTTCTCTTGGCAAAAGTTCAGGAGCAGAAGACAGCGACAAGAAATATATGCAGCAAGACAAGAAACAAATCTATCAACGTTGTTTTCCGACAAAGAGCCCAAGAGCCATTGCTGGTCTTTTAAGCCTTATGGGAGGGGCCAGTCATCTCTTGGCCTTACTCCTGAGTCGTCCTTTTTGCTTTAGCTGCTCTTGCCTTCTGGCAGCTCTTCTCATGCGTGCATTAGGAACAGGCTCCTCCTGTTCCTCTGCCTCTCTACTGTCGGTCTCTGGAGGCTCCGGAGTCCGCACATCACTCCCCGATGGCCCTGGCCCCATCTCTGCCTCCGACGCAGAACCCTCATCCGGGCCTTCCCCAGCCTCCAGGACTGGCCCATGTTCTTCCTCAGCCTCCTCACTGTCCGACTCCGCTGCCAGCTCTGCAGGCTGCTGGCGGACCACAACAGCTTCATCATTTGTTTTTATTTCCAAATATTCCAGGTGTCTTTTGACCGCAGGCCCTGTTGCTATAACAGGCAGAACCTTCCCGCTAATGAGATTGCAATTAGGAAAATAGTTCAGTCATGTTCCGTCTAATCCTCCTCAGTTTGCATAATCCTAGTTAGCCTGAGTGCTGGATCCTTTCTTACATTTGCCAGGTATCCTTATCCCAAACGGCTGCTTATGATTGATGGGAATTGTAGCCAGATATTTGTAGGGCCCAGGGCTGAGAATTTATTTGTCTGTTTGTATCCTGCCTTTTGTTCAGGGTGGATTTGATTTAAATCGAGTTGATTTAAATCACAATTTAAATCATGATTTAAATCACTAGTAAAAAGGCTTGATTTAAATCAACTCGATTTAAATCATAATTTTTAAAGAGCCACTGTCATCTCTGCTACTCTTTTGATCCACTGTTGACTCACCGATGGTCCCAGTGTTGCAGAATATACAGCCTCATGCTACACAACTAAGCTCCATTTCATGCTGAATAAACTAAATTATTTATGTATCTTAAATAGAAAACTATCTTACGATAGATTTTTACCCCAAAAGTTTTTTATTAAAATAAATTCGATAAAAATCCAAAAAATCTGATTTAAATAAAAAAAATCTGATTTTTTTGATTTTTTTAAAAAAATCATTGATTTTTATCCACCCTGCTTTTGTTATTTTTTCAAAAAAACTCAAAGCAGCGAACAAAGACTTTCCTCCTATTTTCCCCACAACAACAACAACATCAAACCTGTGGGTTGGGCTGAGGGAAAGCCACTGGCCCAGTCACCCCGTTGGTTTTCATGACTAAGGCGGGACTTGAACTCGCTGTTTCCTGGGGATTGGCCCAAAGTCACCCAACAGGCTTGCTAAAATTGGGACACGAACTGACAGTTTCCCATTTTCTAATCCAGTGCGTTAAACACTAGACCAAACATGGTTTTCAAATGTCCCGATTCACCTTAAACAGTTGCAACCTTCTGAATTTGCAAATAATTTAGGCAGTTAGCTGATATAATCTAAGGCTGGGGTCACAGAGCATGCTAAATAACTAGGGTTTTTTTCTTTCAATTCCCTTGTATCCAATTCTCCGATACTGCTGGGACAAGTCCCTGCAGTTTTCTTGCCAAGGTTTTCCAGAAATGGTTTGCCATTGCTTCCTTCCTAGGGCCAAGAGAGAGTGACTGGCCCAAGATCATCCAGCTGGCTTTGTGCCTAACGCAAGATTAGAACTCGGCCTCTCAGTTTCTAGCCTGAGGCCTTAACCTCAACGCCGAACTGGCATTCAAATAATAATTAACAGAACATAATTGCTACGTTCATAGCGCATGCTTCATCTAAAAGCAAATTATCTCATACTCCAGCATGTTTTCCACAATGCAATGAGTCAGTGCCTGGCTTCCTACAACTGGCCAAATCTTATATTGGAGTACAGATAGTCCTTGACTTATGACCAAAACTGAGCCCAATATTTATGTTGTTAAATGAGAAATTTGTTAAGTGAGTTTTGGTCCATTTTACGACCTTCTAGCCACAGTTAAGTGAATCATTGCAATTGTTAGCCTAGTAACTTGGTTAAGTGAATCTGGTTTCCCCATTCGCTCTGCTTGTGAGACGGTCACAAAAGGGAATCACATGGCCCCAGGACACTGCAGCGGTCATAAATAGGAACCGGTTGCCAAGCATTCGAATTTCATCACGTGACCATGGGGATGCTGCAACCGTCATAAGTGTGAAATGTGGTCATGAGTCCCTTTTTTTCAGTGTAACTTTGAACAGTCACTAAATGAACAGTCACTAAATGAACAGTCACTGAATGAACCCAGCCCAGGTGTTTGTGGAAATCCTCACAGCATATGGAGCGTGGGGTCTGCATAATGAATAAATTCCTGTCCTACGGAGTACAATAGAATAGAAAATAGAATAGAATAGAATAGAATAGAATAGAATAGAATAGAATAGAATAGAATAGAATAGAATAGAATAGAATAGAATAGAATTCTTTATTGGCCAAGTGTGATTGGACACACAAGGAATTTGTCTTGGTGAATATGCTCTCAATCTACATAAAAGAAAAGATACATTCATCAAGAATCATAAGGTACAACACTTAGTGATAGTCATAGGGTACAAATAAGCAATCAGGAAACAATATCAATATAAATCGTAAGGATACCAGCAACAAAATTACAGTCATGCAGTCATAAGTGGGAGGAGATGGGTGATGGGAACAATGAGAAGATTAATAGTAATGCAGATTTAGTAACTTGTCTGACACTGTTGAGGGAATTATTTGTTTAGCAGAGTAGTGGCGTTCAGGAAAAAACTGTCCTTGTGTCTAGTTGTTCTGGTGTGCAGTGCTCTGTAGCGTCCTTTTGAAGGTAGGAGTTGAAACCGTTGATGTCCAGGATGCAAGGGGTCTGTAGATATTTTCCCAGCCCTCTTTTTGACTCTTGCAGCATACAGGTCCTCAAGGGAAGGCAGGTTGGTAGCCATTGCTTTTCCTGCAGTTCTAATTATCCTCTGAAGTCTATGTCTGTCTTGTTGGGTTGTGGAACCAAGAGAGACCAAGAGAGTTGGTCTCTGGACAGAAAGCCACTCAAAGAGACTGGAAGCATTTGAAATGTGGACTTACAGACTGTTACATATAAACTGGATTGACAAAATCAGAAATGAGGAAGCGATAAGCCAACTGGGAAAGCCAAGGGAAATCATCAAAACCATTAAAAAAGCGAAAGTTAGAATATTTCGGACATGGGATGCAACACCCGAAAAAATACAGCATCCTTCACTTAATCCTCTCCAGGGAAAGATTGAAGGCAAACGAGGTCCAGGCAGAAGAACATAGTGGCTTCAAAATCTAAGGGACCGGTTTGGACAAAACTCAACAGCACTTTTTCGTGTGGCTGTTGATAAAAATAGGATGGCCAACATCCAATGACGGATATGGCAGAAGAAGCGGCAGCCACCAGGGGGCGCAAGACCTGGCCTGGTCTTCTGAGCCTTTAAGGCAGCTATTGTCCCGGTGATGTCACAACTCACAAGCCGTCCAGATTTAATCACCGTTGGAAGTCTCTTTTGTCAAGCTAGAGTGGACCTCTGTGTCTTATCAGCTGCACAGTCGGGCCCGTTCTGCAAAGGAACGAAATCGATGAAATGAATAGGTTGCTGTAGATGAGAGATGCAACGCCTTGTTAGTCTCGGCTTGTGAGAGGGTCCCTTTGCTAAGGAAAGGCCCCAGGGAAGAGCCTTGAAATTGAAAACCAGAGTCCAGTTGCAGGATTTCTGAGACAGTCTCGCTGCTTCGTTCTGAGCTCGCTTCATTTTTGAGGAATCTATTTTGGAGCCGGGTTTTTTTTTTTTTTTTTTGGCTGTCCCGGCTGGTGTCCATCTGTGGAATTCATTTCCTGTGGGTTTAGCAAACCATAGCTCCTTCTGTGCACTGCTTTGGGTTCACTCGCAGTTTTTGCTGGATTCGGGTTTAGGATTTAGAATAGATTAGAGCTGGAAGGGACCTTGGAGGTCTTCTAGTCCAGCCCCCTGCTCAAACAGGAGAACCGAGACCATCTCAGACAGGTGGACTGTCCAGTCTTGTCTTAAAAACCTCCAGTGATGGAGCGCCCATGATTCCTGGAGGCAACTTAATCCTGTCCACCTGGCCTTTCATGGATTTAAAGCAGAGGTGGGTTTCAGCAGGTTCTGACCAGTTCTGGAGAACCGGTAGCGGAAATTTTGAGTAGTTCGGAGAACTGGTAGTAAAACTTCTGGCTGGCCCCGCCCCCAATCTATTCTCTGCCTCCCGAGTCCCAATTGATCGGGAGGAAATGGGGATTTTGCAGTATCCTTCCCTTGCCACGCCCACCAAGCCACACCCACAGAACCGGTAGTAAAAAAATTTGAAACCCACCACTGATTTAAAGCAGAAGAGGTATCCAATCTTGGCGGCTTTAAGTCTTGTGGACTTCAACTCCCAGAAGGAATTCTGGGAGTTGAAGCTCACAAATCTTAATCCCTAAATCTTGGACATCCTTGATTCATTGCAGGGGTGTCAAACACAAGACCCGTGGGCCAGATCCGGCCCGCAATGTGGTTGGATCTGGCCCATGGGGCTGCCCTAGAAAATGTACTTTACTTTACTTTTATTAGACTTCTATACCACCCTTCTCCCGAAAGAGTCAGGGCGGTGTACAGCCATATTAAAACACATAAAATTTACAAAATTTAAAAACCATTAAAATCAAATATACAAAAATTTGGCCCACAAATTAAAACTAACATACACCCATTAAAATTCATATTCATATTAGGCTGGCTTGTTGAAACAAGAGGGTCTTCAGGGCGCGGCGAAAGGTGCGCAGGTCGGAGATCATACGCACATCTAGGGGCCGCTCATTCCAGAGGGCTGGTGCCCCCACAGAGAAGGCTCTCCCCCTGGGCGTCGCCAGTCGACATTGTTTGGCCGACGGCACCCTGAGGAGCCCCTCTCTGTGGGAGCGTATTGGCCGGTGGGAGGCTGTCAATGGCAGAAGGCGGTCTCGTATATACCCCGGTCCTAAGCCATGGAGCACTTTAAAGGTGGTGACCAACACCTTGAATCGCACCTGGAAGACCACTGGGAGCCAGTGCAGCTCGCACAGGAAAGGTGTCACGTGGGCACAATGAGTTGCGCCCATAACCACCCGTGCGGCTGCATTCTGGACCAGTTGGAGCCTCTGGGTGCTTTTAAAAAAAAAAAAATATGATGAACGGTTGAGAAAACTAAGTACGTCTAGTACGAGCGCTCTTCAAGGGGAGCCCCATGTAGAGAGTGTTACAGTAGTCCAGACGGGACGTGACGAGGGCATGTAAGGGGCTGGCCCATGCAGCTTCGGCCCGGTTTACCCAATGTGAAGAGGAAACATGCCAGCAATTTGGGAAGTGACATCAAGCTGGCCACGCTCACCCAGTCGGCCACGCCCGCCCAGCCCCCCCCCCCCCCAAGGTCAACCGCAGCCCTGATGCGGCCCTCAATGAAATTGATTTTGACACCTCTGATTTAGTGGGTTCGGCTTGGCCCTGCAACTCCTTGTCGGCTTTCCAACCTGGACAAGGAGTAGCTGACTCATTCAAGCAGTAGCAACCACGGAGGAGGAAGAGGGGAACTGCGCTGAGCATCTGTCCTTCATTAAACTGCTCGGTGTTTTGTGGAAACTGGGAACCAGCTGTAAAGCACCAGCCAAAAGGGGAGCTTGAACCCGCTCCGGGAAATGCGCCTGGGAACCAAATCCAGCTTCTGTACTTACAGGCATTTTCCTCGAAGACACAACACTAGACTCCAAGGGGCAGCCCCAAAGCAGGAATCCTACAGCTGGTTTGGGCAACCCTGACTTGGAGCAGCTCTGAAAAGTAGACCCGGTGCTGGTTCAGCAATGCGCTGGCAGAAGCAATACGGACCGTCCTACATTTAGAAGCCGGTTTCGCTTAATGACTGCCTGAGTCAATTAAACAACTGCAATTTAGGGCTGTGGTCGTAGGCACAGTTTTTGGTGAAGGCCCAGGGGTGAAATGTAAAATGTGTTACTACCAGTTATGTGGGCGTGGCTTGGTGGGGGGGGATTATGTGACTGGGTGGGCGTGGCCAACTTTTTTTTTTAACTTTTCAAAGCATTTTTTCTAAAGCTTTGAAAAGCCTCTGGCGATCAGGCAACTCAGCTGGGATCGTCAGAGACTTTTCAAAGCATTTTTTTTTAACCACCTCTTCGGCCAAGAAGTTGCAGAAAAAAATGCTTTGAAAAGCCTCTGAGGATCCCAGCTGAGCTGCGCGATCATCAGAGGCTTTTTTTTTTTAACTTTTAAAAGCATTTTTTCGTCGGAAGAGGTTGTAGGAAAAATGCTTTTAAAACTAAAAAAAAAAAAAAGCCTCTGATGATTGTGCGGCTCAGCTGGGCATGGAGTGGGGGAAGCACAGGGATTTATGCTACTAGTTCTCTGAACCACCCGCCGCCATCGCTAATAGATCGGGCGATCCGGTCCGAACCGGGAGCATTTCACCCTTAGGAAGGCCGTGAGTTCAGAATAAACACGCATCTCTGTCAGAGGTAGAGGGGAAAGGGGGAAGGCAGTAGAAATCCTGGGGGTGGGGATGAAGGGCTGGCAAGTGAAGGACCTGGCAGCCAGGCTGACAACAAGAATCTCTTGAGAATCCCGTGTGATGCATCTGATCCGCCTCCTTTTCAGATGAGGTCAGCCTTCCTTGGCCTGCGTCCTCCAAAGGCAAAGACAATAAAACCACATCATCATGAGGTGTAAAGCCCAGTGGTCCAACAGGTTGGAGGAAGCTGGTTTTTCAGGCAAAAAATAATAATAATTACTAGTTCTCGATTTACAACCGGTCACTTAGAGACCGTTCGAAGTTACGACTGCCCTGAAAGGGAGGACTTCAGGCCTAGATTTGAAGTTCTGACAATCAAACACATACACCCTGCAGTCACGTGACCGAATTTGGCAACAGGCTGAATTTACAACTGTTTGCAGTTGTCCCATGATCACATTTTACGACGTTTTGCCCCAAACCAGCATTTGCGGTTTTCAGGAAAGCTGCACTCATAGGAAACCATAGGTTCACTTAACGACTTCCACAAACAAGTTGGTCGCGTGATCGACCTGTTTTACAACCGTTATGATGCAACTGTAATGGGCAGGCTCCATTAAGGTTGTCCATCAAGGCCTCCCTGTATTTTGGAGTGGAAAAGTGTTATATTTACCGACCTTCCGAGGTGGTAAAATGAGGATCCAGATTGTTGGGGACAAGAGGCTGATTCTATAAACCACTTAGAGAGGGCTGGAAAGAACTGTGAAGCAGTATATAAATCTAAGTGCTATTGCTGTTGCCTTTCCTTCCTTCCTTCCATCCATCCATCCATTGTTTGCAGTGGTTAGAATGCAGTATTGCAGGCTGACTCTGCCCGCTGCCAGACGTTCAATTCTCACCAGACTCAAGGTTGACTCAGCCTTCCATCCTTCCGAGGTGGGTAAAATGAGGACCCAGATTGTTGGGGGCAAATGCTGACTCTACACCGCTTAGAAAGGGCTGCAAACCACTGTGAAGCGGTATATAAGTCTAAGTGTGATTGCTATTGCCCTCCCTTCCTGCACAGTGGTTAGAATGCAGCATTGCAGGCAAACTCTGCCCACAGCCAGGAGTTTGATTCTTGACCAGCTGAAGGTTGACTCAGCCTTCCATCCTTCTGAGGTGGGTAAAGGCTGACTCTATAAACCGCTTAGGACCGTAAAGCACTGTGAAGTGGTATATAAGTCTAAGTGTTATTGGCTCAGCCTTCCATCCTTTCAAGGTTGGTTAAATGAGGACCCAGATTGTTGGGGGCAATAGGCTGATACTGTAAATCGCTTAGAGGGCTGTAAAGCACTGTAAAGCGGTATATAAGTTTAAGTGCTATTGCTATTGCTAGTTTTTAGGGAAAGGCAAAAAGGCACTTGAAGGAAATGAGGAAATAAATGTTTTTTTATCAACATTTAGCCAGTCTTTTCATCTGAACACAGAGCTCATTCCTTTTAACTTTGCCTCTGGTTCTGAAAACTGAAAAAACTAGGCTTGGAAAAGTCTGTCTTTTTTTTTTTTTTCCCCCTTGAGTGGTTCATTAAAATATCTTGAACTTTGGGGATGCATGTGCTTGTCGTGGCTTCCCGTCTTATTTCATCTGCTTAAGAATGCCAGTCATTTCCTTTCCAGATTTTCAGAATGGCCTTAGGTCGATAGAAAGGAAGTTCTCCCAGGAATGCAAAACAAAACCTACTGTACAGATGTAAAGCCTCTGCTAATGGACGACCCGACTTTGCGCTTCACGGATTTTGTGATTGATCCGCAGTGGGCCCTGTACGATTGCGCGGTGCTTTCTGTCTGCCCTTAGGGCTACACCGTTGTCACTTAGAGGATGGGGGTTTCTCACTAGGGAAGAGCCAAGCTCCTTCGTGGTTAGCGCCAGTTGCGCTGAAGAATTGGCAACGGTGGCATTTGGCAAGCAGGGGGGAGTCGGTTTTAGTGCAGGGGCCCACAGAAATGGTATTTCAGGTTTGTTTGTCCTGCATTTCAAGTGCTTCGCTTTTTATATTAAGTCTCTCCGGTGGGATTAGGAATCCACTTGTTGGATGCCATTGGATACTGCAATTTGGGTCGCTTAAAATCTTGCTGCTGTTTCACAGAGGATACTGTGGATGGGCAGGTAGACTTTTGACATTGAAGAGTTAAGCATAGAAAGTTAAAATAACAGAATGATAGAATTGCCTTGGTAGCGCAGCAGACTAAAGCACTGTTAAGTAACACCAGCTGCCTGCAATGACTGCAAGTTCAAATCTCACCAGGCTCAAGGTTGACTCAGCCTTCCATCCTTCCAAGGTAGTTAAATTGAGGACCCGGTTTGTGGGGGCAATAAGCTGACTTTGTATAAAAAGAACACTGCTTTGGGCGGGGGGCGAAAGCCCTACTAAACAGGTATATACAAAAAGTATGAAGGCTATTGCTTAACGCATTGTAAGCCGCCCTGAGTCTCCGGAGAAGGGCGGCATATAAATCGAATCAATCAATCAATCAATCAATTGGAAAGGACCTTGGAGGTCTTCTAGTCCAACCCTCTGCTCAAGCAGGAAACCCTCTACCATTCCAGACAAATGGCTATCCAATCTCTTCTTAAAAACCTCCACTGATGAAGCACCCACAACTTCTGGTGGCAAGTTGTTCCACTGGTTAATTGTTCTCAACTGTCAGGAAATTTCTCCTCCGTTCTAGGTTGCTTCTCTCCTTGATTAGGTTCCATCCGTTGCTTCTTGTCCCTGCCTTCAGGTGCTTTGGTGTCCTTGATGTATGACCACAACTGAGTCCAGAATTTCCATTGCGAAGCAAGGCAGTTGTTAAGTGAGCCGTGCCCCATTTTATGACCTTTTTCACCACCATTAAGCGAATCGCTGCAGTCGTTAAAGCGAATCCAGCTTCCCCCATTGATTTTGCCTGTCAGAAGCCAGCTGGGAAGATTACAAATGGCGACCACATGACCCAGGAGACTGAGAAGTTGTCATTAATGTGAGACAATTGGCAAGCACCCGAATTTTGACCATGTGACTGTGGGAATTAACAATTAGGTAACATTTAGAATAGAGGTCTTCAAACTTGGCAGCTTTAAGACTTGCGGACTTCAACTCCCAGAATTCTCCAGCCAGCTATGCTATGCTATAATCAGCTATGCTGGCTGGAGAATTCTGGGAGTTGAAGTCCGCAAGTCTTAAAGCTGCCAAGTTTGAAGACCTCTGATTTAGAACAATCCAGTTTCTTGCGGTAACCCTCTGCTTTGCAGTGAGAATTATGAAATAAAATTTAGAGTATTCGCTCTATATACAGTAGCCATAAAATTGATGATGTGAACCACAGTTCACACTTTAGAATCGTTCAGAACTGGATCTCATCCCTGTCTTGGTTAATCATCCAGAGATGTGGATAAACGTGGTTTAAAAACCAGGCAGAGGTTGCGCCTGGCTCGCCTCTGACACAGGATGCGCTCGGCATTTTCAGCTCAAGCAGAATCACTTGTCAGTTGTAGAGCTGAGCTAGTTACAGCCGCAATGCAGCATTGGCTCTTAAAAGACGTCCTCATTATTGAAGTTACAGATACAGATTAACAGAGTTGGAAGGGACCTTGTAGGTCATCTAGTCCAACCTCCCACCCAAGCAGGAGACCCAACACCATTTCTGACAGACGGCAGTCCAGTCTCTTCTTGAAAGCCTCCAGTGATGAAGCTCCCACAACTTCCAAAGGCAACTAATGTTCCATCGGTTGATTGCTCTGTCAGAAAATTTCTCTTTCTTTCTAGGTTGATTCTCTCCTTGATCAGTTTCCATCCATTATTCTTTGTCTGGCCTTCAGGTGCTTTGGAAAACAGGTTGTCCCCCTTCCTCTCTGCAGCAGCCCCTAAAATATTGGAAAATTGCTATCCTGTCTCCTTCTCTTTAATAGGCTAGACATACTTAGTTCTCTCAACCATTCATCATATTTTATTTTTTTTTTTGAAAAGCACCTGGAGGCTCCAACTGGTCCAGAATGCAGCCGCGCAGGTGATTATGGGCGCAGCTCGTTACGCCCATGTAACACCTCTCCAACGCAAGCTGCACTGGCTCCCGGTGGTCTTCCGGGTGCGATTCAAGGTGTTAGTTATCACCTTTAAAGCGCTCCATGGCTTAGGACATGGGTACCTACGAGACCGTCTTTTGCCACCAATAGCCTCCCACCGACCAGTTCGTTCTCACAGGGAGGGACTACTCAGGGTACCGTCAGTCAAATTATGCCGACTGGCGACTCCCAGGGGGAGGGCCTTCTCTGTGGGGGCTCCAACCCTTTGGAATGAACTGCCCCCGGAGATACGGAATATCCCTGATCTCCGTGCTTTCCGCCGTGCCCTCAAGACCCTGATGTTCCAACAGGCGGGGCTAAACATACGAACTTGTGAATGATTTTTTAAATGTTATCTAATTCTGGGTTTTATTTAATTGACCAAACTAAGTAATAATTTTAATTAGCAATTTTATGATGTTTGTGTGTCTATATTTTTCTTGACTGTACACCGCCTTGAGTCCTACGGGAGAAAGGCGGTATAGAAATATAATAAATAAATAAATAAATTATATATATATATATATATATATTTTCCCTCCAGACCCCTTAATCTAACCGATTCACAGAGAATATAACTTGACCCGCTCCTCTCTGTGGCAACCCCTCAAATATTGGAAGACTGCTTTCGTGTCTCCCTTGTTCCTTCTCTTCACTGGACTGGGAATTCCCAACCTCCTCTCTGGAAACGGGGGTTGTGAGGAACTAACTGGGATGACATTCTGCGGAAGTGCCAGGGCGGCATCTTGTCCAACAGTTGGATACACCTCAAAGTTGTCTTTATCTTCTACTTTACCTTGGCAGAGTGAAGCGGCCTAGCAGTATTAACAGCCTTCTGGGGAAGATCGGCTCTAAAAAGCAGAAAATGAGCACGCTGGAGAAGTCCAAGCTGGACTGGGAGCACTTCAAAGAAGAAGAAGGCATCGGTGACGAGCTGGCCATCCACAACAGAGGGAAAGAAGGGTAAGGAAAATGTTCTGTTCCCTTGGCAACTGCTTGATGAGTGACACTTGCTGCTCATGCTCCCAGAAGCAGCATTATTTCCCCCCCCCCTTTTTTTTTTTTTATGTCCGTGAGATTAAAAAAATCTCATGAACCTTGATGCTCCACTCACTGTTCCCACCAGTTCCTCAGGTTCCTGGGACCAAGATGCAGGCATTCCACTTGGATTTGGCTTTAGCAAGCAGAGATAGAATTTGGGACAAATCATGGCTTTGTTTAACCCTTTGCTTGAGCTGACGCAACCTGTATATGAGGAACCTACTTTCCTTGGAGTCGGTTTAATGTCAGGGTTCCAAGTAATACACCCATAGCAAACAGAACTCTGAGGCAAGCAGGTTCCTCACAGAATATGTTTATTGAATATATCATATTGGCACAGACCGGTGAAAACCGACTCTAAAGGTTCCCGCGGTTTTCACCTAATTAAAAGTAAAAGTTTTCCCCCTTGCCCAAACAATCAGTCCCACAGTCCAATCAAGGTGCTGTCTGGTTGTTTGGTAACATGACTCCTCCTCCTCCTCCTCCCTCCAGCCACTTGTGGGAATGTCCTTGGTTCTCAGGGGAAACTATTTTGTTTTGGCTACAAAACGCCAACTATCTCTATTCCAGGGGTGAAATGTACTTGCTTCAGAGTTGACACTATAGGTAAAACATCATCATCATCATAATTTTATTTCTGTACTGACCTTCTCCCGAAGGACTCAGAGCGGTGTACAGCCTATTAAAACACAAAAATATACGGATATCAATTAAAAATAATTAAAATTATTAAATAATTTCGGCCTGAATTAAAACCCAAAAATTTTAAACACCCAATTTAAAATCATTTACTTTGATAGCCCGGCCTGGCGGAACAGCAGGGTCTTGAGGGCACAGCGAAATACCCGGAGGTGGGAGATCTTACGCATTTCCGGGGGCAGTTCATTCCACAGGGCTGGGGCTCCCACAGAGAAGGCCCTCCCCCTAGATGTCGCCAGCCGACATGACTTGGCTGATGGCACCCTGAGGAGCCCCTCTCTGTGGGAGCGGACTGGCCGGTGGGAGGCTACTAGTGGCAGAAGTCGGTCTCGAAGGTACCCAGGTCCTATGCCATGGAGCGCTTTAAAGGTGGTAACCAACACCTTGAATCGCACTTGGAAGACCACTGGGAGCCAGTGCAGCTCGCGCAGGAGAGGTGTCACGTGGGCACAACGAGTCGCGCCCATAACCACCCGCGCGGCTGCATTCTGGACCAGTTGGACCCTCCGAGTGCTCTTCAAGGGGAGCCCCATGTAGAGAGCATTACAATAGTCCAGCTGGGAGGTGACCAGGGCGTGAGTGACCGTGCACAAACAATAGTTTGGCTGTTCTGGGTAAAATGGCCTTTCTGTGGCCTGATTTTGATGTTCCAGAATGGCAAAAGAGGAACATGAATCCCAGGCCTTATCGTGGTGGCATGTTCTTGTCAAGTGCAATCAATTAGGAACCAGGCTTGTTCAAATGAGTACAAGTTTATTCCATGCCAGCTCTCTACAAGGATCTGAACTACTAACGGTCAGAACAAATTGGTGGTAGATAAGAATCAACAGAACAACCTCACCTACCCCAAGGGAGCACGTGATGACAACACCACTATTCTGACTTAGGCTTCCCCAGCAGCACGAAGCCGAGTCCTCGTCCCGATAAACCCCTTTTTATTTAATTTACAGTGAATTCCTCTCCAGCAAAATCTTTCCTCTCCCAGAGTCTTGCAAGATAGTTCACAATTTATCAGACCTTTATCAGGCTTGGAGAGTGCCAGGCCGATATCTTTCAGACCCCGCAATACTTGGCAAGAATGCAGGAATTAATTAATTATCTCCTGGAAACTCCACTCCCCTTTCGCTCCTCTTTTATTTCCTCTGGGAGGGGCCCTTCATCGTCCGCATGTGGCCTTACTCCTGAGTCGACCCTTGTTCTTTAGCTGTTCCCTTCATCTGGCAACTCTGCACATGCGCACACGGGGAACAGGTTCCAGCTGTTCATCGGCCTCACTGATGTCCGACTCCGAAGGCAGCTGACAACTGTCAGACGGCCCTGGCCCCGTCTCTGCCTCTGATGCAGAGCCCTCGTCAGAGCCTTCCCCAGACTCAAGGACTGGCACATGTTCCTCCCCAAACTCCTCACTGTCCGACTCTGCTGCCAGATCCGCTGGCCGGCCACAACAATCACAGACATCTTTATATATGGCTAGAAAAGACTGAGGATGCTTCTGGAAAGCTTCTACTTTCCAGAATATAACCTGAGTTGCCCAGGTGGTTATCAGATACAAATAACTTTTTCAACAATGGCGGTGAGGGCAAATGCCATGGAAGTCAATGCAGGCATTGAGCTGTGGTGGTGCAGTGCTTGGAATGCAGTATTGCAGGCAAACTCTGCCCGCTGCCAGGAGCTCGAATCTGACCAAAGGCTCCTAGTTGATTCAGCTTTCCATCCTCCTGTGGTCGGTAAAATAAGGAGCCAGATTGTTGGGGATAATATACTGACTTTGTAAACCACCCAGAGAGTGCTGTAAAACATTATGGAGCGGTATATAAATCTAAGCGCTGTTGCTTTATGGTCTTGGGGGAAGAGCTTTGTAAGGCTCCCTGCACCCCGAAACTGAAGGCGTTCCAGAGATTTGTCCCTTATTAGGCTAGAAGCGTAAGAGATGACCAGGCTGGGCCCGAGGGAGAAATCAAGCATGTCATCAGTCTGGAGTCTCTTCAGGCCCACAAGAGATCTAAGCCCAGCCTACCTTGAATTCTGGTCATGGGCAACTGAAAGGCGAAAGGCGTAGTTGGTAAGCTTAATTCGGAGATGTGGCAAGGAATTCCTGGTGCAAGGGAAGCCAGGAGGAAGGAAGGAAGGGAAATAAAGCCAGGAGGGGCAGTGCCCTCCTTCCGTCTTTTTTGCCTCCCAGCCCATCCGAAATCTGCCCTCTTCTCTGTGGGGAGCTGACTCCGTGCTTCCTCCCCGCAGGTACCTGGAGAGACGAGCCTTCCTGGAAAGAGTGGATTACCGTCAGTTCGAGCACGAGCGAGATATCCGCCTGAGCAACATGAAACCCTGAACCGCGGGCCGAGTCCAACTCTCCGAATCCAGCCATCCCCAGCATGGCCTCTCCGGGTCTTCTCTCCCACCGCAATAGGTCAATAGGTGAATGGAGGACTTTGCCAGGCAAGGGGCAGCTCCGGGCAGCAGATAGTTTTAACTGGGCAAGTCCTGTTGCCCGTTTTCTCGGGCTGGGGAAAAGGGCTGAGATTCCCGGCTTGTCCACGTTTTTTGGTAGTTTGGAAGAACACAGCAGACTCGGATTGTGGAGTCGCTGCCATCCCCTCCTGCTTGTGCCCGTTGCCCGGGCACTGGTTCTGCATGACACCGGCCCTGGATCCTCCACGTTGCTGGCACCAGCGGCCTCCTTGTGCCACTGAAAAGATCCCCACACAACACACACACACACCGCAATCTTGCATTGGACCAGTCTCGGCTTCTGGGGAGTAAAGTACCCCACCCCCACCCCCCAGCCTGCTTTCCTAAGAGACTTTCCCATTCAGGAATCCTTAAGTTTCCTTCTGGTTTTTTTTTTTTTTCTCCTAATTCCTTTTTTTCCAGCTGTTTTTGTTTTTTTAAAGCAGCCCCTCTGAGCACTCAGAAATCTCCTAAGAGCAGCAGCCTGCATGGGAGGGAGAGAGGGAGGGAGGAATGCCAGCCATCTCCTTTCTCCCCTTGAATAAAGTGTTAAATCCGTTCTCGCCGTTCTGTCTTTCTTCCTCGGCCAAGGAAGCCAGGCAGCCTTCCGGGACCCGAGAGGAACTCCGTTTCCCTCCCCAAAAGGCGCTTTGCAAAAGCTCATTCTCCCCATCCCGATCTCACGTTTCTAGGACGGACAGCGTCGAAAGCTGCCGTAAGGTAGTCCTCAATTTATGACCGTGCAGGAGCTCCAAATTTCCAGGGCTAAGCAAGACAGCTGTTAAGTGAGCTGTGCCCCATTTTTACGCCCTTATATAATAACTTTTATTTGCGGTCACAGACCAAAATACAAATATAATTGCAAAAGAACGTGGGGAAAGTAACATCGTAAATAGTTGACTATCAGAAGCCTTGGCTGAGAGGAATTACAGCGTTCTCCTCTAATAGTTACAGCTCTTAAAAAAAAATTTAGAAACCTGAAAAGTAATGTGTGAGGAGCCATCCCCTAAACAATATAAGGTCCAATTACTAGCATTGGATCCAGAGAAATCTGTTTCTAGGAAAGACAGTAATTTAGTCCCGCCGGCGTTGTACATAGGACAGTATAAAAGAACATGCTCCACAGTTTCAACCTCAGCTCTATCACAGGGGCATAACCTGTTCTGTCCCCGTACCACACACGCACCCCCACAGACAGCCCGAAGTTAATAAGCCACACGACAAAACTCTTTGAAGATAAAACTGGCAGCAACCCAGTGGCTAGCTGCCAATTCAGACTTTACTCACACAAAACAAAGATTAGACTGCAAGCATTCCGATAAAACAGGCAGAGTTTCAACAATACAAGGATTAATCCAAATGCAGTCCGATAAAGCAGGCAAAGTCCAGTAACGCAGAGATCATGGATTATTTCCAGTTTTTGCTCGTCACAAACTGAACCGGCCACCACATCCACATTTATACCCTGTGGGGTGTGGTCCAGTGACTCAGCTAATCACTGGCACGCCTTCCCCTCTGCTGCGCACGCTTCTCCCTGTGCCGCTGTCGAGGATCCAGCCAGCACTTATCTCCTTCGTCGCTGTCCACCTGTGGCTGCGGGGACGTGCTTGGCTCTGGGCCTAACTTTTGGCCTTCGGTGTCCTCCGGAGGCATTGCCAGAGAGGAGGGTCCTGGAGAGGGAGGCCTTGCCAACTCCTCTCCCTCCATCTCAGAGTCTGCATCTGTCGATAGCCCAGGCTCAGGCAACGGAGCCACAACATAACCCCTCACTTATCGGGAGCCTCTTAAATCGTCCGTCCAGCAATGCTGAGGACAAGACGTTGAAACGAGTAAGGGAGAAGGCTCTTCTATACTTAGGGGATGGTTAAAGTGTAAAAATATGAGGCCATCTTCGTTTTTTTTTTTACGGCCTTTCCTCCCAGAGTTCTTACTTAAGCGAATCAATGCAGTTATTAAGTTAGCGAGACGGTTGTTAAGTGAATTCGGATTCCCCGTTGACTTCACTGTTTCGGAACATCCCGTGATCCCAGGACACCCAACCGTCATAAATGTGAGTCAGGTGTCCCAAGCGTCCAAATTTTTTTTTTTTTTTTTATTGCAAAAGTTTTACAATTACATTTTCACCCCTTTTTTCCCCCCCCTCGACCCGCCCCAAACTTCCCAACCTCCCTAACCCACCCTAACCCACCCCTCCCCCCAGACTTCCTCACAATATAGTCATGTCAAATAAAAGGAAAAACCCTCCTTTGTATATAAAACTTGAACCCCGCCCTCCCCTTACAAATTTTCATCTTCATTACATTAACCTATTTCTATCTTAATATAGCAGTTTCAAATAAATTTTCATCCTGATTACCTTGAAAATATTTCTATCTTAATATAACATTTTCAAATAAATTTTCATCCTCAACCTTAAAATATTTCTATCTTAATATAACATTTTCAAATAAAAGCTATTTGGTACTTCCTAGTTTGATATTTGTTCTGAACATAATCTATCCACTTCTTCCATTCCCATTCATAAGTCTCTTGAGAACAGTCTTTTAAATATGCTGAAATCTTCGCCATCTCCGCAAAACTGGCCATCTTCAAAATCCATTCCTCAATCGAAGGCAGCGCTTCATTTTTCCAGTATTTACCTATCAACAATCTTGCTGCAGTTATCATGTACAATATCATTTTTGTTTCCCCCAATGTAAAACCCTTAACTATACCCAATAAAAACAGTTGTGGAGAAAATTGAATCTTTCTCTTCAAAACATTCTGCATGACCCACCAAATTTTTATCCAAAAAGCCTTAACTTTCTTACAGGTCCACCAAACATGATAATATGTAGCGTCTAAGCAGTCACATCTCCAACATTTAGGCTGGGCACTAGGGTACATACACGACAATTTTTTTGGATCTAAATGCCATCTATAAAACATTTTGTAGAAATTTTCCCGCAGATTCTGCGACTGTGTAAATTTAACATTCTGAACCCAAATTTTTTCCCATGTTTCCAACATCACTGGTTCCTCAAAATTTTGTGCCCACTTAACCATACAGTCTTTAACTAGTTCAGTTTCTGAATCCCTTTCTAACAAAACATTATAAAGTCTTTTAATATGCATTGGGCCTTTCTCTTTTATATGTCTAACTAATTCTTCCTCATACATCATAATACCAGTTTTTTGGTCCTCTTTCCATCTCAATTGCAATTGATTATATTGTAACCAAGTTAAATTAATCCCTTCAGCCAACAATGTCTGTAATGTCTTCAGCTGCCATCTGCCCGCATCTGCAAAAAGAACCTCTTTATATAAAAACCCCCCGAGTGACATTATATTTGTATTCCACAAGGTATGACCAAGATCCAGCCATAGCGGTATTTTGTAATTCCAGTTGTTTCGGTGCTTCTTCCAAACTCTCAGCAAAGAATCTCTAAGTATATGGCTTTTAAATACTTTATCCACTTTGCTGTCATAAAATAAATAAGCGTGCCATCCAAATTCCAAATCAAAACTTTCTGCATTCAATATTCCAGTCTTTTTTCCTCCAAACCAATCACTTACTAAAGTCAAAGCTGTTGCATCATAATATAATTGTAGGTTTGGAAGTTTGAGACCTCCCCTTTCTGGGATGTCTTGCATAATTTTCATTTTTACTCTTGGTTTTTTCTCGTTCCAAACAAATTTGTTGATACCAGTTTGCCATGCTTTTAGTTGTTTATCATTTTTGAGCACCGGAAGCGTCCAAATTTTGATAAAGACCACAGGGATATGCCGCAAAGGTCGTAAGTGAGAAAAATGGTCATAACCAGGGAGTGGGATTCAGTATAGGTGTGACCTGCGAGTGGGCCTGTCCGCATAGCTGCATTTTTTAAGCCACACGTGTGCAAGCGTGCGCACTTATACCTTTGGTATTGGGGTGAATCGGTTGTTAAATTATATAAAGCCCACCTTCGGTCATAACTCGCCTTTTTCACTACCGTGGTAATTTCAAAGGGTCAACTGAATGAATGGTTGTAAATCATTGTGGTTGAATCCCTAGTTTGAACAGAGTTTTTTTCTTCACTTAATGCTCTGAGGAAATTCTCTTAAACATGTTACTGGAAACCTGGCTGTGTGTTTTTAGTATCTAATTTATCATGTCTGTCCCCCAATTGTCCTGTTGTACTGTATCCTAACCTGTCTTATCCCAGCTTCAATCTTGATCCTGTCCATCGAGTAATCGAACGTCTGTGCAGCAGGCAGGATCAAGAAGAGAATCCCTGGCCAGGGCTGTTGGTGGCGGGAGATCTTCTCGTATCAGTTTAAAAGAGGGGGGAAAAAAACCACTGTACACCTTTTAATAAAATAAGTGACTTCAGTAAACATTAACATTTTTAAAACAAAATGGATTGAGTGGTCTCTTAAATCTTGGAGGTTTTCTGACCCAGCTCCCTGAACACAACAAACCCTCTATAGTTGAAGCGATAATTTCTTTATGAGGAGCGCCAGCAGTTCCAGCAAAAAGTTTCTCTCTCACATCTATTCATTTCTGCCCCCTGCTTTTTATCCCCAGAGCTAGGGTGGGGCTTCGCTAGCAGTGCTGGCTCTTCCTGTTGTGGCTCCGTTACCTGAGCCTGTGTCATCGGCAGGAGAGGACTGCGAGAGTGAAGGAGAGGAGTTGGCAAGGCCTCCCTCTCCAGGACCCTCCTCTCTGGCAATGCCTTCGGTGTCCGCCAAAGGGCAAGAGATAGGGCCGGGTCCAAGCACGTCCACGCAGCCACAGGTGGACAGTGATGAGGGTAATGAGTCTTGGCTGGATCCTCGGCAGCGTCGCAGAGATAAGCGCGCGCAGCAGAAGAAAAGGCGTGCCAGAGATTAAACTGAGTCACTGGACCACACCCCACAGGGTATAAAAGGGGGTGAGGTGGCCATTCAGACTCTGTGACGGACAAAACTAACTACTATCGAGTCACATTGCATCTTTGGAAACAACATTATCGGCCTTGGATTTATTTTATGAACTGGACAATTCTTGACTGTGGGTATTTTGTTTATTGAGTAAAAGTTCTTGGCAAGCAGCTACTGGGTTGCTGCCAAGAGTCTTATCGAAAGAATTGGTTGTCTGCCAGTTTATTTAACCCCCGGCTGTCTGTTTATGTGCGTGTGAAACGGGGACAGAACACTTCCATCCCAAAGACCGGCCCATAGATTTCCACTGCTCTCCTCTCCTCTGCCTTCTGCGCATCCATGTGTCAGGCACTGGGCCCAGCTGTTCCTCCTCTTCCTCACCAGACCTGGGGGCTGTTGACTGTCCATCTGAGGACTGCCGGACGGCCCAGGCTCCACCTCTGTCCCTCTTTCTGACACCTCCATTCCCTCTTCCCCCTCGGAGCTCTCAGGTTGCCTTGATGCTGATCCCGACTCCCACATCTCCTCCTCCTCCTCCGATTCGGCTGTCAGAGAGGCCAGTGACCGACAGGCCACAACAGGAGGATGCATTTCTTTGCAAGTGTAAATGAAGTCAAAATTTATTCACATTTCTGTCTAGGAAAAATGAAAAGGCTTGTCCTATTTTCCCGGCTCTGTGGCAGTTCCCTTTAGGAAGAAAAGAGTTCATCGACTACTATAATTTTTAAGCCTTATTTTTTTAGTCTCGGGATTTCCTTGGGCACGCAGGCCGCTTGAAATGTTTACTTTCAGGTCCCCACTGATTTAAATCATCCGTGACCTGATAAAAGGATCTCTAGTGATTCCTCTAGTTTTAGTCATGCAATCCAGCTTTTTTTTTTTTTTTTAAATTTGATTTATATGCCGCCCTTCTCCGGAGACTCAGAGCTTTAGGAGTGTCAATCCCATGACAGCAGCCAATTAATATGAAGTAATAGAAAATGCTGAGGAAAAAGGGGCACTTTGGAAATAATGCATTTCATATTTTATCGCCTTGGAAGAGCGGAGAATTTAAGGTGGTTTTGGCAGGTTTCCTTTCTGGTTTCTTAATGTGATTTTGCTATAGGATATGAGAGGACGGCTTGCCTTAACACAGGTAGTCCTCGACTTACGACCACTATTGAGCCCAAAATTTCTTTTGCTAAGTGAAACATTTGTTAAGAGAGTTTTGCCCCATTGTATGACTTTTCTTGCCATAGTCGTTAAGCGAATCACCGCAGTTACAACGGCACTGGAAAAAGTGACTTATGGCCGTTTTTCACACCTACGACCATTGCAGCATCCCCAGGGTCACGTGATCAAAATTCGGGCACTTGGCAACGGACTCATATTTATGACGATCGCAGTGTCCCCATTTATGACACAATCCCCTTTTGCGACCTTGCAACAAGCCAAGTCCATGAGGGAAGCCAGATTCACTTAACAGCAGTGGCAAGAAAAGTCATCCAATGGGACAAAACTCACTTAGCAAATGCCTCACTCGGCAACATTTTGGGTTCCACTGTCCCAAAGGTGCTTTTTCAGGAGGCAACTGGACTTCCTTGTTTTTTCTTTGAAGATGTTTTGCTTCTCTTCCAAGAACCTTCTTCAGCTCTGATTGGATGGTGGGGAATGGAAGGATTGATACTCCTTGCAGACAGCTGATCTGTTCTGCCCCAGCTACGGACCCCGAAGAATACAGCACACACAAAGTTTGTACAAAACTTAATTTACTAAAATAACTCAGTCTTTATCAAAACAAAGGCTGTTAATAAACTTTCTTAACAGCCTACAAGAAACCAAAGATAAAGTAATCACAATCTTACTAAGGTTGGCAGAAAGCCGAGAAGCAATTTGCAGAGAATCCAGACGCGAAGTAGAGTGAACTAAAGTTGTTCCCTACAAATTGCTTCAGTCGATGTTCCTCCTTAAATAGGCTAAGGGAGTGGCCAATTAGCCCCAAGCCTTACTCTCGAGGAGACCTCCTCCTGAGGAGCCACTCCTGTCTTTTAAAAGCTCTGCGCGCTCGTACATCAAGAAGAGGCTCCTCCTCTTCTTCCTCTTCACCCATGGAAGCTTCTGGAGGTTCTGAAGGCCCTGGCGGAATCCCCGCCTCTGGCACCACATCTTCTCCCGACTCCTCATTGTCCGACTCGAGTGCCAGCTGCACAGGCTGCTGGCACAGCATCACACCAGCCTCCTTGCTGTCGGAATCAGCTACTAGCTGCACAGGCCACTGACGGGCCACAACACCTTAGTGCAGCCCCTCCCCCCCAAAAACAAAATACATCTCAATGACTCATAAGTGAAAGAAGAAGAAAGATTAAAAAAAGCACTAGATCAGGGGCCTCCAACCTTGGCAACTTTAAGACTTGTGGACTTCAACTCCCAGAATTCTGGGAATTGAAGTCCACAAGTCTTAAAATTGCCAAGGTTGGAGCCCCCTGCAATAGATGATACTAACAGACACACAATCCTTTTTATACATATATGTGCATAACATTACATTATATTGCACCAGTGTAGACATGTTGAAAGTCTATCATACTAAGTTGTTATGGTGTGTTGCATTCAGAAGTCTGACAGCCTATGGATAGAAGCTATTTTTCAGCCTGTTTGTTCGACAGGCTACCCTTGCTCAATGTCCCAACGTTTTTATGATTTCTATGCTTGCTTCCTGAGTCTGTTTGCGGGAAACTATTGGAGGAAATTGTGACAGAGATGTTTAGCGTTCTCCCATCCAGCCTAGGATGTGTGCAAGGGGGCATGTGGGATTTTGCACTGCCTTCAAAAGTGGAAGCCAATGCCATGTATAGAGACCCATTGGGAGAGACCTGGAAGCCATTTGATTGGCACATCCATCGTTCTAGAACAGGGGTGGGCCACTATGGCTCCTTTACAACCTGTGGACTTCAGCTCCCAGAATTCCTGTCTCAGCCATGCCCAGGAATTGCCGTGATTGCGCCATCTCAGGAATTCTGGAAGTTGAAGTCCACAGGTCGTAAAGAGGCCATTGTTGCCCACCCCTGCGCTAGGTTCCCCTCGCACCAGTGGTGGGTTGCCCCCAGTTCACACAGGTTCTATAGAACCAGTAGTAAAACATAAGTGCTAGTCCGGGGGTCAGCAACCTGCGGCTCTGGAGCCGCATGTGGCTTTTTCACCCCTCTGCTGCGGCTCCCTGTCACTCAAAATATGCATCACAACTGTCAATGTGCAATACCTGCCGGCACATGATTTATTGAGCTTTTCAATCCCCTGTAGGCCAATCATGGATAAATCCAAGAAAAGAAAAGTTTCAGAAGAAAACAGAATGTTTAATTCAACTACATATGCTAGTTTTGTGGCCGCTCCAGAAATAGTCAGGCACGGGAAGGGTTTTTGTGGCTCCCGGTGTTTTCTTTTCTGTGGTAGACGGGTCCAAATGGCTCTTTGAATGTTTAAGGTTGTAGACCCCTGTACTAGTCGTTCCCAATTCTAGGGGGCGATGCTCATCTCCATTTCAAAGCCGAAGAGCCAGCACTGTCTGAAGACGTCTCCATGGTCATGTGAGCGGCATGACTCAACGCCAAAGGCGCACGGAACGCTGTTACCCTCCCACGAAAGGTGGTCCCTATTTTTCTACTTGCATTTTTTACGTGCTTTCGAACTGCTAGGTTGGCAGAAGCTGGGACAAGTCACGGGAGCTCACCCTGTTATGTGGCACTAGGGATTCGAACCGCTGAACTGCCGACCTTTCTATCACCAAGCTCAGCGTCTTAGCCACTGAGCCACGGCATCCCCTATACCCCTGCTCTAGAAAGTCATTAAAACAGAACAACAGAAAACTTTCCATAATTTTCTTAACAGCCCATTATGCATGGGGTTGACTTAACATCAAGCAGGATTCAAACCAGAATGAAGTCATTTTTAATACCTTCTCGTCCAAGGTTTTTCCACGGCTTTGCTCCCCATACTTATTTTGGGAGGATTGTCCCGAGACCAGCAAGTCACATTTAATTCTTGCATGTTATGAAAACAACCAATGTGATTAGGTTGCGACTCAGTGTGGAGTAGAAGCTCAGAAAATGTGGTTGCTTGAGTCATCCATGGTTCAGTTAACCATGGGTGAGTCATACCAAGAGCCACTCTCTCACAAACGTGATTGCATCATCAACATGCCAATATGTGAACCAGGACGGGAAAGAATGAGACATGGCTTTAGTCCCATGATGGCAAACCTATGACACGCGGGCCACAGGTGGCACCTGGAGCCATATCAGTGGGCATGTGAGCATTGCCCTAGCTGAGCTCCGGTGCACATGTACACATCGGCCAGCTGATTTTCTGGCTTTCCGGGCCCACCAGAAGTCAGCAAATGGGCCGTTTCCAGCCTCCCGAGGGATGGGGAAGGCTGTTTTCGCCCTCCCCAGGCTCCAAGAATGTGGTTGAAAAACGGGCCTACCGGGCCCACCATGCCATCGCATGCCAAAAGCGGGGGGTCACAGGTGCATGCACGGGGTGCATTGAATTATGGGTGTGGGCACATGCGTGCTCTCTCCCCTGCACTCCCCCCGTTTTTGGCACGCGGCGGCAAAAAGGTTAGCCATCACTGCTTTAGTCCATAAACCATGACTTTTCCCTGAAGAAGGGGGAGCTTGTGTTTCTGAAGACTTCTTCGAAACAAACTCAGTGTCTTGGACATAATAAGCAATCTAGTCTGTATTTGGAAGCCACCTCTGGTGATCTTCTGATGGCTTCCAAATGGCTCCCAAATAGTAATATTTCATACAACCAAGAAAAAATGAAATATCATACGATACGATATTAATATTTGAACAAACAGCGGGATAGAATCAAGATCACATGAACTATTAGTACCGCTTTATAAAACTTTAGTAAGACCACTCCTGTTCTGCCCCAGCTACGGACCCCAAAGAACGCAGCACACACAAAGTCTGTACAAACCTTAGTTTACTAATTAAGGACTACTAATGAGCTTTCTTAGTAGTTGTTTGAACACAAGTACAGTTTAAATGAGTCTTTTCTGAATAAGGGCTGTTAATTTAACTTCATTAACAGCCGACAAGAATCCCAAGAATAATAACTCAATTCTGAGGCACAGTATTTCAGATAACTGTAATCTTAACTGTGCTTGGCAGAATGCCCAGAAGCAATTTGCAGAAAAACTGACGAGAGAAATAAGAGCCGAATCAAACGTTTCTGGAATCAAGACACGAAGGAATATGAACAAAGTTGTTTCCTGCAAATTGCCTCAGTCGTCGTCCTTCCTTAAATAGGCTAAGGGAGTGGCCAATTAGCCCCAAGCCTTACACTTGAGGAGACCTCCTCCTGAGGAGCCACTCCTGCCTTTTGGCAGCTCTGCACGCTCGTGCATCGAGAAGAGGCTCCTCCTCTTCTTCCTCTTCACCCATGGAAGCTTCTGGAGGTTCTGAAGGCCCTGGCTGAATCCCCACCTCTGGCACCACATCTTCTCCAGCCTCCTCATTGTCTGACTCGAGTGCCAGCTGCACAGGCTGCTGGCACAGCACCACACCAGCCTCCTCGCTGTCGGAATCAGCTACAATCCGCACAGGCTACTGACGGGCCATAACAACACCTGGAATACTGCATCCAGTTTTGGTCACCACATTATAAAAAGATGTAGAGAAAGAATATAAAGAAGCAACAAAGATGATTAAGGGCCTGGAGACTAAAACATGAAGAATGGTTGCAGGAACTGGGTATGACTATCTACTGAAAAGAAGGACTGGGGTGACACGATAGCAGTCTTCCAATATTTGAGGGGCTGCCACAAAGAAGAGAGGGTCAACTTATTTTCCAAAGCACCTGAAGGCAAGACAGGAAGCAACGGATGGAAACTAATCAAGGAGAGAAGGAACCTGGATTAGAATGACCTCGAAAGTTCATTCCAACTCTGTTATTCTGTTCTGTTCTAATATTAGTTTTTAAATAGGCATTAAACTGAGTTTTCCTAGAATCAGAGATTCCTAGAACGAGATGTGGAGTCCAACCTTTGCCTGGAGCTAGGACAGGGGTGAAATGCTCCCGGTTCAGACCGGATCACCCGATCCGGTAGCGATGGAGGCAGGTGGTTCGGAGAACCGGTAGCAAAAATCCCTGACCCCCCACCCCCATGCCCAGGTGGGCCGCAGGATCATCAGAGGCTTTTTTTTTTTACTTTTAAAAGCATTTTTTCTACAACCTCTTCGGCCGAAAAAATGCTTTTAAAAGTTAAAAAAAAAAAAAGCTTCTGATGATCGTGCGGCTCAGCTGGGATCGTCAGAGGCTTTTCAAAGCATTTTTTTTTCCCTACAACCTCTTCAGCTGAAGAGGTTGTAGGGGAAAAAAATGCCTTTAAAAGCCTCTGGCGATCCCAGCTGAGCTGCCTGATCGTCAGAGGCTTTTAAAAGCATTTTTTCCTGCAGCCTCTTAAGGTTGTAGAAAAAATGCTTTTAAAAGTAAAAAAAATAAAAAGTTGGCCACGCCCACCCAGGCACATTAACCCACCACCACCAAGCCACGCCCACAGAACCGGTAGTAATAAATTTTACATTTCACCACTGAGCTAGGATCAGGAAAGCATCTCTTGACAGGTGGCCACCTAACCCTTCCCTTGAATACATTTCATTCACCCTTGGATTGCTCTCACGGTGAGGAAGTCATTCGTAGGATTCAAGAAAGATCTGCTTTCTTGCTGCGATCTGCTCAGTGGCTAAGACGCTGAGCTTGTCGATCAGAAAGGTCGGCAGTTCGGCGGTTCGAATCCCTAGTATAGGTCTCCTGCATGAGCAGGGGGTTGGACTAAATGACCTGCAAGGTCCCTTCCAACTTAGTTACTGTTATTAAAAGGCACATTTTTGGCTTAGTCCCGCATGTTGTTCTCTCTGCTCAAGGGAAGCTTCAATTGATCAGGACATTCCCGGGAGATGTTAAGCTTTATCAGTGACCCTCAAAAACCATCGTACGGATATATATGTGTTGATAAGCAGTCTGATTCCTAGAAACTGCAGTGCAGGGGGAAGAGAGAAATCTACCTGAGCAATCTCTTTTTCATAAAAGGGAAGAAGATAAAACGAGAACAGTCCCGGCATGTTAGCCTGACTTCGGAATCTACGAAGATACAATAAGAAAACAATTAATTGTCGCGCGCCCAGAGGGAAATTAGGTGATTACAGGCTGCCAGCATGCTTTTATTAGAAACTAATTATGTTAGGCCAGTTTAGTTTCCCCTTCTTTGATAAAATAATTGGTTCAGTGGGGGAAAAAAAAGCAAAGATAAAGAGATGGGAGATAAAGAGCAAAGTCTTCACAAAGGCTTAAGAGTCCCAGATGAAGTCCTCCTTAGAGGCACGCTTTAAGTAGGCCAGAAGAGGTGAGGCAACAGTTGGAAAACGGAGGCAACTTCAATGAAAAGCAGTACTGAGCCATAAAAAGAAAAGGTAAATATTCTCTCAAGGTTAAGAGGCTGAAATGGCACCTTGCGCTGTTATAGCTGATCAGTTCGTGATTTGTGGAAGACTCCACAGTTGGTCAACCTTCTACTTACTCTTCGTGAAGCTCTAGTTTACAAGCCAATGGAGAAAATTCCTCTGGCATTGCAGGTACTTACGGATAGTTTACAACCTTGGCGACTTCCAAGCCACTCAATCTCTTTACTGACTTGTAAATAAAAATAAATGCTAGCCTTTCATATGAAGTAAATATGGCGAGAGAGCTGTGGACTCTACAGGTGAGCAGCCTCAGGTAAGGGGCTCTGTTGGACAGACTCAGCAGGTTCTTCTATTCTTCAGCCAGGAACGCTGAACAGGTGCAAAAATGTGCTTGATTTGTTATTTGAACAACCAGCTGCATATTTTAGGTTATCAGTAAAAAGACCCACTTCCTGGATCCTAGGGAGGCCGCTAGAAGAAAAATCAGAAAGTTACAATTTTCATGAAATATATTGGTTTTAAATGGGAAGTAGGTCAGTTGCTGAATTTCTTGGAACTCTATTCTTCTCATCTCATGCCATAGAGAGGAAGGGATCGAGCTATTTTCCAAAGCCCCCGAAAGCCAAACAAGGAATAATGGATTGAAACTCATCAAGGAGAGATTCAACCTGGAAATAAGGAGGCATTTTCTGACAGTGAGAGAAATCAACCCATGGAACAGAAGTTGCCTTCGGAAGTTATGGGAGCTTCATCACTGGAGGCTTTCAAGAAGAGACTGGACTGCCATCTGTCAGAAATGTTGGACTAGATGACCTATAAAATCTCTTCCAACTCCATTAATCTGTCAATCTCAACATCTCTCAAAGATGCTGAGGTCCTAGAAAGAATGTGGAGAAGAGCAACAAAGATGATTAAGGGCCTGGAGGCTAAATTGTAGAAATAATGGCTAAGGGAACTCAGTATGTTTCACCTAATGAAAAGAAGGCTCAGGGGTGACATGAGAGCCATCTTCCAAAATTTGAAGGACTGTCCCAGGGAACAGGGGGTTGACTTATTCTCCAAAGCAACTGATGGCAGGACAAGAAGCAATATGTGGAAGCTCATCAGAGAGAGAGAGCCAACCTGGAAATGAGGAGGAATTTCCTGACAGTGAGAACTATTAGTCAATGGAACAGCTCAGAGGTGGTATTCAGAAGGTTCTGACCAGTTCTGGAGAACCGGTAGCGGAAATTTTGAGCAGTTCGGAGAACTGCCAAATACCACCTAAGGCTGGTCCCAGAGTGGGGTGGGAATGGGGATTTTGCAGTATCCTTCTCCTGCCACACCCACCAAGCCACACCCACCAAGCCACACCCACAGAACCAGTAGTAAAAAAATTTAAGTCCCACCACTGGAACAGTTTGCCTCCACAGTTGCGAATGCTCCATCTCTGGAGGTTTTCAAGAAAAGATTGGACAACCATTTGTCCAGGATGGTAGAAGGATACCTGCCTTGAGTGGGGGCTGGACTAGAAGATCTCCCAGGTCCCTTCCAACTCTATGATTTGATGAAAACTCACTAAAGAAAACTCAGTGAGAATCTTGTCAAGCAAAGAATAACTTTGGGTTTTAGTCAAGGAAGTTAAACAACAGAGCCTTGGTAGCGCAGCAGACTAAAGCATTGTTAAGTAACACCAGCTGCCTGCAATTACTGCAAGTTCAAATCTTACCAGGCTCAAGGTTGACTCAGCCTTCCATCCTTCGGAGGTAGGTGAAATGAGGACCCAGATTGTGGGGGCAATAAGCTGACTTTGTATAAAAAAGAACACTGCTTAGGGTGGGGGTCGAAAGCCCTACTAAGCAGGTATATACAAAAGTATGAAGGCTATTGCTTAACACATTGTAAAACTCCCTGAGTCTCCGGAAAAGGGCGGCATATAAATCGAACCAATAAATAAATAAATAAATAAATAAATAAATAAATAAATAAATAAACACAGATTGTCAGATTTAGAGGTCATCTCAAATAAATTGCATTTCAAACAAAGTCTTTGATGAAAAACTCCCATTTATTAAGCACCACATTCTACTCCGACTCCATCGCAGCCAACATTAACTTCCAGACCCAAAACCCTCCCTTTCCGTTCCCCACTCCCCTGCACTCATTGGCCATCTTCCAAGTCACTCTACCCCTAATCTACTGTTCCAGCTCAAAGGAATTTCCCCCCTCCCATCCCATCTCCTAGGGGATATTATCTTCAGGGAAAATAAGTAGGTGAAAAGACAAACATCCCTTTCCAGATGCCTCCGCTTCTCCTTCTTATGTCAGCACTAGAGTAAAATGCAGCTTGAAGTGCTGACACAGATATGGTTACTGCAACAGCAAATTGTTAGAAGAACAATTTGAAGGCTTCCTGTGCCCCCCAGAAGATTGTCTAGAAGGTTGAAATCTCTGAAGTGGATGGTGGAACCACAATTCTGCCTCTTAGACTGAATGGCTGTGGAAATTTTGCTAGTGGGGTTGAGAAGGCAAGGACGTGGATGGCATTTTCATCTCATTTAGTTGTGGAGCATTCCCATGCCACACGCCCCAAAATCTTGAAATCATCCAAATTTGGCCAATTTAGGAGCCCCAGTCTTGGGATGCTATGGGGCTGTATGTCTATAGCCACGAAAGAGCCTTCCACTTTAGAAGTAGCCACTAAAGTAAGAAAAGAGGACAATTATTATTTATTATTTATTTATTTTTAAAATTTTTATACTGCCCCCTCTCCCGAAGGACTCGGGGCGGTGGACATCCAAAATTAAAAACACACGATACAAATATTAAAATACTATAAAACGAAATTAAATTTATCTTTGGCTTCCCCAATTTAAAACCCCTTACCCATAAAATTCCCCAATTAAAAGATTTTTAACCCAGCCCGGCTTGCTGAAATAAAAAAGTCTTCAGGGCCCGGTGGGAGGTATGGAGGTCCGGGATCAGTTGTATCCCTGGGGGCAGCTCATTCCAGAGGGCAGGTGCCCCCACAGAGAAGGCTCTTCCCCGGGGGGTCGCCAGCCGACATTGCCTGACCGACGGCACCATGAGGAGGCCCTCTCTGTGGGAGCGTATTGGCCGGTGGGAGGTTATCGGTGGCAGAAGGTGGTCTCGTAAATAACCGGGCCCTAAGCCATGGAGTGCTTTGAATGGTAATGTCATTTTGGTTTCTCAGCCTGGGGAATTCTGGGAGTTGAAGTCCGCCTATCTTAACATTGACAAAATTGAGAAATTCTGCCCTACGAGTTTACTGCTCATGTACTTTCCTGATGCTTTCACCCACTTATGGTTTTAGAGACTTCCCCTCTCCCTGGCATTCCACTGAAAGCCCTGCTCAGCCTGCTGGGTGTTGAAGTCCAAAATCCCTACCATACAGGTAGTTGGAGGTTGCTGCATCCTAGCTGCAATACTCTCCGCTGTCACTAGATGGTGGTAAAGAGACATATAAAATCCTGGCTCCTAGCATTTAGCAATAGCACTTAAACTTCTATACCGCTCCACAGTGCTTTACGGTCGTCTCTAAGCAGTTTTACAGAGTCAGCCTCTTGCCTCCAACAATCTGGGTCCTCATTTTACCCACCTCGGTAGGATGGAAGGCTGACTCAACCTTAAGCCTGGTGAGATTCAAACTACCAAATTGCAGGCAGCCGGCAGGCATCAGAAATAGCCTGCAATACTGCACTCTAACCACTGCACCACCGTGGCCCACGGCTGCCTTCTTGCATCCACTGAGTTTTTTGCAGTCCAGCTCTGATCATCCCCAGCTGCAGCCATCTGGGGCAGTAGATGGAGGGAGAATGGCTGGACCTGTGCCCCTGATGAACGCACCAAATGCAAAATTGCAAAACAGTCTGCTGAGCCTGGTGGCTCAGCAGACTGATAGCATTGTGATTAACACCAGCTGTCTGCAATTACTGTAAGTTCGAATCTCACCAGCCTGAAGGTTGACTCAGCCTTCCATCCTTTCTAAGGTAGGTAAATTGAGGACACAATTTGTGGGGGCAATAAGGTGACTTTTATAAATATACTAAAGTATGAAGGCTATTGCTTAACGCATTGTAAGACGCCCTGAATCTCTGGAGAAGGGCGGCATATAAATCAAATTAAAAACAAAAAATGTGGGACTCCAAGAACCAGCATGCCCTTTTGACTCCAGCTGCAGAGAGAGGTTCTCTCCATTTCCCCCTCCATTGCAAACAGATTCATTGCTCCAGTCCAGTGCATCTGTTCAAGCCCCACAGGAAGAGGTCCCTGGAAGGGGGGGGGAGAGAAGAGGGTTGCCGTGACAACGCCCAGGGCTTAACTAGCAACCCTTTCAGCTGCATGCCACTGCTGCAGATGGGGGGAGGGATGCAGAACAGGTAGCCTCCCTGCCTCCCTGGGTCCATTGAGTGGGTGATGGGATGAGCTTACAGAAGCCAAGGGCTGCTCATTGCAAGAGCGAACTCCTCCTTGGGCAATTGATGTATTTCTTCTTAGTTCCCTAACTGTGCAGCTCTCCTCTAGGAGCTAGGGCAGCCTATGTCCATGATGGTGAACCTCTCCGGGCATGTGAGCTGTTGCCCCAGTTCAGCTCTGCTGTGCATGGCCATCACTGGCTTGTGTGGAAGCTGCCATATCAGCCCTGCTGTCAGCCCTGCCAACACTCAAACCTCTAAATAGGCCCAATCCTTAGCTCCCTTTGTTGAGAAAGGTATAGTTTTATTAGAAGTCAAGTGTAATGCAGTAAAGCAACGCCAGAACTGAGAATCATCCACCAAGGAGCCGTGGTGGCGCAGTGGTTGGAATGCATTACTGCAGGTCAACTCCCTGCTCCCTGCCAGCAGTTCGATCCTGACCGGCTCAAGGTTGACTCGCCTTCCAACCTTCCAAAGTCGGTAAAATGAAGACCTAGATCAGTAATGGTGAACTTTTTTGGCACAGAGTGCCCAAACTGGAAGAGGAAACCCGACAACCAGCTGGCTGAGTTGGGACGATGGTGCACATGTCCACAGAGAGGGCTCTGCTTGCCACCTCTGGCACGTGTACCCTAGGTTCGCCATCACGGACATAGATGGTTGGAGGCAATATGCCGACATTTGTAAACCGCTTAGAGGGGGCTGCAAAGCACTATGAAGCGGTATATAAGTCTACATGCTTAGCTAGTGCTAAGTTCAACTTTTCCTTCCCGTAACTACCCCACATTTCCCACATCTGTACAACCAGTCAGGCTCAGGGAAGATGTTTTTGTAACTGTCCTTAACATATGACCGTAACTGGAATGATGGTTGTAAGTTGTTGCAGTTGTTAAATAAGTTACATAACCGTCGAAGTCTGGAATGCCCTACCTGTTTCAGTTGTCTCAGCTACAAATTTTCACAATTTTAGTCACAAATTGACTTCCGTGGACCTCACTTCATATTTAAGAGGTCCGTAGAGGGGGCGTGCATTGTATTTTTATATTATTCCTGTTTTATATTATTTCCTTGGTTTCCGTTTGACAAATTATAATAAATAAAAATAAAATAACCATCTCGATTTTACCACCATTTTTGTGATGATCCTCAAGCAGTTGTGTTCATTAAGCAAATCTGGTTTATCAAACCGCCGTTTTTTTGCCAAAAACTGGAAGTGGATGTTGGAACTCCCCCCCCTCCCAATTGAAAATCATGGTCATGTGACTGGGGGATGCTGCAAATGACCATGAAGGTGAGCTGGCTGTGCTAAGTTCCCAAAACGTCATCACATGACCAGGGGGCAGGGAGATATAGCCATTGGAACCTCTACATCATCTTTTAGGATGTTCATCATAACTTTGAACCAGTTAAATGACCAGTTATTAAGTAAGGAGTACTTGTAAGATAGTACTTGTAAGATAGGAGGACTTGTATAAGGGACACGGTGGCTCAGTGGCTAAGACGCTTTGCTTGTCGATCGGAAGGTCGGCAGTTCAGCGGTTCGAATCCCTAGTGCCGCGTAACGGGGTGAGCTCCCATGACTTGTCCCAGCTTCTGCCAACCTAGCAGTTCGAAAGCAGGTAAAAAAGGCAAGTAGAAAAATAGGGACCACCTTTAGTGGGAAGGGAACAACGTTCTGTGTGCCTTTGGCGTTTAGTCATGCTGACCACATGACCACAGGGACGTCTTCGGACAGCGCTGGCTCTCCAGCTTTGAAACAGAGATGAGCACCGCGCCCTAGAGTTGGGAACGACTAGCACGTATGTGCGAGGGGAATCTTTACCTTACTAGTATGATGTTACTAGGTGTCAACTCTGGCTTTCAGGACATTTATTTATATATTTATTTAATTAATTAATTAATTAATTAATTTGTATACCGCCCTTCTCCAACAGGACTCAGGGCGGTGAACAGCCACGGTAAAAACACAGCATATAAAATTTAAAAACAATTTTAAAAACATTAAATACTTTTGGCCATCAATTTAAAATAACCCAATTAAAACCAATTATAAATGTTGGAGGTGTGATTGTTTAGATGCTACATATTATCATATTTGGTGGACTTGTAAGAAAGTGAAGGCTTTTTGGATAAAAATTTGGTGAGTCATGCAGAATGTTTTAAAGAAAAAAATCCAATTTTCTCCACAATTGCTTTTATTGGGTATAGTTGAGGGTTTTACAGTGGATGAAATAAAGTTGATTTTGTATATGATTACAGCAGCAAGATTGTTGATAGGTAAATATTGGAAAAATGAAGCTCTGCCCACCGTAGAAGAATGGATTTTGAAGATGGCTAGCTTTGCGGAGATGGCGAAGATTTCAGCATACTTAAAAGATCACTCACAAGAGACTTATGAATGTGGATGGAAAAAGTGGATAGATTATGTGCAGAACAAATACCAAACCAAGAAGTATCAAATAGCTTTTCATTGATAGTATTATATTATATTAAATAGAAATAGTCGAACTATGTGAAGATGAAAAATGACATGGGGGTTGGGGGGGTTTAAGGTTTTTGTATAGGGGATAATGATATTCTATGGAAGTCTGGGGGGGAGGGGAGGGTCAGGGGGGGTTGGGAGGGGGGGTTGGGGAGTTTGGGGAGGGTTAGGGGGGTGAAAATGGGGTGAAAATGTAATTGTAAAACTTTTACAATAAAAAACAAAAACAAAAACCAATTATAAATTTAAAACCGTAAGAATGGGGTTAAGCCAGCCCGGCTAGATGGAATAGGTGTGCTTTCAGGGCCCGACGAAAAGTCCGGAGGTCTGGTATCGTGCGTATCTCTGGGGGGAGGTTGTTCCAGAGGGCAGGTGCCGCCACAGAGAAGGCTCTCCCCCTGGGGGTCGCCAGCCGACATTGTCTGGCCGATGGCACCCTGAGGAGGCCCTCTCTGTGGGAGCGAACTGGCCGGTGGGAGGCAATTGGTGGCAGAAGGCGGTCTCGTAAATACCCCGGCCCTAAGCCGTGGAGCGCTTTAAAGGTTGTCACCAACCCACCTTGAAGCGCACCCGGAAGTCCACCGGAAGCCAATGCAGCTCGCGTAGGAGAGGAGTCACATGGGAGCGCCCCGTCGCTCCCATAATCCCCCGCGCGGCCGCATTCTGGACCAACTGGAGCCTCCAGGTGCACCCCAAGGGGAGCCCCATGTAGAGAGCATTGCAGTAGTCCAGGCGGGAAGTGACGAATGCCTGAGTGACCGTGCGTAGGGAGTTCCGATCTAGAAAGGGACGCAACTGGCGGATCAGGCAGACCTGATAAAAGCCCCCCCTGGCCACGGCCGTCATATGCTCTTCTAAAGACAGCCATGTATCCAGGAGGACGCCCAAGTTGCGAGCCCCTTCCGTGGGGGCCAATGATTCGCCCCCAATAACCAGCGATGGCGCCAGCTGGCTATATCGGGACGCAGGAAGCCACAGCCACTCAGTCTTGGAAGGGTTGAGTCGGAGCCTGTTTCTCCCCATCCAGGCCCGCACAGCCTCCAGGCACTGGGACATCACTTCAAGGGCATCGTTGGGGTGGCCTGGGGTGGAGATGTACAGCTGAGTGTCATCAGCGTACTGATGGAACTCCACCCCAAAGCCACGGATGATCTCGCCCAGCGGCTTTACATAAATGTTGAACAGAAGGGGCGAGAGGACCAACCCTTGCAGCACCCCACAAACAAGGCGCCTCGGGGTCAACCGCTGCCCCCCCTGCCAACACAGATTGCGACCGGTCAGAGAGGTAGGAGGAGAACCACCGCAAAAAGGTGCCCCCCAACCCCTCCAACTGGTGCAACATGATACCATGGTCGATGGTATCAAAAGCCGCTGAGAGATCTAACAGGACCAGGATAGAGGAGCACCCCTAGGACATAATGAATCCATCAGTCATGGGAAAGACCCAGGTCTCTGGAGAAGTCTGTGGTGCTGGGAAAGGGAAGGGGGGAAGGGAAGACAACAAGAAGGCAACCAGAGGAGGCGGAGGGACTCAGCTGCAATGAGGAGGGGGCATCATCGGAAGACCAGTTTAGGGACAGATCATTGGGCAGAAAATCAATCTATATGGTTGCTAAGAGCTGACACTGACTGATGGCAGGTAATCAATAGCATCCCAGAGTTGCAGTAGGTTGAGATGAGTAGCATGTAATTGGCTTAAACAGGACTAGGGTTTGGCTAGTCTAGAGAAAAGAAGAATTAGGGGTGACACGATAGCAGTATCCCAGCATTTTAGGGGCTGCCACAAAAAAGCTGTGGAACAGCTTGCCACCAGAAGTTGTCGGTGCTTCATAACTGGAGGTTTTTAAGAAGAGAAGAGGAGGGAGGGAAGGGAAGGGAAAGAAAGGAAGAGAAGAAGAAGGTTTGTTGTGGAATGAGGGAAGAAAGAGAAGAAGAGCAACTCCGAATGTTATTAAAATGTCTTATTTTAATGCTTTTTTTAAGGGAAACATGTATATGTAGGATTTCTTATGTATAAGAAAATGTACAATTTCTATTATGTGGGGAAGGGGGAAGAGTGGGGGGGGGGAGAAAATTGTTTGTATTTCTTATAAAACTTTTCAATAAAAAAAAAAAGAAGAGACTGGACAGCCACTTATCTGAAATGGTATAGTGTCTCTGGGCTTGAGCAGGGGGTTGGACTAGAAGACCTCCAAGGTCCCTTCCAGCTCTATTTCTGATTGAACTAAAATTATACACATGTTTTAATGTTTTAAATGGTAGGCATAAGGGAACAACTAAACCCACCATGCCACCCATTTGTTCTCCAAAAAGGTCCCATTTACTCCACCTTCCAAGGATGAAGCAAGGAAGTATTCTGGATGTAAAAGCTGAATTTCTCTGCCCAGAAAGCCAATCCTTGTAACGGCCTCCTTGAGCCGGGAGCATCAATTGATACCTCCACTACTCTCTCTCTGAAACCCAAAACAGACATTCCAATATCTAAAAACTCTCGTAAGCACTGAGTTTCCTCACCCAGATGTCATCAAATATAAATTTGATGAAAGTCAAGGGAGTCGTTGACTTACAATCATTGGTTTAGTGACCGTTCAAAGTTACGACAGCACTGAAAAAAGTGAGTTATGGCCATTTTTTTTATTTATTTATTTTTTAATTTGATTTATATGCCGCCCTTCTCCAGAGACTCAGGGCGGCTTACAATGTGTTAAGCAATAGCCTTCATCCTTTTGTATATTTATACAAAGTCAGCTTATTGCCCCCACAATCCAGGTCCTCATTTTACCCACCTTAGAAAGGATGGAAGGCTGAGTCAACCTTGAGCCTGGGGAGATTCGACCTTATTTAATTGCAGACAGCTGGTCTTAATAACCAGCTTAATAACAGGGTGCCTTAGACCACTGTACTTCCAAGGTTCTTACACAACCATTATAGAATCCCCATGGTCACATGATCAAAATTCAGATGCTTGGCAATATTTATGACGGTTCCAATGTGCCAGAGTCACATGATCCCCTTTTGTGACCGTCTGACAAGCAAAGTCAAATGGGAAGCCAGATTCATTTAACAACTGTTTTACAAACTGAACAATCGCAGTGATTCAATGGTGGCCAGAAAGGTCATAAAATGGAGCAAAACTGACTTAACGACTGTCCTGCTTAGCAGCAGAAATGTTGGGCTCAGTTGCAGGGCCTTCTTAAGGGGCCCCGGGCAAAGCAGTGTACTGGGGGCCCTACGACAACTACCACAGGAATAAAAATGTAAATGTCACAAGTAAATGCCTTATTCTCCTTTATGTAAATAATATATGACCAGGGTATCAGGGGTTAACTTATTCTTCTCTATTTAATATATTCATATTTAACCACTCCTATATCTAGCTCCACCCCTTGTATATATAAGGAGCTGTATGCTTTCTTTCTGTGCTTCTATCTGTGAATATTCAGTGAATATAGAATGCCTTCTGTAAATAAACAGTGCTTTATTTGAATATCTAATTCTTAATCTACTTATTGAGTCTGATCCTGAAAATATCGTAACAGTAAACATATTTATTTTATTGGCATTTCCAACATTTGAACAATACACGAGGCTTGAAAAACATAATAATATTCAGTAAGAATAGAATAGAATAGAATAGAATAGAATAGAATAGAATAGAATAGAATAGAATAATTTTATTTCTATACCGCTCTTCTCACGAAGGACTCAGGGCGGTGTACAGCCTATTTAAAAAGACAAAACAAACATCAATTAAAAATTTAAAATTATTAAATAAATTCGGCTCAATTTAAAACCCCAGAAATTTAAAACACCCCAATTTAAAATTATTATGTTGATAGCCCGGCCTGGCGGAACAACAGGGTCTTCAGTGCACAGCGAAACACCCGGAGGTCAGAGATCTTACGTATTTCCGGGGGCAGTTCGTTCCACAGGGCTGGGGCTCCCACAGAGAAGGCCCTCCCCCTGGGTGTTGCCAGCTGACATAACTTGGCCGATGGCACCTTGAGAAGACACTCTCTGTGGGAGCAGACTGGCCGGTGGGAGGCTATTGGTGGCAGAAGTCGGTCTCCATGCCATGGAGCACTTTAAAGGTGGTAACCAACACCTTGAATTGCACCCAGAAGACCACTGGGAGCCAGTGCAGCTCGCGCAGGAGGGGTGTCACGTGGGCACAACGAGTTGCGCCCATAACCACCCAGGCGGCTGCATTCTGGACCAGCTGGAGCCTCCGAGTGCTCTTCAAGGGGAGCCCCATGTAGAGAGCATTACAAGAGAGAGTAAGCCATACAGTTGCTGTATTTATATGATACAAGGTGCATTGAAGGGTTAACATACACAGATTAATATTGGCCCCCTTTGCTTGTGGGGCCCACGGGCAAGAGCCCATCAGGCCCATGCATTAAGACAGCCCTGCTCAGTTGTGGTTGTAGGTTGAGGACAACCTGTATTGCACTGGGCTGCTTTAAAGCAGATCAGATCAGCCTGATTGCCCATCATGGGCCCACTGTCAGTCAGCCACAGCCGGCTGATGGCGCAGGTTGCATGAGGCCCTGTCAGATGGGCATGATAAGGATGTTTGTCTGGAGTGTGCCACTCATTTTGCTTTGAAAAATACCCTCGTGTTGTTAGCCTGAGGCACGCTGATCTCTGAACATCAGGGAGATGGTGTCATTCCTCAGTCACACCTGGCTGTCATTCAGAGGCTGTATCAAACCTCCTGGTGAATGCACTATTAAAAACATCATGGGGTATTGTAAGCAGAACATTTATAAGAAAAGGTCTAATAGCAGTAACTGTGAGGGGGGTCTTGGAGTCTGAGTGGACAACCAGTTAAATAGGAGCCAGCAGTGTGCAGCAGCAGCCAAAAAGGCCAATGCAATCCTAAACTGCATTCATAGACGGATACAATCAAGATCAAGGGATGTACTACTACCACTCTATAAAGCCTTAGTAAGACCACACCTACAATACTGCATCCAGTTTTGGTCACCACACTATAAAAAAGATGTTGAGACTCTAGAAAGAGTGCAGAAAAGAGCAACCAAGACGATTAGGGGACTGGAGATTAAAACATACAATGAACGGTTGCAGAAACTGGGTATGGCTAGTCTAGTGAAGAGGACCAAGGGAGACATGATAGCATTTTTCCAATATTTGAGGGCTGCCACAGAGAGGAGGAAGGGGGCCAAGCTATTTTCCAAGGCACCTGAAGGCCAGACAAGGAATAATGGATGGAAATTGAACAAGGAGAGATTCAGCCTAAAAATAAGGAAAAATTTTCTGAGAGTGAGAGAAATCAACCTATGGAACAGAAGTTGCCTTGGGAAGTTGTGGGAGCTTCATCACTGGAGGCTTTCAAGAAGAGACTGGACTGCCGTCTGTCAGAAATGGTGTAGGGTCTCCTGCTTGGGCAGGGGTTGGACTAGATGACTTAAAAGGTCCCTTCCAATTCTGTTAATCTAATCTAATCTAATAATTTTCACAAGGAAAATAAAAATATTAGGATTAGAATCCAGGCACCTGATGAATCAAGTGCTTTTTAAAACAAAACTTTCCTTTCTCACCAAGTTAAGTGCAATTGGGGTAAAAATGGATAGGTGTGCATTTCCATGCTCTTTAAAAAAAGCTCATTTTTTGCTCAATCTCTTTTGAAAGGGGAATTTCAGAATACCTCCAGCCAAGCCCAGGGTTTGTGCGGTCAAATCTTCCTCTGTTGAAGATGCTGTTATTTTCCACTTGAATACAGCATCCGCCACAGTCTTAGAGGAAATTATATTTCTGTGGATTCAGCATAGAAAAGGTTGCATTTTGAACACATGTTACAGCCTGACAATAATTATATAATATTGGGAAGAAGCGCTTTTCATTGTGTCAGCCTTATACTTTGTGTTGAAGACTGGGAAATAATACAACAAGGATATTCTCTTTCCTATTTTCCTATAGAGTTCAATCAATAAGAACAGAGTGGAAGGGACCTTGAAGGTCCTCTAGTCCAACCCCCTGCTCGAGCAGGGAGACCTTATACCATTTCAGGCAGGTAGTTGTCCAGTCTCTTCTTAAAAACCTCCAGTTACAAGTGTCTGTGGAGATTCTCAGTCATCTAGGTCATACTTGTCTCAAAGGTGCTTTTTTAGAAAGGTAACTGGACAAAAATACTTCTCATCCAAGAAGCTTCATCAGTTGTGATGGTGGTGGGAATGGATGGACAGGTATTGACAGTTGAGACTGGATGGTGAAAGGATGGAAGGATAGGTTTTGATAGGATGGGAGGGATGGAAGATTTATATATATATTTACAGTCATCTGGTCGTTAGCACTCTCACTGAGAGCTCTTCAGGTCACTTGGGTGTTTAGCTGTGTCCTCAGGGTCACCTGAATCAGGGTGCAATTGGTTGTGCAATTTTCTTGGAACTGCTGAAAGAGATGATTAGGGGACTGGAGGCTAAAACATACGATGAACGGTTGCAGGAACTGGGCATGGCTAGTCTAGTGAAGAGAAGGACCAGGGGAGACAGGAGAGCAGTCTTCCAATATTTGAGGGGCTGCCACAGAGAGGAGGGGGTTAAGCTATTTTCCAAAGCACCTGAAGGCCAGACAAGGAATAATGGATGGAAACCGATCAAGGAGAGATTCAACCTGGAAATAAGGAGAAAATTTCTGACAGTGAGAACAATCAACCAATGGAACAGAAGTTGCCTTCGGAAGTTGTGGGAGCTTCATCCCTGGAAGCTTTCAAGAAGAGACTAGACTGCCATCTGTCAAAAATGGTGTAGGGTCTCCTGCTTGGGTGGGGGGTTGGACTAGATGACCTACAAGGTCCCTTCCAACTCTTTGGTCCTCTCTAGCCATAATGTGGACTTTGAGTTACAAGCTGAATTTTAGTTCAACTAAAACCAACTTTACAAGTTGGACTTTTAGTAAAAATAAAGGCATGTTTTGTATGATATCTGGATGTTATTTAGACATCAAATTGATAATTGATTATAGAAAAGTGAAAGATGGTACCAGGTGAAATCTACTTACCTTTCCTACCGGTCTGGTAGTGTGCGCTTGTCATCATCACGTCCAATTTTTGACCTCCTGTACATGCGCAAAGCCTTCTGTGCATGTGCAGAGGGTCAACAATGGGTTACTTCCTGGAATCCTGGTTAAAAACAGGAAGAAATGACGTTCAGGCGGGTGGGCGGAGCCTTGTGCTTCCGCCGCTATCTGTTCGCTGAACCACCCTCCGCTACCACTACTAGTTTGTGCAAGCCAGACAGAACCAGTAGGATTTCACCACTGGATGGTATCCAGGTAGAAAAGCTAGATTTATTCCTTAAGTAAAACCCTGGTCACGTCAAAATGTGGAATTCAGAACCATCTAAATCTGGATCTCCTCTCCGTCCTTCCTAAACAATTATTCTTTAAAACAGAATCTGCATTTCTGAAATTCTGCTTTTGCGTATTATTAACCCCGGAATTGTGTGAATGAATTTATTTTGACAAGGAAGCAGACACTTTGCTTCCATCTTTTTTAATCCCTTCCAAATTTTGCTTTGAACTTTCCTGGGTCTTTTGGTTCATCTCTCTGCAAATGGGATGCCAGTTGGCTGCTCTGCCTTGATGAAGTTCACAAGGTATGATTTAAAAAAAGTCAAAATGGCGCCCATGATTGTCCAATTGCAGTTCTGCCCATTTTTTATGTCAGCACAGACACACACACACAACCCAGATGGAGTCTTGATTGCATTGTTATGGCCATTTTGATTTTTTTAAAAAAATCACACCCTATGGATCTGCCTGATTTTTCTTGATGTTTTTACATCCTCGTTATTGGAATTTGTCCCTGTCCTTGTCCAATTCAGAGGGTTGGATTTGAGGGCTTAAATGTTTTATTCCTCTTTCCTGATTCTTGGCATATTTTCCTAATATAGAATAAGCTAAAAATGAGAATCACAAAGTACATTTTGCTGTTATGCTCCAGAGTGATCTATGCGTGTCTCCTGCCTGCATTGTTAATGCAGCTTTAAATTAGGACACAAATCCCGGTCTCTCAACTTCTTTCAGCATTAAACTCAACTGGTGACCTGGTTTTTGGTATCCGGCAGATGCAGAACCTAATCAAAGCTACCAGTTGGCACACATTCATCATTGCCCGTGACTGCAACTGGATTGTGGCTGTGAATTTTCTCCTTTCAATTAATGTCAATGTCTGGAAATATATTTCTTTCAAATATTTATAAATGGATGAGCGTTACAGTTTGCAAGTCGAAACAAAAGGAAATCGAGAAACTTACTGTATACCCTAAAGAGGTACCTGGAATGGATTTATTTTAGTACCGCTTTATAAAGCCATAGAATAGAATAGAATAGAATAGAATAGAATAGAATAGAATAGAATAGAATAGAGAACAGAAAGATATAGAATGGAATGGAATGGAATAGAATGGAATAGAATAGAATAGAATAGAATAGAATAGAATAGAATAGAATAGAATAGAATAGAATAGAATTCTTTATTGGCCAAGTGTGATTGGACACACAAGGAATTTGTCTTGGTGCATATGCTCTCAGTGTACATAAAAGAAAAGATAGATAAGATAGATAGATAGATAGATAGATAGATAGATAGATAGATAGATAGATAGGGAGAATAGAATAGAATAGAATAGAATAGAATAGAATAGAATAGAATAGAATAGAATAGAATAGAATAGAATAGAATTCTTTATTGGCCAAGTGTGATTGGACACACAAGGAATTTGTCTTGGTGCATACGCTCTCGGTGTACATAAAAGAAAATATATGTTCATTAAGAGTCATAAGATACAACACTTAATGATAGTCATAGGGAAACAGTCAAGATAAATCGTAAGGATACCAGCAACAAGGTTACAGTCATACAGTCATAAGTGGGAGGAGATGGGTGATAGGAACGATGAGAAGATTAATGATAATGCAGACTTAGTAACTAGTTTGACATTGTTGAGGGAATTATTTGTTTAGCAGAGTGATGGCATTCAGAAAAAAAGTAAGACCAAACTTAGAATATTGCATCCAGTTTGATCATCATATTATTTTAAAAAAAAAAGATGTTGAGACCCTGGGAAGAGTGCAGAGAAGACCGACAAAGACAATTGGGGGACTGGAGGCTAAAACATATGAAGAACAGTTGCAGGAACTGGGTATGTCTAATCTTGTGAAAAGAAGGACTAAGAGAGATATGATAGCAGTGTTCCAATATTTGAGGGGCTGCCACAAAGAAGAAGTGGGGGGGGTTTCAACTTATTTTTCCAAAGCACCTGAAGGCAAGACAAGAAACAATGGATGGAAATTAATGAAGGAGAGTTCCAACCTAGAATGAAGTCCTATTTTCCTAATGATGAGAACAATTAACCAGTGGAACAACTTGCCTTCAGAAATTGTGGGTCACAAAACACATATCACTCGGAGGTGTTTTAAGAAGAGACTGGACAGGCTCTTGTCTGGAATGCTATAAGGTCGTCTGTTTGAGCAGGGGGATGGACTAGAAGACCTCCAAGGCCCCTTCCAATTCTGTTATTCTATTATTCTCTATCTTGCTTGGATAAATTAGAGGGTTTTTTGGCATGCTTTTGTGTTTCTTCTCTCCATTTGTAAATCTTGGAAATTTTTTAAATTTATTTTGCAAGCTTTTGCTTTTATATCTGCAAAATCCTCCTGCCTGGAGCTTTGCCAATGTGAAGATTCTCAGTGGGGAACCTTTAGCAGGTGATGGCAGCTGATAGAGATGATGACATACAGGTGGTCCTTGACTTACAACCATTTATTTAGTGACTATTCAAAGTTACAAGGGCACTGAAAGAAGTGATTTACTTCTTGCATTTACAACTCCCCTAGGGTTGTGTGATCTGAGCACTTGGCAACTGATCTGTATTTACAACCATGGTCCTGTATTCACCATTTGCGAACTTTCCAGATGGCTCATGCATTTATATGCTTTCAAACTGCTAGGTGAGCAGGAGCTGGAGCAGGAATTCACCCCATCACGCAGCGCTTGGGTCTCAAACCCAGGCTGGCAGCTGACAAGCCGCTGAGACACTGCATCCCCTTAACTGAGATACTGTAGCAGCTGACAAAAACCCTAGCCATGTTATTTGGGCTCCTAATCAATCATTTTTAGATCCATCTCAACAGATTTTTCAGCTGGCAGTTGAGGAACACCAAGCATCTTCACAGGCCCAGAATGCAGATGCTTAAATAGGGAGTTGGACTAGAACAGGGGTCTCCAACCTTGGCAACTTGAAGACTTGTGGACTTCAACTCCCAGAATTACTCAGCCAACAAAGCTGGCTGAGGAATTCTGGGAGTTGAAGTCCACAAGTCTTCAAGTTGCCAAGGTTGGAGACCCCTGGTCTAGAAGACCTCTAAAGTCCTTTCCAACTCTGTTATTCTGTTTCCCAGAATTTACACAGATTGGCATTTGGGAGTTTCCCAGATCAGATATTTTCCATCCTGGCTTTCGGCAGGAAACATTTAACTTGCTGGACAATATTTTGGAAGCAACCACACAGAACATGGGCGCACTCCCTGCTCTCCTCTTGCATTTTGATGCATGAGCATCTTGAGCATCTTTGCCAGACAGGAAGACTCGATTGATGCTCCATTTTGATGCTTCTATCTCCTGGCCTTTCCCTGGGAGCAGAGTTTTTTTTTTCCCCCTGCTGATGCCAGCAGACCTGAATGAACTCATTAGGGCAACAGCCAAATAGCAAGGTTGACAGTTCGGCGGTTCGAATCCCTAATACAGGTCTCCTGCGTGAGCAGCGGGTTGGACTGGATGATCTCCAAGATCCCTTCCAACTCTGTTACTGTTAAAGCTCTGGACTCAAGTTGCTTGCACCGGTGAGAAAACTCCGAAAACCAAAAGAAAGAAGGCTCATGAATGAACTGGAATCGGTATCTCCCTTGGATACAGCCAGCCAGTCAACCAACCAACCAACAAAGACTCCAAGGCATCCCAGAATATTTCCAACAGCTGCAGCAAACAGCCTTTTCTCCAGAAAATGAAGAGGGTAGAGGATGGTGTGTGAGTGTGTGTGTGACCTTTGTTTTAGACATTTTTAAAAAGGCTTTCTTAAAAATGCCCTTTAAGGCAGCTCCCACTTCAAGAAGACTTGAAGCCTTCTCCATCGACTCCAAAGTTCAGACTGGAATTTCAGGGTGATGTAGGAAGTTAGCACCCACCCCTCTCCTAGAAGAATGAAATATTTTAGGTAATATTAAAAAGACAGAATATATTTCCCTGGATGAGAAATGGAGAAACATGTTTTAAAGACAAAGCAGCTTCCTGCTGTAGGAAGAAATATCCTTCTGGGTTCTGGGAAAAAGACACTGGAAACATGGAGACTGCTTGGAAAGGTGGTTTAATAGTGGACAGGATCATATGGCTTGAGTTCCTGAACAGAAAAGAAGGGGCAGATACAGCGAGTTTCTGGGTTTTATGCTCTCTCTGGCTTTGAACTTCCTGGGGCCCAGAAAGAGTATCCTGATTGGTTGTCAGACTCCCAGGGGGTGAGGGTCTTAGCTAGCCCTGCTGTCTGATGTAATCTTCCCAGGTGCCATGTGGGGAGTTTCGTCCTAGATGGGTCCCATTGTCTTGTAGATGAGGTCCATTGACAAAGATTGAATTTTCTGCCTCTGGCCCATTAACAAAAGGGTGGGGTCAGGAAGGTAGGAGCTGCTTTGTCTTTAAAACATGCTTCTCCATTTCTCATCCAGGGAAACATAATATTCTGCCTTTTTAATATTTCCTAAAATATTTCATTCTTCCAGGAAAGGGTGGGTGCTAACTTCCTAGACTGCCTCCCCTCACCTTTGTCAATGGGCTTGGCCTCAGCCAAGCTCACTCATTCCCCCCACCTTTGTCAATGGACCATCAATGGACCACATGGCACCTGGGGAGATTACATCAGCCAGCAAGGCTAGCTAAGACCCCCACCCCCTGGGAGTCTGACAACCAATCAGAATACTCTTCCTGTGCCCCAGGAAGTTCAAAGCCCATAGAGGGCATAAAACCCGGGGACTCACTGCGTCTCGCCCCTTTTCTGTTCAGGAACTCAAACCATGTGATCCTGTCCACCATTAAACCATCTTTCCAAGCAGCTTCCATGTTTTAGTGTCTTTTTCCCCACTTGGAGCTGAACCCAGAAGGATATTTCTTCCAACAGTGATGAGGCTGGTCTAGAAAACCTCTAAGGTCCCATCTAGCCCTATGATTCTATGATAGCAGGCAGCAACGGGTGCATGTGCCAATTTCCGATCCCCCCACCCCTCATTGACTAAAGATTTTGGTCCATTCTTCCTGAGGCTCCATCCTTAGAGACCAAAAGGCAGTGAGCCTAGGTGGCTGGAAAATTCTGGAAGTTGAAGCCGACACACATCTTCAAATTGACAATATTGAGAAATGTATTTCAATATATGTTGAATGTAAGAAGTAGCCGAACAAACAACAGTCACACTAATTTGCATCACATAAAATGGTATTTAAAGACCAGTGCTCTGACAGACGAACACAATTCCAAACACACCGACAAGGTCTCCTCGAATGGGGACGAAACGTTTGCAACCAAACTGCCAAACTCAGAGCTCAGTCCAACAGCCCAATATTGAGTGTCAGACTATATTCATTAACTGGAATAGGTCACGGTAACAAGGTCAGCCAATTGGGAGCTGAGACAGACTGGAGCCTAGGGCGTGTCTTAGTCTGCAGCTTCTGATTCTGTGCAGAGAAAGAGAAACTGAAACCAGTCTGTGTGTTAAGCTCTGAGCTGTACTCTGTGTGTGTGAACTTGTCTGCTGATCTGAGCTGAAGAATCAACTGTTGGCATTATAAATATACTTTATATGTTATTATGAATATAAAGAAGTTAATGAATCCAGCTGATTCAGTTATATGTGTGTGCTTCTGGATTTGAATTTTGCAAGAAACTCTGACATTGAGAAACATTGGTTTTCAGATTGTTAGCACCCACCCCGCTCCTAGGAAAATGAGATATTTTAGGAAATATTAAAAGGGCAGAATATTTCCCCTAAAAGGGAGGCAGATACTCAGTCCCCCCTGATGTTTGTCAATGGGCCATTAAGGTCTGGGCCAGTCTATTCTACATAACAAAGATCTACCTCCTTCAAGCAGAGCCATAAAAGGAATTGCCTAAAGCCCTTTCATTACATCATCACCTAGCAAGATTCAACCAAGCTTGGGACAACCTACAAAGTTACGCCTGCATGGCTGCATGGGAGTCTGACAACCAATCAGAATACAAGCTCAAGCTTCAAAAGCCCAGAGAGAGTATAAATCTCAGACACTCTCAGCATCTCTGCCCTTTTTCTCTTCACCCAAGATCTTCAAGGCATGTGATCCTGTCCACCATGAAAACTATCTTTCCAAGCAGCCACTATGTTTCCAGCGTCTTTCTCCACACTTGGAACTGAACCCAAAAGGATGTTTTTTCCAACAGGGAATTCAAGTCAACCCATCGATGCTGATCAGACCCTCCCCAGAACTTAGGAAAGGACTTTAACCATCGACCACGCTATCCATGGCTTCCCAAAGCTGCCATGGCTTAACCACCATGTTGTTCTCGGGGTGGATTCAGAAATCCAGCTCTCCAAGTTCCCGGCTCAGGATGACTGTTTGGCTGGCACACCATTTTCCAGAGATGCCTACAAGCCAAAAACGTTCAAATCTTCTCTCCTAGAAGCTGATTGTTAGAGGAATCCAATGTCACTGCCAAGGACTAGATTCCCCATGAGATTTGGCTTTGTTGGCAGCTTTTCCAATCCTTCGGAACTCATTACTGTTTTAATTTCTCAATTTGTAGTTACGCTCCATGTACTCCACATTTCTCTAATTATATCCAGTCCCTTCTCTTCCTGAGGATCTACAGTGCTCTAAAGCAGCGTGTCTCAATCTTGGCAGCTCAACGATGGGTGGACTTCAATTCCCAGAATTCCCCAGCTAGCATTTCCAGGTTAACCCGTCCTTCCATTATTCTTACGCTTTTTTTTTTTTGGTTTTGTATATAGGTAGTCCTCGACTTACGACCACAGTTGAGCCCCACATTTCCATTGCTAAGTGAGACAATTGTTAAGTGAGTTTTAGCCCCATCTTACGACCTTTCTCGCCAAAGTTTTTTTTGGTTTATATGCCGCCCTTCTCCGGAGACTCAGGGTCGCTTACAATGCGTTAAGCAATAGCCTTCATACTTTTGTATATTTTATACAAAGTCAGCTTATTGCCCCCACAAACTGGGTCCTCAATTTACCTACCTTAGAAAGGATGGAAGGCTGAGTCAACCTTGAGCCTGGCGAGATTCGATCTTACTTTAATTGCAGACAGCTGGTGTTAAGTTACAGTGCTTAGTCTGTTGAGCTATCCAGGCTCAAAAAGTTGTTAAGTGAATCACTGCAGTGGATAAGTTAGTAAAACGGTTGTTAAGTGAATCTGGCTTCCCCGTTGACCTTGCTTGTCGGGAGGTCGCAAAAGCAGATCATGTGACCCCGGGACACCGCAACCGTCATAAAGATGAACCAGTTGCCAAACGTCTGAATTTTGGTCATGTGACCATGGTCATAAATATGAAAAAGGCCATTAGTCACTTTTTTCAGTGCCGTTGTAACTTCGAACGGTCACTAAACAAACTGTTATAAGTCAAGGACTACCTTTACCTAAAAAAAGACTCTTTTTTTTGTCGGGAAAAGCAGAAACGGGGGTGGCCAGGACTTCAATGCTGCTTGCCTTTGGCCTCTTGTCAAGTCAGTTTCCCTCCCTTCTTATCTGGGGATCTGATCCTCACGTTGGATTCTCTTCTACTCAATTTCCCAGAGGGAATTCAGATTAACAAATTGGAAGGGACCTTGAAGGTCATCTAGTCCAACCCCTGCCCAATAGCAACGACGTTCCAACTAGATTTCCGCAGCTAATGTGAACGGCGTGCTACTTCCTCTACTGATCTCCCAGAAATGAAAGGCAGAGCTTAGAATATTTTGCATGTGGTGCAGTGGGGGGTAGTAAAACCGGTGGGAGGCTCCGCCCACTGACCCAGATGTCACCATTGGTGATCTGTGCATGCAAGCAAAGCTCGTGCGGGCACGATGCGAACCAGTAGTAAAGGTAAATAGAACCCACCCCTGATGTGGTGGAACATAAAAATCCCATTTCCCAATCCAACCCCCCGCAAAAAAAAGTTCAGCTGGTGGTTGTAGATTTTTCAGGGAGAAGATGATGTGGAAGGTAGTTTGCCAGTCTGGCACAAAAGGGAAAGGGCTGTGTGCAGTTGTGGCTACCATCTTGACTTTTTTGACCCCCATTGGGGACTCCCTTTTGTCGTATAGCTGGAGATTTATTGCATTTATGCATGCACCAATTATGCATGCCTTTTACGTCAGTGTTTTTCAATCAGGGCAACTTCTCACGGTCACTCATGCCTTCGTCACCTCCCTTCTTGACTATTGCAACAAGCTCCACATGGGGCTGCCCTTGAAGAGCATCGGGAAGCTCCAGCTAGTGCAAAATGTAGTGTCCCGCATGGTTTTGTGCAGACCTCGGTGTGCCCATGTATCACCTCTCCCGCAAGAACTGCCTTGGTTGCCGATTTGCTTCCGGGTGCAATTCAAGGTGCTGGTTGTCACCTTTGAAGCCCTTCATGGCTTGGGACCAGGTGATCTGAGGGGCTGTTGCTTGCCAGTCACATCTACCTGACCAACCTGAGCGGGGAGGCAAGGAATGTTGTGGGTCTGTTCTGCCGCAGCTACGGACCCCAAAGAACGCAGCACACACGAAGTCCATTCAAACCTTAGTTTACTAAATAAACCAGTTTTTTACAACAACGGCTGTTCATTAATTGCATTAACAGCCACCAAGAATTCAAAGAATAATACTGAAAGCTTACTATGGTTGGCAGAATGCCCAGAAGCAATTTGCAGGAAGCTGATAAGATAAGCAAGACAAGACACAAAGGTATGTGAACTAAGTTGTTCCCTGCAAATTGCTTCAGTCGGCGTTCCTCCTTAAATAGGCTAAGGGAGTGGCCAATTAGCCCCAAGCCTTACTCTCGAGGAGACCTCCTCCTGAGGAGCCCCTCCTGCCTTTTGGCAGCTCTGCGCACCCATGAATTGAGGTTCCTCCTCTTCTTCCTCTTCACTTAAAGGAGCTTCTGGAGGTTCTGAAGGCCCTGGCTGAATCCCCACCTCTGGCACCACATCTTCTCCAGCCTCCTCACTGTCCGACTCGAGCACCAGCTGCACAGGCTGCTAGCGCAGCACCACACCAGCCTCCTCGTTGTCCGATTCGAGTGCCAGCTGCACAGGCTGCTGACGGGCCACAACAGGTTCCCATCCCCGAGGGAGATACACCTGATGGGACCCAGAAGAAGAGCCTTCTCCGTGGTGGTTCCCTCTCTATGGAACATCATCCCCACCAGAGTTTAGAACGGCCCCCACCCTGACACTCTTCCAGAAGGCACTGAAGACCTGGTTCTGCCAGCTGGCCTGGGGAACCCAGAGTGGGATGGAGCTCACTAAATACCTAAATGGTATCTGTTGTCGCTGAGATGAGGGTGGGTGGGGAGCTATTATTTTACTTATTATTTATTATTATTTTATTATTTTCTTTTTATTATTTTTATTCGATATGTTTATATTTGTGTAAGCCACCCTGAGTCGCCATGGGGGAGCAGGCGGCAATATAAATTTTCTAAAATAAATAAATAAACTTTCAGAGGAGTGGACCTCAACTCCCAGAATTCTAACAAATCTAAGAATGCTGGGAGTTGAAGTCCCCACATTTTAAAGCCTCTGAGATTGAGGAACCCTATTTAGTCAGGAAGGGCATTGAGCCAGCAAATGCTCAGCTCCATTCAGTCACCCTGACTCCAACCCCAATGAAAAGGAATTACAGGATCATAAAAAGAAGAAAAAATGCACATTGTAAAGGAAGGCAAGGGTTGGTCTGGGTTCCGTCACCTAAGGAGTACATCTGGCAGGAGGACCTAGAAGAAGGGTTAGGGTTAGGGCAAGCCTTGGTAGTACAGTGGTCGAAAGGACCCTGTTATTTAGACCAGCTGTCTGCAATTACTGCTAGTTCAAATCTCGCCAGGCTCAAGGTTGATTCAGCCTTCCATCCTTTCTAAGGTAGGTAAATTGAGGACCCAGTTTGTGGGGGCAATAAGCTGACTTTGTATAAATATACAAAAGTACGAAGGCTATTGCTGAGCACATTGTAAGCCGCCCTGAGTCTCCGGAGAAGGGCGGCATATAAATCAAATTAAAAAAAAAAAAAAAGTCGAGTGAAGAGAAGGACCGGGGGAGATGTGATAGAAATGTTCCAATATTTGAGGGGCTGCCACAGAGAGGAGGAAGGGGGTCAAGCTATTTTCCAAAGCACCCAAAGGCCAGATAAGGAATAAGGGATGGAAACTGATCAAGGAGAGATTCAACCTAGAAATAAGGAGAAATTTTCTGACAGTGAGAACAATCCGTCGGTGGAACAGAAGTTGCCTTCAGAAGCTGTGGGAGCTTCATCCCTGGAGGCTTTCAAGAAGAGACTAAACTGCCATTTCTCAGAAATGGTGTAGGGTTTCCTGCTTGGGCAGGGGGTTGGACTAGATGACCTACAGGGTCCCTTCCAATTCTGTTCATCTGTTAAGGGCCTCGGTGGCTCTGTGATGGCTCCATGGCAGGCTGAGGAATTCTGGGAGTTGAAGTCCACAAATCTTATTAAAAGTTGCCACGTTTGGTGACCCCTGAGCTAATTCGATAGAGTGAAACCCAGCAGCAGCGTTTCGATCCAATGTTTGTACAGTCACCAAACTGAGCTCCAACTGGCTCAAAGGACTGCTTTAATCTTGCAAAAATAAAAAACTCCAGAGATTTCCTGGCTGAGAAAAGACTTAAGTAGCCTTGCCACATTGCTTAATATGCGCTGGGAACAAGCCCTCGTGACTCCTCAAGAAGGAACAGATTAAATCCATGGCTGAGAGGCCAGGAGCTCCAACCTGCTGTTTCCGAGGTCGTCTAAGTTCAGCTTCCAGAATTGTAGCCAGGTTTCTGACCCGGAGGGTGGTATGAATCCAGCCAAGACCAGCGTGGGTACTATTTATTTATTGGTTCAATTTATATGCCGCCTTTCTCCAGAGACTCAGGGCAGCTTACAATGCGTTAAGCAATAGCCTTCATATTTTGTATATATCTGCTTAGTAGGGCTTTTGCCCCTCCTCCAAGCGGTGTTCTATTTTATACAAAGTCAGCTTATTGCCCCCACAATCCGGGTCCTCATTTTACCTACCTTAGAAAGGATGGAAGGCTGAGGCAACCTTGAGCCTGGTGAGATTTGAACTCGCAGTAATTGCAGGCAGGTGGTGCTAGTTAACAGCACTTTAGTCTGCTGTGCCACCAAGGCTCTACTATCCAGCTTCTGGCTCCTGAATGGTTTCTAGGTGCCCTGGCAGGGTCTACAACAGAGGCAATTTGTGAGTTGGTGGGAGGGCCAAAGTTACACCATGTCTCCTATTTATATTTATATTATATAAATATAATAAATATATTATATTTATATGGCCTGGCTAGGTGGCTCAGTGGATAGGACACTGAGCTTGTCAATCAGAAAGATCGACAGTTCGGCGGTTCAGATCCCTAATACAGATCTCGTACGTGAGCAGGGGGTTGGACTAGATGACCTCCAAGGTCCCTTCCAACTCTGTTACTGTTACTAATTTCCTTTTGGATGGAAATAGCAAATGATAGAAGCTAATCAAGGAAAGAACCAACATAGAAGTAAGGAGGAATTTCCTGACAGCGGGAACAATTAACCCATGGAACAGCTTGCCACCAGAGATTGTGGCTGCTCCAACACTGGAGGCTTTTAAGAAGGGACTGGACAATGAGCTTTGAAGTCATGTGGCTTTGGGGCAGTTTCACACGTGCAAACCCTGTTGATTAGTTTTAGTTCGTGTGTGTTTGTACACAGTTTTGTGACCCTAGAAGTCAGGAACCAGGTTTAGCCAGTTGAGTGTGTTCTGTCCCCAACCACACACACACACACACACACCAACAGACGTTCAAGAGTTAAAGACCAAACCAGCCAGCAAAATCCTTTTCCTTATGATAACGGAACTTGGCAACAACCTAGTGGCTGCCTGCCAAGAGTTTATTACTTACGAAGAGGAGAGATAACTTCTCCCCACTCCTGGTACATCAAAAGAAACAGCTCAATAATTACGGAGTCAATCAAGTCCAGAGATAATCCAGCAAAGTCTATAGCAAAAAGTCTGGCAATGCAGAATGGTGTGGAAGCTTTCAGCTTTGTTCATCACAAGGTTTGACTGGCCACCACGCTCCCTTTTATATCCTGTGGGGTGTGGTCCAGTGACTCAGCCTAATCTCGGGCATGACTTTTCTTCTGTTGTGCGCGTTTATCTCTGCGACGCTGCCGAGGATCCAGCCAAGACTCATTACCCTCATCACTGTCCATCTGTGGCTGCGTGGACGTGCTTGGCCCCGGCCCTATCTCTTGCCCTTCGGCAGACACCGAAGGCATTGCCAGAGAGGAGGGTCCTGGAGAGGGAGGCCTTGCCAACTCCTCTCCTTCACTCTCGGAGTCCTCTCCTGACGATGACACAGGCTCAGGTAACGGAGCCACAACAGGGTGAACCTACCTGTGATATCCTAGAGATTGTGGGAAGTAGGTATGTCTAGTCTAAAGAAGAGAAAGACCAGGGGTGACATGATAGCGGTCTTCCAATATTTGAGGGGCTGCCACAAAGAAGCACCAGAAGAAGCAACGGATGGAAACTCATCAGGGAGAGAAGCAACCTGGAATTAAGGAGAAACTTCCTAACAGTGAGGACAATTAAGCAGTGGAACAGCTTGCCACCAGAAGGTGTGAATGTCCAACACTGAAGGTTTTCAAGAAGAGACTGGACAATCATTTTTCTGGAATTGTATAGGGCAGTGATGCATGGGTTCTGCATTACGCATGCACAGTCCCCCACATGCGCTTCATGCCCCCACCGCGGCCTGTTTTGGGCTTTCGGGGGAAGGGATTGAAGCCCCGGCCCGCTGCTTCTGGCAGCGCTTCTGGAAGCTTCCCCCTTGACTTTGCTTCTGAGAAAGTTGCAAAAGGAGATCATGTGACGTTAGGACACTGCAACGGTCGTAAGTAGGAGTCAATTGCCAAGCGGGAGAATTTTGATCCCAGGATTATGGGAGATGCTGCAAAGGTCATAAGTGTGAAGAACGGTGCTAACTAAGTCATGTTTTTCAGTGCCATTGTAAGTTTGAATGGTCACTAAACAAACTGTTGAAAGTCGAGGGTTACCTGTAATTTACCGTATGGTACTTAAGTGGTTAGTTAAGAAAGCTGATTTTTCCGTAAGGGCAGGACGAAATGCTTCTCCTTTGCTGTCCCAGAAAAAGCCTGCCGATGTTCTTGAACCCCTTTCTGCATTAGTCCTCGACTTACAACGACCGTGTTATTCACGACTGCAGCGATTCACTTAACAACCCTGACGAGAAAGGTCGGAAAATGGGCCAAAACTCATTTAACATATTCCTCACTTAACAACCGAAAGGGATTCCGATTGTGGTTATAATTCGAGGACTGCCTGCAATGCAAGGAAAGCCTCCACACAGAGATCATTAGGAGCAGGGTCTCCAAGCTTTGCAACTTTAAGGCTTGTGGACTTCAACTCCCAGAGTTCTGGGAGTTGAAGTCCACAAGTCTTAAAAGTTGCCAAGGTTGGCAACTTTGCTGGCTGGGGAATTCTGGGAGTTGAAGTCCACAAGTCTTAAAAGTTACCAAGACTGGAGACCTCTGTTCAGGAGCCAAGCTCCCCTATGGCGGGGAAGGGAAATCAATGAAACAATTGTCCCCGTCCTGCTCTTTCGCCACCCCCCCCTACCCTCCCCCCCCACCTGGGATGGGCCTCCTGCAATTTAGCAGCTGCTTCCTGCCCTCAGCAGACAAGGGCCAGTGGTGATGGAGGAGCTCTGAAGAGCAGCCCCCCTCCCATTTACCCGGCCCATTGTCTTGCGGGGTAAAAAATCTTCCCTTCCGGCTTTGTATTGTGATTGTGTCTTCCTGTTGGCATGTTGGAATGAGGCCCGGCATTGGCAAGTTATAAAACAATGAGCTATTCTGAAGCCCGGCTTCACATGCCCGCGTGCCCCCGCCCCTCAACAGCCTTTCACAGAACGTCAGGAGTCTTGTTAGCCCCTTTTTCAAGAATGCAAGAGGTCCTCGACTTACGGCCACAACTGAGCCCGAATTTTCTGTTATTAACTGAGACATTGGTCATTAAGTGAGTTTTGAACCCTTTTTTTTTTCCCCTTGCTGCAATTGTTTAAGCGAATCGCTGCAGTTGATTAGTAATCTGGTTCCCCATTGATTTTTACTTGTCAGAAGGGATCTTGGGACGCGGCAATGGTCATAAGTATGAACCGGTTGCCGAGCGTCTTGAGTTTTGATCACACGATCATAGGGATGTTGCCAGTGTGAAATCACTTTATGTTGCCATAAATCACTTTTTTTTCAGTGACGTTGCAACTCTGAACTAAACGAACGGTTGTAAGTTGAGGACTATCTGGGACAGGTTTTATGAATGGATGCGTGGAGGGAGCTTTCGTGATGGGTGAGCTGCAGTTTGTGGCAAAGCTTGTGACTTCTCATAAAAATAAGGTATGGGAAAGATGCTAATGCATTCCTGATTCCTTGCCACCCCGGTAGTTTAATCTACACCAAATTTGGCAAGTTTTAAGACTTGTGGACTTCAACTCCCAGAATTCCCCAGAATTCCCCTTGCTGGCTGGGGAATTCTGGGAATTGAAGTCCATAGGTCTTAAAATTGCCTGAGTTGGAGTCCCCTGGTGTAGATTAACTAAATTCCTCCTGCACAGTCTGTTCGGTCAACCTTAAAATGATTTGAGCTACTTTGTCACATGCGTGACTCATGTTCTGTTTATCATCCTTCACAAGCCCTAAAAAATCCCCCGAGGAATGTTCCTGGATATTACAAATTTCCACCTCTGCTGAAGCATTTTGCAACAGTTGAAGGTTGCCTTATTTTTTTTCCCCTGTATTCGGGGAATTTAATTTTGGTTCTGAAACACCAGGAGATACTCCTTCTGTCCTGTTACCTTCTATCTAGAAAGCAGAAAGTGGTTTCCATTTTCCGTTTTTTACTATTCTTCCCACTGTGGTTATTTTTTTTTTTTTTGTTCTCTCTCCTCTTTTAAAAGTTCCAATGTTGATTTTTTAAATTATCGGCACATTACGATCTCTTTTCCCCTCCAGTCAAGTTTAATCTTTATTCTAAACGGATCGCTTAAAATGCTAATGTTTCATTTAAGCTCTATGGCTTGTTAAGATTTATATGATACTATAAAGGCTGAACAATCTTGATTAATGCAGTGGTTGGAACGAGGGTTGCAGCCTCTTGATTTTGCCACATTTGAGAAAGGCAGTGGATCAGGGATCAAGGGAAGAAAGCTCTTAGAAATATTTGGGTACTAGTGGCATGATATATTGTACTCGATTTTGTTAATTTAGGTTTGTTGCCTAAGCCACAATTGGAGTGTTCATAGCGCCACAAATCATAATTTCCAAAGCACAAAGTGTTGTGGTCCGCCAGCAGCCTGCGGACCTGGCAGCAGAGTCGGACAGTGAGGAGGCTGAGGAAGAACATGGGCCAGTCCTGGAGGCTGGGGAAGGCCCGGATGAAAGCTCTGCGTCGGAGGCAGAGATGGGGCCAGGGCCATCGGGGAGTGATGTGCGGACTCCGGAGCCTCCGGAGGATGACAGCAGAGAGGCAGAGGAACAGGAGGAGCCTGTTCCTAGTGCATGCATGAGAAGAGCTGCCAGAAGGCAGGAGCAGCTAAAGCAAAAAGGACGACTCAGGAGTAAGGCCAAGAGATGATTGGCCCCTCCCATAACGCTTAAAAGACCAGCAACGGCTCTTGGGCTCTTTGTCGGAAAACAACGTTGATAGATTTGTTTCTTGTCTTGCTGCATATATTTCTTGTCGCTGTCTTCTGCTCCTGAACTTTTGCCAAGAGAAGCCTTTGGCAGTTTGCCTAATTATACCAAGGTTGGTGATTAGACTGAAGAATTTGTGCTATGAAGAATTTGTTTTGAATTAGTTTGGACTACGCTGAGAATGAGTTCATTCTCAGCTGTTCTAATAAAGTCTGTTTGTTTCAAACTGATTGCGTCTGATAATATCTACTTGGGCCTGGGTCACAACACAAAGGTTAAGCTTTCCTAACATGTTATGTGAGAAACAAACTAGGAAACTTCATGATCACTTAAATATGGACCATCACTTAAATATGAGCCAGCAGTGTGCGGCAGCAACCAAAAAAGCTAATACAATCCTTGTTTACATAAACGGAGGCACAGACACGTGATTTTAGTAAAACCACACCTGGAATACTGCATCCAGTTTTGATCACCACATTACACAAAAAAGATGTTGAGACTTTATTTTATTTATTTATTTATTTTATTCGGCTTATATGCCGCCCTATCTCACAATGGACTCAGGGCAGCTCACAACAATAAAACACAAGCCACAATAAAAATAAAGACTAAAATCTAAAAAATTTAAAATTAACCCATTAAAACCCTTAAAACACCATCATCAGACCAGGTCAAGGGATTTGAAAAGCCAGGTTTTTAATTCTCAGCGGAAGTTGTAAAGGTCGGGCGCTAGTCGGAGCTCCAAGGGAGTTGATTCCAGAGGGTGGGCGCCCCAACCGAGAAGGCTCTACCCCTGGGGGCTGCCACCGCCACTGTCTAGCCGACGGCACCCTGAGTAAGCCCTCTCTATGGGCGCGAACCCGGCGATGGGATGTTGTTGCTGGCTGTAGGTGGTCCGCCAAATATCCTGGTCCTAAGCCATGTAGGGCTTTATAGGTCAACACCAGCACCTTGAATCTCACCCGGAGGGCAACCGGTAGCCAATGCAAACTGCACAGGAGGGGTGTAACATGGGAGTATCGGGATTCTCCCATCACAACCCGCGCGGCTGCATTTTGCACCAGCTGAAGCCTCCGAGTGGTCCTCAAGGGCAGCCCCATGTAGAGAGCGTTGCAGTAGTCAATCCGTGAGGTGACCAGCGCATGAGTAACTGTGCGTAGGGAATCTCGGTCCAAGTAGGGACGCAACTGGCGCACTAGACGAATCTGGGCGAATGCCCCCCTGGTCACGGTCGTTATCTGGTCTTCTAAGCTCAACCGTGAGCTTAGAAGTTGCGCACCCTGTCTACAGGGGGCAAAACTTCACCCCCTATAGTCAGCGATGGCACCTCTCCCCTGAACCGAGATGCCGGTACCCACAGCCACTTGGTCTTGGCCGGGTTGAGTTGCAGTTTGTTTCTGCCCATCCAGACCTGTACCGCTTCCAGGCACCGGGCCACTTTGGATAAAAGAAAGTGCAAAGAAGAGCAACTAAGATGATTAAGGGCCTGGAGACTAAAAACATATGAAGAACGGTTTGCAGGATTTGGGTTTGGCTAGTCTAGAGAAAAGAAGGACTAGGGATGAGCAGTATTCCAATATTTGAGGGTTGCCACAAACAATAGGAGATCAATTTATTTTCCAAAGCATCAGAAGGCAAGACAAGGAACAATGGATGGAAACTGATCAAGGAGAGAAGCGACCTAGAATTAAGGAGAAACTTCCTAACAGTGAGGACAATTAACCGGTGGAAGAGAAGTTGCCTTCAGAAGTTGTGGCTGCTCCATCACTGGAGGTTTTTAAGAAGAGACTGGACAGCCACTTGTCTGAAATGGTATAGGGTTTCCTGCTTGAACAGGGGGTTGGACTAGAAGACCTCCAAGGTCCCTTCCAGCTCTATTCTAATTGCTTGATGATGGGTTAACTCATTGTGAGAACTCACCCCAATTTTTTTTTTCTTCCATGCCTTTTCCTTGTTGATATCTTAGTGTCACTGGGCCATGCCAGTTAATTATTGCAAATTGCTTTGGCAGTCAAGTTCGGTTAAAGTTAACTATCTTCCCTCCCACAATCCATGATCCAAGATGCAATAGTCCTCCTATGGCAGAGATCTTCAAACTTGGCAGCTTTAAGACTTGTGAACTTCAACTTCTAGAATTCTGGAAGTTGAAGTCCACAAGTCTTAAAGCTGCTAAATTTGGGGAGTCCTGTCCTATGGGGTTCCTGCAGCAAGTTTTACCGGCAACTTGGGATGTGGGGACGGGACAAGGAAAAGGGAGGGTACATGTCTCAAGATAACATCATGCAGGACGGTCTGACACCTATGGCTTCCTGTTGATTCAGTTTGGTTTCTGGATTTGCCCAGCGCATGGAAGCATAAACTCATGAAATGGGCTGGATTCACACAGTCTGCTAAACCACAATAAAACTTAACCCAGGTTAGAATTGATCCAGCTTCATAAACTGGGGGAGGGCGCCCACTGGGTTTTTACTGGTCTAGTAAAAAATGGTCTTCCATGGAGGACCCGTATACTGCACGAGTCAAAAAGAGGGCTGAGAAATTATTTACAGACCCCTCACATCCTGGACATAAACTGTTTCAACTCCTACCCTCAAAACGACGCTATAGAGTACTGCACACCAGAACAACTAGATGCAAGGACAGGTTTTTTTTTTGGTGGGGGGGATGGCATCACTCTGCTTAACAACTAATTCTCACAACACTGTCAAACACTGTATTACTATTATTCTTCTCTTCCTTACTAGTATCTATCTCTTCCCACTTATTACTAATAACCATGTTGCTTGTGTCTTTCAATTTATAGTGTTTTTATTTGTTTCCTAGTACGACTTTTTTTTTAAAAAATTTTGATTTATATGCCGCCCTTCTCCGGAGACTCAGGGAGGCTTACAATGTGTTCAGCAATAGCCTTCATCCTTTTTGTATATTTATACAAAATCAGCTTATTGCCCCCACAAACTGGGTCCTCAATTTACCTACCTTAGAAAGGATGGAAGGCTGAGTCAACCTTGAGCCTTGGCGAGATTCGAACCTGCAGTAATTGCAGGCAGCTGGTCTTAATAACCAGCTTAATAACAGGGTGCCTTAGACCACTGTACTACCAAGGCTCTTGATAGCTTATTAGTAACCTTGACTATCATTAAGTGTTGCATCTTTTTATTCTCAATGAATGTATTTTATTCTCCTTATGTACACTGAGAGCCTATGCACCAAAGACAAATTCCTTGTGTGTCCAATCACACTTGGCCAATAAAAGAATTCTATTCTATTCTAGTTAAGGGCTTGCTTATTTATTATTCGTATGTAATTTACATGTATTGATCATCCTACTTACCAACTCTTCTCAGGATGGAGAACCGAAATACTGCATTAAAAACCACATCAAAATATTGTCCTTTAATTCTCTTCCTCCATGTCCCCATATGAACCTTTCATTAGCTCAAAGGCATGTACGTAAAGCCATTGCAAGGTTGTGACCAGTTCTACCTTCACTGGTTCTTACCTTTGTTTCTCTGCTCAAAGGATGGACTCAGATTAGAGATGATGTTATCATCTCTATCAGAAGCCATAGGGGTATTCCAGTCTCTTTCTTGGAATTCACCATTTTATTACTAACGGATGCCAAGATTTATGGAAATCTAAGTGGAAACGCGCAGGCTGCCCAATTATTTCCTGGGAAGGAAATTAAATTCCATCCACCAGTGTTTTGGCCCAAGAGTGCAGAGATAACAGGTGAATGGCAAAACTTTGAGAAATAGGCTCTTTTTAAAAAAAAAAAAAATGCTAAAACATCCAGGAAATTTCAGGGTGTTGATTTTTCATCTCCTGCCTACAGTACATACTGTAGTAAGTCCTCGACTTACGACCGCAATTGAGGCCAAAATTTCTGTTGTTCAGTGAGACACTGGTTAAGTGAGTTTTGCCCCATTTTACAACCTTTCCTGCCACCGTTGTTAAGTGAATCGCAGCAGTTGATAAATTAGGAACACGGTTCTTAAGCGAATCTGGCTTCCCCATTGATTGTGCTTGCGCAAAGGTTGCAACAGGAGATCATGTGACTTTAGGACACAGCAAAGGTCATAAGTATGAACCAGTTGCCAAGCATCTGAATTTTGATCACATGACCCTGGGGCAGGGGTGGGTTCTAAATTTTTTTACTACTGGTTCTGTGGGTGTGGCTTATTTTGTGGGCGTGGCTTGATGGTCATGTGACAATTTTTTAGGATTTTGCAGAGGTACTGGTCTACCAGGCTTTTAACTGCTTGCAGAGCTGTACCAGTCTACAATTTATTTTTGCAGGCACCGGTCTACTCATTTGTTTTTGGAGGCACTGGTCTACCACCAAACTGCCTTTTACCACTGATCAGCTGTAGGGCGGCCCTTTGAAGCCCCGCGGCAAGAGTTTAAACAGGTTTTTTCCTTATAGCCCATCAGCTGGGACTCAGGAGGCAGCAACAGATTGCGGGTGGGGCCAAATAAAAGGTAAGAATAACGCTGGGGGGGTAGGGGGTAGGAGGGGGCAGAACCAGTTCAGTGACGTCATATCATCACCGCTACCGGCTCAGCGGAACCGAGCCGAACTGGGAGGAACCCACCAGTGCCCCGGGGATGCTGCAAAGATTGTGTGAAAAATTGTCATAAGTCAGTTTTTTTCAGTTCCTTTGTAACTTTGAACGGTTACTAAATGAACTGTTGTAAGTCGGGGGCTACCTGTATTTAATTCTCAGAGCACTAGTAACAGAATAACAGAGTTGAAAGGGGCTTTGGAGATCATCTAGAACAACCCCCTGCTCAAGCATGAGACCCTACTAATACTATTCCAGACAAATGGATGTCCACTGGACCAGGTCCAGTCTGGTGGTGGGTTGCCCCCTGTTCACACCGGTTCTATAGAACCAGTAATAAAACCAGCGGGAGGCTCTGCCCACTGACCCTGATGTCATCAAAACGCTTCTGCGCACGCATAGAAGCTTCTGCACTTGTGCAGAAGAGTGCGTGTGCAAAGCGCGCGCATGGCCCCATTGCGAACTAGTAGTAAAGGTAAGTAGAACCCACCCCTGGTCCAGTCTCTTCTTGAAATCCTCCAGTGATGGAGCATCCACAACTTCTGAAGGCAAGCCATTTCACTGGTTAAATGTTCTTACTGTTAGGAAATTTCTTCTTGGATCTAGGTTGCTTCTCTCTTTGATTAGTTTCCATCCATTGTTCCACCCAGTAGTACACGGATTTTGGCAGCTCTGTGACTTTGAAGGGAGGTTCCCCAGCATATTGCTACTGGTGGTGTCCCAAAAAGTAGTTTTCTCCATGGATATGCACTACCTGAACTAATCCTGTGAATTACGATGAGCTTCACCTTCCAAATATATTTTTTTTCCCGCTGAACAAAAAGGACAACCGATTTAGTGCTGAACAACTTGCCAGTTAAAAGTTTGAAGTTTCAAGCTTTGATTGCACATGAGCAAGCATGGTTTGAGCAAGCACACACAACCTGGGAGAAGTGCGTTCGACATCTGATTTTTATTTTATTTTTTTTTTAAAAAAGAAACCCTCCTCAGGTTGTGCCAAATGAATTGCATTTGGAGCTCTGGTATCTTATCCGGCTTCTGAAATTTGCAATTAGCTACAATTTGCAATTCGCTCCTCTCAGCTGGATCTTAAAAGCTGGGGTAGTATTTTTTTCCATCATCTCGTTTCACAACCTTGATCCCTGTTGAGGGAAAAATGCAGAAATGTGTATTTCAGGGGTAAAGCAGGAGGTTTCCATTAACTCTCCTGGCACAGGGCTGAGGTCATTTTGCCTGCCAAAAAGGCTTTGTGTTGTAGCTATTTTTGGTTTATTTCATGTGATCACCTTATGGCAAACCACCTTTTGATCCCCATGGGAGAAATGGGGCCAACTCATGCCAAACTAATAAAGAAGAATATTTGTAGCTCAGGGTTAAAATGAGGGGTTCCTTGGTGTTCTCTGAACTCGCTTGTTTTCTTGCAGACGTTTAATTACCCTAACTAGGTAATGTCATCAGTGCTAGTAAGGAGTGTGACAGTAGTTTGCTGTCAGTTTATGTTCTGGTGACTTACTTGTCTGTGTGGATGGTCTTAAGAGATTCTTTGGTTGGTCCATTTACTGTTGGTTCTTTGGGGTCTTGTTTATTTAATAAATAATAAATAAATAACGTTTATTGTCGTTGTATGTGTATACACAGTATACACATACAACGAAATTTACTTGACACCCAAAGACCAGGTCCCACACACATAATCCCCAAACACACTCCCACCCACCACAATTCCCCACCGCTAAACCACCCAAACATCCATACAACAGACCAAGTAATGCTGTCCAACAGCTCACCGATGGTGACCCTTTAGTTCATTGTTGAGTGCAATTATAGCTCTATAGGGATAAAAACTATTCCGAAAACATGTGGTCCAAGTTTTAATTGTTTGATTTAATTTGATTGTTGGTCTGAAGTTGGTCATGCCAAACTGCTCTCCCACCACAAAAGGCTGGCTTGGAACCCCGATTGTAACCCGGCTGCTGCTCCAACTTGTAAGCATAGACTAGAGCTGAAAGGGATCCTGGAGGTCTTCTAGTCCAGCCCCCTGCTCAAGCAGGAGAACCTATACCAGGCCAGACAAGTGGCTGTCTAGTCTCTTCTTAAAAGCTTCCAGTGATGGAGCACCCACAATGTCTGGTGGCAAGCTGTTCCACTGGTTAATTGTCCTCACTATCAGGAAATTTCTCTTTAGTTCTAGGTTGCTTCTCTCCTTGATTAGTTTCCATCCACTGTTTTTTGTCCTGCCCTCAGGTGCTTTGGAGAATAAGTTGCCCCCTCTTCTTTGGGGCAGAACCCGTTCGGTCACATCATATTGTCACTACTACCGGCTCGGTGGAACCGGGCCGAACCGGGAGGAACCCGCCACTGAAGCAGAGGACGAGCATGTGCGCATCTCCACTTGTTTGAGCAGCAGGCAAGCATGTGCCACATGTACTCCATCCATCCCCCTCTCCGATCTGCAAAGCCTGAAAGGTTGGGGGACTCTAATCTAGAAGCCCTCAAATCTGGAAGGGAAGAGGAAGAGTTGGGCAAAATGCCAGGTAGACCCTTTAACATTTTTTTCTCGCACATTGTTCACAGAGGGACTCCGGAGACCACAAACGCTACTCCACTCCCTGGTCCCTCTTTCCAGTCATCAATTCCATGCCTTGCAGGAGAATCTGCTCCCCTGGGAGAAAACAATCCTCGTTTGTTGGAGCCCGGCAGTTTTCGCTGGAATGCCTCTCCTCAAGACAAGGATCGGTGCTGCCTGACTGAGGTAGCATTGTGCTCCCTCAGAGGTCAGCTGAGGCCTGGGAACCCGCATGGCAGGAGACTCGGCCCAGAGCCACAGGCAGCAGGGGTGTCCTCAGGAAGAGCTCAGAGAAGTCAAGGTGGCCATCCCACCACCATTTCATGTGTGTCATTCACATGGTTGAGGCCAACATCTTAGGCTTGACCCAAAGGGCAGCTGGATCATAGGAATTAGTTTCATAACACCCCAATATTCTTGTTCTTTGGAGCCCTAAAGCTAAAGAGAAATTTCCTGACATTGAGACAAGGTCATCAGTGGAACAGCTTGCCTTTAGAAGTTGTGGATGGTCCATCACTGAAGGTCTGTAGCGATTCTCAGTCATCATCTAGGTCAGTGTTTCTCAACCTTGGAAGCTTGAAGATGGGTGGACTTCAACTCCCAGAATCCCCCAGCCAGCAGCACTGGCTGGGGGATTCTGGGAGTTGAAGTCCACCCATCTTCAAGCTTCCAAGGTTGAGAAACACTGATCTAGGTCATGGATGTTTCAGGAGGCAAAATCACTTATGGGACAACCATGACCTGGATGACTGAGAATCTTTACAGATTTCTTTTAGCTATGCAGTTGGTATGAAGACCCTTGGAACGGGGTGGGAGTAGGAATGGATTTCTAGAGGGGGGAAAATGCAGACTACAGGAACCAGGAGCACCACTCAGGTGACCCTGAGGACACAGAAAAACCTCCAAGTGGCCTCAACGACCCTCTAAAAGGATGCAAATGACCAGCTGTCTGCAAGGAATATAAATCCTTCCATTCCCACCATTCAGTCAGAACTGAAGAAGCTTCTTGGATGAGAAGCAAAATGTCTTCAAAAGAAAAAACAAGAAAGTCCAGTTGCCTCCTGAAAAAGCACCTTTTGGATATCTGGACTGGATTTGTCCAGAATGGCATAGAGAGTTGGATTAGAAGACCTCCAAGGTCTCTTCCAACCCAATTATTCTATTTTCTATGTAATATTGCACTTCAGCTATCTCCCCTCAGCATCAACTTGACTTTTAAATTAAATTTGCCTTGACAAATGACACAATAACAAAGAGGAAACCTGTTCTGCATTTCCAGTGGTTTCACCCTAGTTCTGAAACCGTTTGGGCAACTATTTTTCTTTTTAAAAGGGGAGGAAAAGTGAGAGTACAGGGATATCAATAAATGTGAAATATGCATTTGTTGGAAACAAGATGAAAAATTAAAAGCAGAGTCGGGTTTGGCTTATTCTTCTGCGTCTTGCAACGTAGGGGTGAACTGAGGTCAAATCTTCTCTGACCACAATTAATCTGGCTTTAGGTGGGGTTCACCAGAATTATTAGTAAGCGTGATGTCACTCCCTTGGATAAGTCAATCTCTTTAAAAAAAAATTAAAAGCCTCTTAAATAAAATAAAAATATTTCCTGGATCCTTCCAGGGTTCCCAGCTGTTATTGAAGAACAAGATGCCGTCACCATGTTATTGATCAACAAACGGGCCCAAAATGCTGACTATTTCCTCTTTCCAACACATCTATATTTCTCCAACTATTTGGGGAACATTAAAAAAACACACAAATGCCCCCTCCCCCATGACCTTGGTCCTGGAAAACAAAACTCTGCAAAAAAAGTTATATAAAGAAAAAAAAAAAGCCAAGCATTGATAATTGGATATTTCCATGTCGGAGAAAGTTCAGATGGCTTTTTTCCATTATCCCAAGGTCATAAAACGAATGCAGAGCAGATTCTTATTAAGCCATGGTTTGTTTTATCCTCGTTAACTGAGTAAATGACCATTGTCTGGGTTCGCACTACATGCTACCTTCAACTGGGCCCTTGATGATGCTTCAGCAGGACAGGTGAGCCTGTCGAATCTCTGGGGAACGGGCATTGTGCTTTCCCCATAAACGGAAATGTGGCCGAGGGAGGAAATCCCCACCCCTTGCTGGGCACAACCTTCTGTGCCCAACCCAGCAGAAGTGATAGAAGCTGCTCCAAAGTCCACACGCAATTAGGTGTGTCAGGTTTTCTGCCAAGCACGTGGCTTCAACAATGCCGTTTTACAATGACAGTGCGGCTTAGAGAGGTTGCTCTGGGTCCAGCTTGAGACCATCCATCTCTGCTGGCTATCACAGGTGATACGCTTGCAGGGAAACGCACAGGGGCCATTGGTTTCCAGTCATCCCAATACATTCCAGCCCAGCTTTCTCATTGCTCCTGGCCTTCTGTGAGGGATGTAAGAGAAAGCTAGAATTAATTTCCTGACAGTGAGAACAATTAACCAGTGGAACGGCTGGCCTCCAGAAGTTCCGGGTGCTCCATCTCAGAAGGTTTTCAAGAGATTGGACTGTTGTGACCTAGGCCCAAGTAGTATTACCAGACACAATCAGTCCTAAACAAACATATTTTATTAGAACAGCTGAGAATTACTTCATTCTCAGTTTAGTCCAAAACAAATTCTTCATAAACAGTCCTTCCGCCTTATCACAAACTTTTGTCTTCTTTGGCACCCTGCCAAAGGCTTTTCTTGGCAAAGCCCCATGAAGTTCAGAAACAAGAAACAAATGTAGCAACGTTGCTTTCCTACAAAGAACCCAAGAGGCTCCAAGAAAGCCTCTGAGGCTTGGAGAGGGCAAAAAAAGGGACTTCAAGGAATTGGGAAACGGGCCATTTCTGGTCTCCAGGAGGGCCTCCCTGGGGGGTGGGAAAGGCTGTTTTCACCCTCCCCAGGCTCCAAGAAAGCCTCTGGAGCCTGGGGAGGGTGAAAAGCAGGCCTACCAGGCCCACTGGTAATCTTTTTGCCATCGTGTGCCAAAAGTGGGGGGAGAACAGGGAGGGGTCATGTGTGCATTTCCGGGGGTGGGCGGGGGTGGGGAGGCATTGAATGATGGGTGTGGGCATGCGGGCGCGCGACCACCCTGTGCTTTTGGCACTCGACGGCAAAAAGGTTAGCCATCACTGATATAGGTAGTCCTTGATTTACAACACTTCATTTAACGACCTTTTGAAGTCACAACGGCACTGAAAAAAGTGACTTTCACACTTTTTTCACACTTTTTCCACAATTACAGCCATTGCATCATCCCCACGGTCACGTGATCCAAATTCAGCTGCTTGGCCACTGACTCCTCTTTATGTCGGTTGCCCTGCCTGGAGGTCACGCGATCAGCTTCCGCGACCTTCTGACAGGCAACGGGGAAGCCCGATTCATTTAACAATCCTGTTAGCAACAACGGCAGTGATTCCCTTAACAACCGTGGCAGGAAAGGTCGTACAACGGAGCAAAACCCACTTTGCAAATGTTTCCCTCAGCAACGGAAATTTGCGGCTGAGGTTCCATGGTGGTCAGAGCCTTGGTGGCGCAGCAGACCAAAGTGCTGTTAATTAGCACCAGCTCCCTGCAATTACTGCAAGTTCGAATCTCACCAGGTTCAAGGTTGACTCAGCCTTCCATCTTTTCGAGGTCGGTAAAATGAGGACCCAGATTGTGGGGTCAATAAGCTGACTTTGTATAAAATAGAACACCGCTGGGGGGGGGGGCGAAAGCCCTACTAAGCAGGTATATACCAAAGTATGAAGGCTATTGCTTAACGCATTGTAAGCCGCCCTGAGTCTCCGGAAAAGGGCGGCATATAAATTGAACAAACAAACAAACAAATAAATAAATAAACTCGAGGACTCCCTGTAGTCCTTCCTCTGCTCAGAGGCAGCCCTCTTTTCTCAGCCCGAGACTGGGGCTGAGATAGGGCAGGCCGGGGACCCCACCGGCTTTCCTCCCCCTTGCTCGTGAGGCCAGAGCCTGGTGGCTCAGCAGACTGATAGCATTGTGATTAACACCAGCTGCCTGCAATTACTGCAAGTTCGAATCTCACCAGGCTCAAGGTTGACTCAGCCTTCCACCCTTTCTGAGGTAGGTAAATTGAGGACCCAGTTTGTGGGGGCAATAAGCTGACTTTGTATAAATATACAAAAGGATGAAGGCTATTGCTTAACGCATTGTAAGCCGCCCTGAGTCTCCGGAGAAGGGCGGCATATAAATCAAATTAAAAGAAAAAAGAAAAAAAAAGAGCGGGGCGGCCTTGCCAGAGACTTTCCTCCTGGCACAGCCCGGCCAGCTGCGTCAGACAAGCCGCCTCTGTCCGCCCGGTCGGCCGCCCCCTCGGCCACAGCAGCCCCCCGCTCCCCCCGAGGCCCGCCCGGTGCCAGTCGGAGGCAGCCTCGCCCGGCCTCCCCTCCGCCGGCGCCTCCTCCTTTTCTCGGCCGCAGCCAATGGGGCCGTCGGGGCGGGGGCAGCGGGGCTCCGGCTCCCCTTCCTCCTTGCGAGGCGCCGCGGGGCGGGCAGGCGGGCGAACGAGAGCGCGCGGGGGCTGCCTGGCTGGCTCTGGCTCCGGCTCGGCCCTGCTCCCTCCCGCTCGCTCGGCGGGCCGGATCATGCGCTGAGGCGTCCAGCAAGCGGGCACTGCGGCCGCGCCGGCCCGGCAAGATGAACTACCTGGTGAGTCTCCGCCGCGGGGGAGGCCGAGACGGCGGAGCGGCCAGTCCGGAGATGAGGGAATCCGGCCCGGCCGCCCGGCTGGAAAAAGCCGCTCGGGTCGCCAACCCCCGCTGAGGGGAGAGAAGAGCCAGCTCGCCCGGCCAGGCTCCCTCGTCCTCTCCGGCTGCCCGCCTGACCTGCGGAAGGAGCCGGACGGCCACGGAAGGTGCCCGGGAGCCTGGAGCGTTGCCGGTCCGGGCTGGACTTCGGGGCCGCTCCGTTGTTTTCGGGCCGGCGGGCGCCTTCTTTCTCCACAGTGCCGGCCGATGGGAGGTCCGGCGGCTGCTCCCCAACGCCTGGAGAGGGCAAGGAGGAGGAGGAGGAGGCCGGGCCTGGGACGCGGCGGAGCGGCTAGGAGGCAGCTTTGGCTCCCGCCTCGCCGGGCCTTGCCGGAGCTCTCGGAGAGAGGGAGGCTGGCCACCCGGTGGGGACGGAGCCCGCAAGGCCGGCCTTTGGAAAGGGGGGACCCGGAATGCGGCTCCTTCCTCTCCCGGAAAGTCCGCGGAGGGAAGCGGGGCAGCCGGGTCTCTCCCTTCCCGATCCCGATCGGGACCTGCTGGCCCGTTTTCCTTCCCCCGAGGCTGGTTGAAGACGGAGCCCGGTTGCTGCGGAGACTCGCCCGCGGCCACGGCCGGCTTCTCCCGGCTGGGGGGTGGGGATGGGGTGCAGAAAGCGGAGCTCTGCCGCTGCGGGCCTGGCTACGAGGGGAGGGAGGGGGGGCTCTTGGAAACACCCCCCCCCCGCCGCCTCCTTTCGCCCTCCGTGGCTCTCGCTCTAGCCTGGGTCGGGATCTCGCCAGCGGAGAGGATCCGCCAGCGGTCGGTCTGAATAGGGGAGCACCTACGGTGGAGGCTCCCCCCACCCACAACCGCCCCGGGTTCCAGATACACCTCCCTTTGCTACAAGCCTTGCAGTCTCTTGCACCCCCCCCCCCCCGTGCTCCCGATGGCCAGAGGAGGGCGGGGGAGCTTTCATGGCCCGAATTCTGCCGGTGGGGGGGTCTCCTGGTGCTGCTGTCTAGGTCAGTGTTTCTCAACCTTGGTAGCTTGAAGATGGGTGGACTTCAGTTCATAGGATAGGATAGGATAGGAGTGTGGTGTGTGGTGTGGTGTGGAGTGGTGGAGTAGAATAAGAATAATAGAATAGAATAGAATAGAAGTAGGGTAGGGTAGGGTAGGGTAGGGTAGGGTAGGGTAGGGTAGGGTAGAGTAGAGTAGAGTAGAGTAGAGTAGAGTAGAGTAGAGTAGAGTAGAGTAGAGTAGAGTAGAGTAGAGTAGAGTAGAGTAGAGTAGAGTAGAGTAGCGTAGAGTAGCGTAGAATGGAATAGGATAGAATAGAATAGAATAGAATAGAATAGAATAGAATAGAATAGAATAGAATAGAATAGAATAGAATAGAATAGAATAGAATAATAGGACCTTGGAGGTCTTCTAGTCCAGCTCCTTGCTCAAGCAGGAAACCCTAAACCAGTGTTTCTCAACCTTGGAAGCTTGAAGACGGGTGGACTTCAACTCCCAGAATCCCCCAGCCAGCAGTTGAAGTCCACCCATCTTCAAGCTTCCAAGGTTGAGAAACACTGGTCTAGGTAGACTCTCGACGAGCAACAACCCCCCCCCCACACACACACATTTTATCCTGGGAAAACAGGGCAAAAATGGCACGCCAAAATGCTCTCCGGCAGCCCGTTCGCTCTGCATGGCTGGAAACGTTCGCCCATTTCAGCCACAGCCACAAAACACTTAGCTAAGGGTTTTCCTGCTGGAGCCGCGGCCAGCCGGGAGAAGCCCTGGCTTTTGAAAGGCTCCGCCGTGATTTATAACAACCCCCCCCCAGCTTCATTCACTCAAAAAGCCGAAGCCTCAGAAAGCTAAGAAACTTCAGCCTGGCGTAGTGGGTGATTCATCGGCTTAGCTTGTATGTTCCTTCCTTCGCCTTGCCTCGCATCTATTCCGTGGAACGTAATCAGTTTGGGGAATTTACCTATTTGGGAGGAGTGTAGAAGTTGTGAATAACATTTCCTAGCCTGGAGTCCATGGAGGATGGGAGGAATTTTGTCTTTCTTTCTGCCCATTCACAAGAGATGTGTGTGTGTGTGTGTGTGTGTGTGTCTACTGGAACGTAGCATGAATCGCTTCCTTGAGTCGGCACAAGCTGCAGTGGTGTGCTTGGCCTTAGCTGTGGTGTATTTTTGACTGGGCCGCATCTGTTTGTGGCTGGATGTGATTGGAGACGTTAAAAGGCCAGAGGGAAGGCAAAGCTGTGATCTCCGCAAGCACATTTAAATATCTGGGCTTCCCCCCCCCCCCCCCCCGTAGGCATTTAATGATCTGGGAGGTTTGCGGGGCAAGGGGGTCTCCGAGGTGCTTTGACCCTGGACAAAGCCAGATTGCTGAGTTGCAAATGCCCCCTTTTCCTGCCTGTCCCCCCTGCAAGATGTGCCATAGGAGCAGTTAGCACAAACCCTTGGCTTGATTTCCCTATAGAGCTCAGGAGTGAATGAACGAATGACCCCAAAACCTGATGTGCAGTTTTTAAGTATCTCTCCAAAATGCAGTTAATAGAATAAGAGAGCTGGATGGGGCCTTGGAGGTTCAAGCAGGAGACTGTACCATTTTGGACAAATGGCTGTCCAACCTCTTCTTAAAAGCCTCCAGTGTTGGAGCATTCACAGCTTCTGGTGGCAATCTCTTTCACTGATCAATTGTTCTCACTGCCAGGAAATTTCTCCTTCGTTCCAGGTTGCTTCTTTCCTTGATTAGTTTTCAACCGTTGCTTCTCTCCTTGCCTTTTGGTGCTTTGGAGAATAGCTTGGCTTCCTCTTCTTTGTGGCAGCCCCTGAGATATTGGAAGACTGCTATCATGTCACCCTGGTCCTTCTTTTCATTTCTTTTCCGTTACCATATCCTAGTTTTTAACATGGTGAAAAAGGAAATGGCTAAACTCATTGAATGCTTTTTTTCAAACTGCATTTTATTAAAATCAATTCCGACCAAAATTCAGCCAGGTTTCACTGCTTTCTCTTTTTCGAGCTCTGCTCCCTTTTTAAAAGCTGATGTCTTTCAAGGCCGAGCAAGGCCATGGAGCTGGAAAACTCTGTATTCTCGCCTCTTTCAGCGCCAGTCCTGATAGGAGAAATTGAACACATGTGGGAGCCAGTGGGATTTTGAAGGAACGGTCGGCAGTGTTTTATGCTCCAGCACTTTGTGCTGACATCAGAGATGCTTGCAATATTTTCTAAATGCATCAGGGGTAACTCCTGTTCAAATGAATTATGGAAATTGGCAGGAAGCAGCTCCAGAGGAGGGCTGCAATCGCAGCACTAGGCTAAAGTCCCTGGATTTCCACTGGGATAAAATGTAACCGGTTTTCTGTACAATGTTTCCCAGTTTCAATGAGTTTAAGCTGTGTGGACCTCAGTTCCCAGAATTCCCCAGCCAGCCATGCGCTGCTGGCTGGGGAATTCTGGGAGTTGAAGTCCGCACATCTTAAACTTGTTCAGGCTGGAAAACAGTGCCCTGCTAAACTACAGAGGTCATAGAAAGCATGCTGGCTGGGGAATTCTGGGAGTTGAAGTCCACACATCTTAAAATTGCTGAGCCTGGGAAACCATGCTCTTCGATGAGGCCATGGTAAGATCCCAAACAGATCCATTTTGAAGCAAGCTCTCCCATGTTTCCAATACCCTGCTCAATGCTTTCTGGATCCCTGCCTTGTGAGCTGCACAATCCACAGGCAGGCTATTGCAAGCTGTCGTGCTGTATATTTGCAGAAGGAAACGAGCTCTCCGATTTGTGTGTTTGAACAACGCTGCCTGCGTCAAGACAGAAGGAGAGAGACTTGGCATCCGTTGGGCATGCTTACCTTAACTCTCTTGTAGCCAGTTGCTGGCAATGACCAGAATTAAGCCTTCAGCAATCCACTGCTGGTCATTTGACCTACCACTCTCGGAGCTTTGGTGCCGGGCCTGGATAGAAATGGTGAGCCTTTAATTGAGAAAGACGTCTGACGGAATCAAACCCTCGCCAAGAGAGGGTTGGCTATTTTCTCTGCCTGTCTCCCGAGACTAGTGCCGATAATATGGAAAATTCAGAGGTCTGCATTTAATTGGGAAAGAGAAGGAAGGAATTTGGCGTTTCCGTACAGGTGGTCCTTGACTTAATAACCGTTCATTTAGCAATGATTCAAAGTTATTCAACAGCACTGAAAATAGAGACTCATGACTGGTCCTTACAACTTAGGACCATCGCAGCATCTCCACGAATGGCATGATCAGAATTTGGACCCTTGGCAACCAGCCTGCATTTACAGTGGTTGCACTTAGACTTAGAATAACTTTATTGTCACTTTGGATGTACACAAATCGGCATGCATTAAAATGAAATTTCATTGCATACAGCTCTTAAAGGGTTACCACCTCCAATTTTACACTACATAAACATGCCTAAATAAATAAATAAATACAAACATTAGGCACATGCCCACATATATTATATGACACAGAGAAACGACAGTCTAGTTCGGATGTATACATGTACATGGCGAGAAAAATGAATCTTGCGAGTTTCCAAAAACTTTTCACCTTTGCAGCCAATCCAGATGCTGCCATCTTTTTTTTTGGGGGGGGGGAGGAATCCCAAAGTCACATAATTGCCATTTGTGAACTTGCCAGCCTGTTTCCACCAATCAAAGTCAATGGGGGAAGCCAGTTTTGCTTAATGACCGTGTGATTCATTTAATGTCTGAAGTGATTTGCTTAAGAAAATGTGGGAATAAAGGCTTTAACATTTGATGTGACTGATTGAACAAACCACCTTGCTTAGCAATGGAAATGCTGGTCTCAGTTGTGGTCACAGGTCCTGGGGGCGGAGCTGACGTCGCGACAGTACGGCGGGAGATCTTGACGCTCCAAGATCGCCGTCGATATCTTTGCCGCTGGACGGTCTGTAATACCGTCCTTTCCTTCTTGATATACAGGTAGTCCTCAACTTACAGCAGTTCACTTAATGACCGTTCTAAGTTACAACGGCACTGAAAAAAGCGACTTGTGTCGGTTTTTCACACATAACGACCGTCGCAGCATCCCCGTGGTCACGTGATCAAAATTCATACGCTTGGCAATTGACTCACGGCGGTTGCAGTGCCTTGGGGGTCATGCGATCAGCTTCTATGACCTTCTGACAAGGAAAGTCAATGGGGAAGCCAGATTCACTTAACAACAGTGGCAAAAAGTTCTTAAAATGAGGCAAAACTCACTTTAAAAATTTCTCACTTAGCAACATAAATGTAAGTTTTGTAATTTCGAATGGTGACTAAAGGAACTGTTGTAAGTCGAGGATTACCCGTACAGGAATTAATCTGCATCAGAAAAAAATTAATAATCCTCGGCAGAGGAAGGACCATCAAGTGGATTTAAAATACATCCTTATGTATATTTGAAGCTGCTGATATTTACTTATGTTTGATTGTTTCCTCTCTTGTTCTAAGCTCCCTAGAGTGTTGCTTCTGAAGCAAAAAATGGTATTTCCGTGTGAATTTCAGGCCCGGCTCAGTCTTTCCCCTCTCCATCTGTGTTCCAGTCTGAAGCCGGCAGTCTTAAATGAAAGGATTACAAAGACCTCCCCTTAACCTAAGATTATTTGTCACAAGGAATTTCCCAGCTTTGCTGCCTTCCGACTTTTCCATTCTCACCCTCCGTGAGTTCTAAAACTCCTGAGAGAGAATGAGGCTAACGAAATCCTGGCAACGTGAGCTTTTAAGCCAAAGCATCCTTCTGAAATTGACTGCCAGATTTGCGGTCCGGGGGAGCCTGGAGGCAATTATACGACAGGCCACGTCAAGCCGAAAAGACATTGTAAAATGCCAGGATGTCCACTCCATATTTGGACAGGACAGGACAAAAACAAGTTATGTTTAAGTATAATGCAGGGCTGCAAAAATCAAGAGAACTTAAACCTAGATTTTTCTGTCTCTCTTTCCTACTTTCTAGTGGCTGTCTGTAGTTAGGCAGTTCAGATCTGGTAATTTTTGTTTAATTAAAATTTGATTTAACGCAGGGAGTGTAATTCCTTCCCATGTATTTAAATTTAAATAATGTAATGCATGGGAAGAAATTACTATTTCTGTGAAGTAGAAAGGAATTTCTATTTCTTTCAAATGGGTTAAGTTTTGGAGGCCCACTGTAGTATTGTAATGTCCAAAATTTTAAAGGGTTGCATACTTTTTTATTGAAAAGTTTGGAGGGGAGGTAAACTTTGTGGCATTAATTGGCTGGATCAGTCTAATCCACTGTTTTTCAAAGTTGGCAGCTTTAAGATGTGGGAATTCAACTCCCAGAATTCCCCATGCTGTCTGTACATTTTAAAGTTGATGAGTTTGGAAATCGGTGTCTAGTCCAAGGGTCTCCAAACTTGGCAACTTTTAAGACTTGTGGATTTCAGCTCCCAGAATTCCTCAGTCAGTGTGGAATTCTGGGAGCTGAAGTCCATAAGTCTTAAAGTTGCCAAGTTTGGAGGTCCCTGGTCTAGTAGAATATAGAATAGAATATAGAATAACAGTCGGAAGGGACCTTAGAGGTCTTCTAGTCCAACCCCCTGCTTAGGCAGGAAACCCTATACCATTTCAGACAAGTGGTTATCCAATCTCTTCTTAATAACTTCCAGTGTTGGAGCATTTAAAACTTCTGGAGGCAAGTCGTTCCACTGGTTAATTGTTCTAACTGTCAGGAAATTTCTCCTTAGTTCTAGGTTGATTCTCTCCTTGATTAGTTTCCATCCATTGTCTCTAGAGATTCTCAGTCATCCAGGTCTTCTTTCCATCTGTTGCTTCTTGTCCTGCCTTCTGGTGCTTTGGAAAATAGTTTTGACTCCCTCTTCTTTGTGGCAACCCCTGAGATTTTGGAACACTGCTATCCTGTCTCCCCTAGTCCTTCCTTTCATTAAACTAGGTAAAGGTAAAGATTACCCCACAGATGCATGCTAGTTGTTTCCATATCTAGTGGCGATGCTCATCTCCATTTCTAAGCCAAAGAGCCAGCACTGTCCGAAGATGTCTCCATGATCATATGGCCGGCATGACTCAACGCCAAAGGCTCACGGAACGCTGTTACCTTCCCACCAAATGTTCCTATTTTTCTACTTGCCTTTTTTACCTGCTTTCCAACTGCTAGGTTGGCAGAAGCTGGGACAAGGAACGGGAACTCACCCTGTTACGCGGCACTAGGGATTCGAACCGCTGAACTGCCAACCTTTCAATCGACAAGCTCAGCATCTTAGCCACTGAACCACCGTGTCCCTTGTAGACATGTAAACTAGACATACCCAATTCCAGCATCCATTCTTTATATATTTTAGCCTCCAGCCCCCTAATCATCTTTGTTGCTCTTCTCTGCACTCTTTCTAGACTTAGAGTCTCAACATTGTTCTGCCTTGACAGCCAGCTGGCCTTTAAACACAACCAGGTAGATTTTGAAAAAGCTACCAAGCGTCATTCCCATGTCAACACTCCTTGTGTTTAGAGCTTATTGTCTGATGTGGCCAAATTGGGTACAGGTAATCCTCGATGTACGACCTTTAGTTTAGCGATTGTTCAAAGTTATGACGGCCCTGAAAAAAAGTGATTTATGACTGCTTTTCATTCTTAGTGCTCTCCTAGCATCCTGCAGTCATATGAACAATATCCAGGCTCCAAGACTACCTGTCTCTTTCCATTAGTGACGTGGTCACGATACAAGATGCGGCGGATTCTTCTCAAGCAGCCTTGTTGGAAAACATTTAACCTTTTAATCGTCTTGGTTGTACATTTCCATATTTCACAAGTATAAATCGAGTTGGTACAACAACCTCTTGAAGCGTTTTATCCAGCGGTGAAATCCACTTACCTTCATTGCCGGTTCAGGAACGGGAGCGCAAAGATGGTAAAAAAATGGGATGTAATGACGTCCCAGCGGGTGGGCAGAGCTTCCTGCCACCGGCGGTACCGGTTCGGTGAGCCGGATAGAACGGGTTGGGGGGAGATAGTATTATGGTTGCCATATATACCAAATTGAGGGCATGCATTGAAAAACAGCTGCTGCCATTCCAATTCGATATTGGAATATTCATTTCAATACAGGTAGTCCTCAGCTTACAACAGCTCATTTAGTGACCATTCAAAGTTACAACGGCATTGAAAAATGTGATTTATCACCGGTTTTTCACAGTTACAAACTTTGCAGCATCTGATCATGTCAAAATTCGGACGTTTGGCAACCGGTTCATATTTATGACCGTTGCTGTGTCCCAAGATCATGTGCTCCGCTTTTGTGACCTTCTGACAAGCAAAGTAATGGGGAAGCCAGATTCACTTAGCAACCTGGTTACTAACTCATCAACTGCAGTGATTTGCTTCACAACTATGGTAAAACAGGTCGTAAAATGGGACGAAATTCACTTGTCTCACTTAACAGCACAAATTTGGGCTCAATTGTGGTCGTAAGCCCAGGACCATCTGCATCTCACATATGCCTAAAGACTGGCATCAAGAAATTACACTATGTTGGATACCTCATGGAGGAAAGAGGAAATGAGGCCAGCCTTGGAAAATTTGGTGCCAAGTACTTAAGGAAGATTTTGAGATTATTAATAAATAAATAAATAAATAACTTTATTGTCATTGTACATGTATACACAGTATACCCATACAACGAAATTCACTTAACACCCAAAGACCAGGTCCAACACACATAACAATCCCCAAAAACACTCCCAGCCACCACAATTCTCCACCCCTAAACCACCCAAACATCCACACAACAGACCAAGTAATGGTGTCCAACAGTTCACGGATGGTGGCCCTTTAGTTCATTGTTGAGTGCAATTATAGCTCTGGGATAAAAACTATTCAGAAGATGTGTGGTCCGAGTTTTAATTGTTCTGTATCTTCTGCCGGAAGGCAACAGTCCAAAAAGATTGTAAGCAGGATGGGAAGAGTCTCTGAGAATATTATGCAACTTTCTCAAACAGCGAGATTCGAAGATGTCGCTGTTTGAGAATTTGTTTGAGAGATTCGGAGATTCAGAGCTTTGCTTTGCTGGCTGGAGAATTGTAGGAGTTGAAGTCCTCCAGGCTTAAAGTTGCTAAGGTTGGAGATCCCTGCTCTATAGGAAGGTTGAGTGCAAACACAAGGAAGGCTGGAGAATCATGGCCTTTTCCAGAAATCTCTGCTTTGGTTGTCACTGCGAGGAATTAATGCGGGAATAGGTTGGGAAGGAGACTGAAGTGTTCCTGAGCAGATGCAAAATTCACCTACCCCATAACCTTGGATACACAGTTGAATATCCATACCTAGGATTACAAAGTTGTGGCTTCTATTTCAGACACGAATTCTGGATTCTGTTGAGCTCCAGCAATGGAGGAATCTGGAGGTTAAAGGAGTCTCAGACATGAAGGTGGTGGCTGCAGTTCTAGAATTGAATACCCTAAAAAAAGGAGGCAGGGCTTCTACCTCACATTGTGGCCTCCAATTTTTATTTTTTTTTATTTTTTTTGATACACACATACAGACATAACTTTTGGACACCCCAAGTAATTGAAAAGAAATTTAGATCAGACAAAAGAAAGCAGATCTTTTATGTGGCATAAAGTCATCTACCCAAGTCCTTCTAACAAAGATTAGTAGTTTGGGAGGCTGTCAGGAAGTCTGGCTTCATTGATGGAGGGCAGTTGGTGGAGGCTAGTGGCCTTAAGACCACCCATTTTAGTTCAAAGATGGGGCCAGCATGCCTTCAAATGCCTCTCACAAGGGAAGAATGAGGACCATGGAGGTCCATGAAGGATGAAGAGAGCTGTTGGCTAGACCCAAGAAGACAAAGAGTCCCAGTTGATGGGGTTTGGTACAACCCACGGGGGAAAAAAATGACAATATGAACATTGCAACATCAAAACCCAACCCATGCTTGAATCTAACCCTGTACCTAAGCGTAAATTTAGGTTGTGTGTTGCAATGCCGTAACACCCATTGGGTGATCTGCCTCCTCCTGGGAAACTCTCTGCCCCAGTTTGACACTTTTCTTTTCTTTCCTGAGCCCCTTAGGAGATTTTGGCTAATGCTGGATCTCACTGCAGATTATTCTGACGGGCGTCTGACAAGATAAAATAGTTGCCCATATTGTGTAACATGAATGCATGTCAGTGTGGCACAGTTTTTCTTGCAGTTCCTGGGCTGCGCCTAATTTCCCTGCAGCACTTAAGGGAGGTGGGGGATGCCCGTCTCCCCAAGGCTTTCTTTCATTTTTTATTTACAAGGCTTTTGTCCAGGAAGCATGATCTTCCTTGCCTAAGCTACCTCAGCTATGTTTCATGGGGGAAGGGATGGACACTCAAGTCCAAAAGTCAAACCTTTATTCATGACTCCTACTGCAGTGTTTCTGCATGGAATGTGGAGATTTTGGAAAAAGTGCAACGAAGAGCATCAGAGATGATTAAAAGGCCTGGAGACAAAAACATACAAAGAATGGTTGCAGGAACTGGGTATGGCTAGTCTAGAGAAAAGGACTAGGTGGGACACGATCGCAGTATTCCGGTATTTGAGAGGCTGCCACAAAGACAAGGAGATCAACTAGATTCTATTCTATTCTATTCTATTCTATTCTATTCTATTCTATTCTATTCTATTCTATTCTATTCTATTCTATTCTATTCTATTCTATTCTATTCCACTCCACTCCACTCCACTCCACTCCACTCCACTCCACTCCATATTTTCTATTCTATTCTATTCTCCTCTTTTCTTCTCTTAGTTTGTTTTCTATTCTATTCTACTCTACTCTACTCTACTCTACTCTACTCTACTCTACTCTACTCCACTCCACTCCACTCCACTCCACTCCACTCCACTCCACTCCACTCCCTTCCCTTCCCTTCCCTTCCCTTCCCTTCCCTTCCCTTCCCTTCCCTTCCCTTCCCTTCCCTTCCCTTCCCTTCCCTTCCCTTCCCTTCCCTTCCCTTCTTATTATTTTCCAAAGCACCAGAAGGAAAGACACGAAATAATGGATGGAAACTAATCAATGAAAGAAGCCACCTGGAATTAAGGAGAAATTTCCTAACAGTGAGGACCATGACCCAGCGGAACGGAAGTTGTCTTAGGACGCTTTGGCTGCTTCATCACTGGAGGCTTTTAAGAAGAGATTGGACAGCCACTTGTCTTGAATGATAGGAGTCTCCCGCTTGAGCAGGAGGTTGGACTAGAAGACCTCCAAGGTCCCTTCCAGCTCTGTTCTGATGGATTGATTGGAATGAGAATTGGAAGAGGCATGGAGGGCTCTGAGACCCGCCCACTCCTCTATCAGGCGATCCAGGTTAAAGCATCCTGGGGAGATGGCAGTCCAACCTGAGCTTGAACTCCTCCAATGCCTGGGTGGCCATCACCATTCTGGATCCCTGGTCCCTCTGTCAAATGATGCTTTTTGTAGGGGGGATGAAGGGTTTTCCTAGGAGGTGGGTAGCAGAAACGCCTGCCGTTTTTTATCATGACAACAGCCGAGTGTGAAAACTTCATTGCTGTCTAACAAGTCTTGACAAGAATGGAGCCGGAGATACTGTTTATGGGTTGGGTTGTTACCAGCAGTGCTGGTCTGAAATGCTCTGCAGATGGCTCCTCCAACTCAGTGGACTGGGGGCGTCTTGTCCCTTGGGGTGGTTTTGCTGTTGTACAAGGGGTCCTTGTAGGAACCTTGGGCGTGATGGGTCTTGAGGTGTCCAATCAGCATTTTCCTGCCTTTGGAAAATGGCTTCCTTAATGGTGCTGCCTTAAATGCCTGCCTGAAAAGAGGCATCCTTTTCTAGCGACTTTGACTAGCTTTTCACCCAGTTTCCGCTGGCTTTTCCTTTGCTCCAAAATTTCAAAACACCCTGTGCTTTAATGGGCCTTGATGTCCATCGGAAGGGCAGCGTAGAAAGGAACGGATTAAATCAGTAACGCGAAAAATCCTTGCAGAAAGTTGGAGGTCCAGCCAAAGTCAACCATGTATGATTGAGTGCAGGGGACAGTTGCGCTGCTCTATTGGCTGGAATGGAGCACCAAACCCACCAAAGATCCAATTCGCAAAATCAGGCCCACCTGCTTGCCTTCCTTCTCTTCAGCTCTTCCCCTCTTAAGAGTGCAGGCATGTGCCATCTTGTGTAATATTTGTAGCTTGCAGCCACAGACTGGGTGAGGAGCGGCTGTGGGAGCCAGAGACTCATGCCTGGACATGCTGTGGAGAAGCAAGACGGCCTGGTGCCTCCGAAGGTCCTTGCTTGGAAGCGGGCAGTGTATCTCTGCTTCTGGTGCCTTGGAGGCCTTTGGAGGCAGATGGAATGGAGTAGAGTAGAGTAGAGTAGAGTAGAGTAGAATAGAATAGAATAGAATAGAATAGAATAGAATAGAATAGAATAGTGGAATGAAGAATAGTGTAGAGTAGAGTAGAGTAGAGTAGAATAGAATAATGGAATGAAGAATAGAATAGAATAGAATAGAATAGAATAGAATAGAATAGTGGAATGAAGAATAGTGTAGAGTAGAGTAGAGTAGAGTAGAATAGAATAATGGAATGAAGAATAGAATAGAATAGAATAGAATAGAATAGAATAGAGGAATGAAGAATAGTGTAGAGTAGAGTAGAGTAGAGTAGAATAGAATAATGGAATGAAGAATAGAATAGAATAGAATAGAATAGAATAGAATAGAATAGAGGAATGAAGAATAGTGTAGAGTAGAGTAGAGTAGAATAGAATAGAATAGAATAGAATAGAATAGAATAATGGAATGAAGAATAGAATAGAATAGAATAGAATAGAATAGAATAGAATAGAATAGAATAGAATAGAATAATGGAATGAAGAATAGAGTAGAGTAGAATAGAATAGAATAGAATAGAATAGAATAGAGCCTTTGTAGTACAGTGGTCTAAGGCACCCTGTTATTAAGCTGGTTATTAAGACCAGCTGCCTGCAATTACTGCAGGTTTGAATCTCGCCAAGGCTCAACGTTGACTCCGCCTTCCATCCTTTCTAAGGTAGGTAAATTGAGGACCCAGTTTGTGGGGGCAATAAGCTGACTTTGTATAAATATACAAAAGTATGAAGGCTATTGCTTAGCACATTGTAAGCCGCCCTGAGTCTCTGGAGAAGGGCGGCATATAAATCAAATAAAAAAAAAAAAGAATAGAATAGAATAGAATAGAATAGAATAGAATAGAATAGAATAGGAGCAGAGGATAGGATAGGATAGGATAGGATAGGATGAGAATTCTGGGACTTGTAGGCCAGAACAACTGGGGGATATCAGGCTGGGGAAGGCTGAGATGGCTTATCTGGTGTTAATCACAGATAGTCCTTGACTTACAGCAATTCGTTTAGTGACAGCTCAAAGTTACAACGGCACCGAAAAAAAGGGACTTTTTAACACTTTTTCCACACTGAGGACCATTGCAGCATCCCCGGCGAACCAAATTCAGACGCTTGGCCACTGACTCATATTTACGACGGTCGCAGTGTCCCGGGGTCACGTGATCCCCGTTTGCGACCTTCTGACAAGCAACGTCATTGGGGGAAGCAAGATTCACTTTAACAACCATTTTACTAACTGAACTGCGGCAAGAAAGGTGGTAAACTGAGGCAAAATTCACTTAACAAACATCTCGCTTAGCAACAAAAATTTTGGGCATGATTGTGGTCGTAAATCAAGAACTACCTGTAACTGCTTTCCCAAAAGCTTTTTTTTTTTTTTTAATTTGATTTATATGCCGCCCCTCTCCGAAGACTCAGGGCGGCTTACAATGTGCTCAGCAATAGCCTTCATCCTTTTGTATATTTATACAAAGTCAGCTTATTGCCCCCACAACTGGGTCCTCATTTCACCTACCTTAGAAAGGATGGAAGGCTGAGTCAACCTTGAGCCTTGGCAAGATTCGAACCCTGCAGTAATTGCAGGTAGCTGGTCTTAATAACCAGCTTAATAACAGGGTGCCTTAAACCCCTGTACTACCAAGGCTCTTGGTGATGTGGATCAATTAAGCTTCATTTCTGTAAGGCAGTGTTTCTCAACCTTGGAAGCTTGAAGATGGGTATACTTCAACTCCCAGAATCCCCCAGCCAGTGCTGCTGGCTGGGGGATTCTGGGAGTTGAAGTCCACCCATCTTCAAGCTTCCAAGGTTGAGAAACACTGCTGCAAGGAGAATGGGAATCCATCAGGATCTGTCATTTCCAAGCAAGCTCTTTATGCCTAAAAGCCCCCCCACACCCCAATCTCCCAATGAAGGTTGGAAGAATGTGGCACTTTAACTTTTAATGAGTGCCTTTTATTTTTTATTGAACGTAGCTATCAATTGCCTTAATGCCTCTTAATTATTTTAATTGCTGTTTCTGTCGGAGGCAGCCATATTGAGGTCCTTTGGCGTAAGACCTGTCATCTAAACAGGATCCAATAAATAAAGCTGCTTTGGATATTATCGTTTACTATTGTTGTTTGGACCGGTGGCAGGGATGCTGTTGCGATGCTCATATCTCAGATGGCATTTCCTGCAGCTACTTCGGCTGCTTTTCCCCCTCGCTCAAATGTATTGAGCGGTGATTCTTATAATCCTCAAGACGGCATGAACCAAAAGTTGACAGGATTATAGAACTTGTAGTCTAAGGCATCTGGTCTGAGAGCAGCCGGTTGGAGAAAGCATATTAAGATAATGTGCATTTCTCTCCTGCCGCTTCTCCATGCTTCACAAGTGAGTGTCTCCCCCAGGTTCTGATTTTGTGGGACTTTTAAGAGGCCAGGGATCACTTCTTGGTGGCGGCTTCTCAAATAAATTGAGCCCCTTATTTTTTTTTAATAGGGAGCGAATTCTCCCCAGGCTTTTTAATGAACTTTGCGTTACTTCGATATTGCCCATTCGTTCATTCTGCAATTTATGAGACAATGGTTGGTGTTTTTGTCAAAAATAGGCAATAAATAACGCCTTATGAAGGACAGACAGACTCCGATGAGGGCATATGAGTAATTGAGTCAGAAATTTAAGAGGATTTCTCTTGGACCATCGTCAGCAGATTTTTGAGTGCGCGTGCCAAATTTATCTTGGCTGGCTTGCAGTTCTTCTGGAGAAAGAGGCCTTTGGACATGTATCTGCCACACATCCATTGTAGAACTCATCTGGCACAGGCAGAAGTTTGGAGAAGGCCAACTCAGCGCAAGAGGAGAAGAACGTGTTCTCAAAACACGTAGCTGCTGCTGCTTCTCCTCCTCCTTCTCCTCCTCCTCCTGGCTTTGAGTAGCTGTCTCAGATCTCAGGGGCTTCTTGCTTTAGGGCAGGGGTCTGCAGCCTTAAACACTCGATCCATTTGGACCCGTTTCCCACAGAAAAGAAAACACCAGGAGCCACAAAACCTTGGTAGGCGTGGCCAACTTGACATCACTCACTTTCACCAATTACATGATCCCACCCCCTAGCCACGCCCACCAAACTGATCATTAGGGCAGAGAACCGATTGTTAAAAAACAACGGGAATCACAAAAACCTTTTGACATCATCTCTCTCTCCCTCCCTCCCTCCCTCCCTTCTCTCTCCCACCCCTTTCTCTGTATCTCTCTGTCTCTGTCCCGGCCACTTCCCCATCCCCTGCAGTCACCCTTACCTTCTCAGGCCAGGTGAGGAGGTTTTTTTTAATTTGATTTATATGCCGCCCTTCTCCGGAGACTCAGGGCGGCTTAACAATGCGTTAAGCAATAGCCTTCATACTTTTGTATATATTTATACAAAGTCATCTTATTGCCCCCACAATCCGGGTCCTCATTTTACCTACCTTAGAAAGGATGGAAGGCTGAGTCAACCTTGAGCCTGGTGAGATTCGAACTTGCAGTAATTGCAGGCAGCTGGTGTTAATAACAGTGCTTTAGTCTGCTGTGCCACCAGGGCACCAGGAGTGACTGGGAGGGGAGGGTGAGGGGTGGGATCATCCAACAGGGAGCCACAGCAGAGGGCCCAAAGAGCCACATGCGGCTCCGGAGCTGCAAGTTGCTGACACCAGCTTTAGGGGGTGTGGAAAGGCCTCTCTCTCTGTCTCTGTCTGTCTTTCTCAGGCTCAATTTCTGGGTTATGAAGAGAATTCCAAGCTGGTGGAATGAGTCCTCGGTGTTGTGATTTTTCTTAGATCAGTGTTATGTTCCCCATCTGGATCCAAGAATCCAGCTGCTGGCCTTCCTTGCTCATTGATTCTCACAAACTTGCATGCTGGATAGTCGTGATGCAAAAAAGGGAAGCAAAGCCCCTGGGTGCCTTCTTGGAAGGAAATGCTCCATCCCTAGGCATCCAAGTTTTGCTGGATTGGTGCCTGAAGTCCCGGCGAATAAAATGGACAGGCCACTTCCATTTGTTGAAGAATAAAGGCCAAATGACTTTTAAAGGGGGCCGGGAGAGGTTGAGAATGCTTCCTTATTGGATTTTGATTTGTTTTATTTTAATTTTAACGTGGCTTTTGCTTGCATTCTGAAGGACTGCACTTACACAAAAGAAGGGCAATTTTGAAATGATGACAGTTGCATAATGTGAAATTGTCACATCATGACAAAATATAGATTAGACAAACTAATGGAAATTAATCAAGGAGAGATCCAACCTAGAATTAAGAAGAAATTTCCTGACAGTGAGAACAATCGGGGAGCAGTTTGCCTCCAGAAGTTATGAGTGCTCCATCACTGGAGAGTTTCAAGAAGAGATTTGACCTGGATGATATAAGATCTCCTGCTTTGAGCAGAGAGCGGGGTTGGACTAGAAGACCTCCAAGGTCCCTTCCAGCCTAATGATTCTATTTTTGTGTTTCCTGCATTTCTCTGAAGGGTCAGAATTAAAGAGTTGCTGTTGCTCATTATATTTTTATTTTGGGGTCTTCGGTTGTTGGTAATATTCATGAACTCCACAGCAAAAAAGATGGATTCTTTGCTGAGAAAATCCTGGGTCAGAGAGCAGCTCAGTTGTTTTGGGAAAAGAGGAATAATATGTCAAATGCAGCCATGTCAAAGTGCTGCACATATCTGCCTTTGAGCAGAGTCAGCAGTCACGTGGGGACACCGTGGTTTCTGCGTGATGCGCCCATGAATTACTGATGTGAAAAAAGCCCACTGATTTTGGGGAGTGGAGCACATGCGGGGCTCCAGTGTTCTCCGCAGAGTGAGCCTACTTTTTTTTTAGGGAGGAAAATAAAGGAAAGGGTGTAGATAGGAGAGTAGGAAATGTTTGGTGATCTAACGTCCAGGCTGGAGATGAGGCTGGAGGAGACCCATGGGCTGAGATTCTTGATAGCAATAGCACATGGACTTATATACCGCTTTGCAGTGGTTACAGAGCGGTTTACAGAGTCAGCCTCTTGCCCCCAACAATCTGGGTCCTCATTTTACCCACCTCGGAAGGACGGCTCAGTGAACCAAGCCTCGGAAGGCTGAATCAACCTTGAGCTGGTGAGAATCGAACTGCTGGCAGTCGGCAGAATTATCCTGCAATACTGTACTCTAACTACTGCATACCATGAATAGATGGATGGATGGATGGATGGATGGATAGATGGGAGGGAGGGAGGGAGGGAGGAATATCAATAGCATTGATTGATTGATTGATTGATTGATTGATTCGATTTATATACCGCCCTTCTCCGGAGACTCAGGGCGGCTTACAATGCGATAAGCAATAGCCTTCATACTTTTGTATATACCTGCTTAGTAGGGCTTTTGCCCCCGCCCCCAAGCAGTGTTCTTTTTTATACAAAGTCAGCCTCTTGCCCCCAACAATCTGGGTCCTGGGGTCATGATTTGCTTTTGCGACCTTCTGACCAGCATAGTCAATGGGGAAGCCATGTTCACTTAACAACCATATGGCCAACTTAACAACTGTTAAGTGATTCACCTAACAACGGTGGCAAGAAAGGTCATAAAAAGGGGCAAAACTCACTTAACAACTGTTTTAGCAACAGAAATGTTGGGCTCAATTGTGATCGTAAGTCGAGGATTACCTGTATTTGAAAGCGAAGACGAGCTTGAAATCAATGGCAGTGGAGAGAAACTGGAAGTTATGGCAGTTGTTGCTCCCTGGGCTTGTATCATCCCTCTGGGTCCAGGCTAAGCCTAAAGATGGATCTGACACTGAGCTGCAAGACCCGAATGAGCACTAGATGGCAGCAAAGAGACACAGTGAATAACCTTGGCTGCCATCTAATGGCTGTTTAGAATTCCGTAACCCTGGTATATGAAAAAAAAAATTTTTTTTAAGTATAGTAGTGGATATTTAAAAAACACAGCTCAGAGAAAAAAGAAAAATCAGAGAAAAAAGAGATTAGAAACTAGATTTTGAAACAACATAAAATCAATTCAAATAGAATTTAATTTATGTCACCTCCTAACAATAAAAGGATTAAATCACAATTTGAAAAATCTACAGAAATGTTTAGATAAGCACTGCATTCAGTTAGTCCTTGGCTTACAACCATTCATTTAGCAACTGCCTGAAGTTACAATAACGCTGGAAAAAAGTGACTTAAAACCAATCCTCACACTTATGGCCGCCGCTTGCTGGCTGGAGAATTTTTGGGGGTTGACGTCCACCCAGCTTCAAGTGGCCAAGGCTGGGAAACCTTTGGAGGGTTAACTATGCAATGCTTTGTTTCTTCAAATTGGAAAGGGGAGGGGGGAGGTTTGTGATTAGAAAAGCCCCCAATCCCCCACCCCCAGCCTCTACAGCAAAGTTTCTAGGGCTCTTGTCCTGACCACTCCCCCACACTTCAGGCCTTGGCGGGGACAGGGGGGACGGGACGACAATTCCCTACTGTCTGCAAACCACTCGGGGCACAAAAAGGACTTTGTTGTGGGAGCCGGTGGGAGGATGGAAGGGCCCAAGAGTGCCAGATCTGAAGAGCTGACTGAGGCTGGGAAACCACAGCTCTGTCCTAGCATGCCGAGAATGTGTGGTTGTAAAACTGCCGGGAGGGGGTGGGGTGAGAAGGAGAGCGGGCAGAGGGGGCGGGCAGAATCGAAAAGATTCCTGTCGTTTTCTGCTCAATGATGCTAGCACGGACCTCACCTCGCGTTCTGAGTCATGCTTTCTGCTTTTGGGGAAAGGCACATCAGTCTGGCATGCTGAGTGCTCAACCTCTCGTGGAGGGTATAAAAAGCAAGACTTTTGAGCTAGCACACACACACATACACACAAAAGTTTGCAGTGAATCACTGCTGGGCGGTCTCCGTGTCTGGAAGGAAACCAGCCTAGGACAGTGAGTCATGCAGAGAAGTAAGCGGCAACCTCTTTTTGATCTGGCCAGGATTGTCCCCCCCCCTTTTTTATCTTGAGGGTACCCCCTCCTGAATAGCAGTAATACATAGACATATCTACCACTTCACAATGCTTTACAGCCCCCTTCTCTAAACGGTTTACAGAGTCAGCCTCTTGCCCCTCAACAATCTGGGTCCTCATTTGACCAACCTCGGAAGGATGGAAGGCTGGGCCAACCTTGAGTTGGTGAGAATTGAACTCCTGGCAGTGGGCAGAGTCAGCCTGCAATGTTGCATTCTGACCACTGCAAAGGATGGATGGATGGATGGATGGATGGATGGATGGGAAGGAAGGAGTGAGGGAGTCAAGGAAGGAAGGAAGGAAGGAAGGAAGGAAGGAAGGAAGGAATAGCACTTAGTGTCAAGCCCCGGCCAGGACTCACCATTGCTGGGGGCTGGAGAGGAGGACGTACCGGCTGTTCAGAGGGGGTTCTGTCCGAGTGGAGGTCTGTCTGGGTGGTCACATGGCCTGGCGGTTCGCAACAACGCACAGAGACCGAGCGCGCGGCGCTCTCCTATGACGTCAGAGAAGCGCTGACGTTTCTAACGCCGAACAGCTGATGGGGGGGTTTGCTTTAAGTGCCGGATGATGTGTGTAGCGCTGACTTTACACCTATGATCCGGCTTGTTCTTTTCTTCTGGCTGTGTTGCTGTAAAGACCAAAGAAAAAACGCTGCAAACTTCTCCGTTGTTTGGTTCTTTTATTCGCTATCCGGAGTGGTTGGGAGACGGGCTGAGACTTAGACTTATTTACCGCTTCATAGTGCTTTTAGAGCCCTCTCTAAGCGGTTTACAGAGTCAGCCTCTTGCCCCCAACAATCTAGGTCCTCATTTTACCCACCTCGGAAGGATGGAAGGCTGAGTCAACCTGGAGCCTGGTGAGATTTGAACTGCCAAATTGCTGGCAGGCGGCAGTCAGCAGAAATAACCTGCAATGCTACATTCTAACCACTGCGCTACCACGGCTGAAAATGGCCTTCAAATGATGATTGTTAATCGCGAGAGAAAGGGAGGAAGCATGTGATATGCAAAGAGTAGAGTCCTCAACTTACAATCACAATTGGGAGCAGAATTTCTGTTGCTAAGCAAAGCGGGGGTTAAGTGAGTCGTGCCCAATTTTACGACCTGTTTTGCCACAGTGTCTTAAGCACTTCACGGCAGTTGTTAAGTGAATCACACTGTTGTTAAGCGAATCCAGTTCCCCCTGTTGACTTTGCTTATTGGAAGCTGGCTGGGAAGGTCACAAATGGTGACCCCACATCAGAGGGACCACTGTAACTATTGTAAATACACACCCGGTGGCCAAGTACCTGAATTGTGAACGTTGGGAATGCTGTGATTTTCAACCTTGACCATTGTTAAGATGTGTGGAATTCTGGGGGTTGAAGTCCACACATCTGACGATTGTTAAGGTTGTGAAACACTGCTGTAAGAGTTGTAAGTGCGAAGACTGGGGGTAAATCACTTTTTTTTCCAGTGCTGTCACAACTTTAAAATAATCACTCAATGGATGGTTGCAAGTCAAGGGCTACCTGCAGTAAGAGATGGAACGCGGGGACAGGTGGGGCATCCAAAGACGCTTGGTGAACACCTGGGCACTACGGGCCCCATGTTGTGGCTCCTTGGATTGTGTTGCCACCCTTTAACAGATTAACAGAGTTGGAAGGGACCTTATAGGTCATCTAATCCAACCCCCTGTCCAAGCAGGAGATCCTATACCATTTCTGACAGATGGCAGTCCAGTCTCTTCTTGAAAGCCTCCAGTGATGAAGCTCCCACAACTTCTGAAGGCAACTTCTGTTCCATGGGTTGATTGTTCTCACTGTCAGAAAAATTCTCCTTATTTCCAGGTTGAATCTCTCCTTGTTCATATCTCCTTGTCCATTGTTCCTCGTTTGGCCTTCGGGTGCTTCGGAAAACAGGTTGACTCCCTCCTCTTTGTGGCAGCCCCTCAGATATTGGAAGACTGCTCTCCTTTCTCCCCTGGTCCTTCTCTTCCCTAGACTAGCCGTGCCCAGTTCCTGCAACATACATTCATCGTATGTTTAATCTCCAGGCCTTTGATCATCTTGGTTGCTCTGTGTTGTGGTCATTCAGTCCAGTTTTCTGGATGCAGTACTCTAGGTGTGGCCTTACTATGGCTTTATAGAGTGGTATGAGTACCTCCCTTGATCTTGATTATATCCCTCTGTTGATGCAATTTACGATTGCGTTGGCTTTTTTGGCTGCCGCTGCACACTGCTGGCTCATAATTTAGCTGGTTGTCCACTAAGACTCCAAGATCCCCCTCACAGTTAGGCCTGGTTTCACCCAGTCTGTATGTGTCCCTTTGGTTTTTCTTGCCTAAGTGCAAGACTTCACTTTTAACTCTTCGTTTTCCCTTGCGGTGGAGCGATTGGGAGCCAACGTGTGCAGCTACTGGCGTGACATCCTGTTTTCCTGCGCAGGGAGGACTTTCCATGGCTGGCTTTGTTTGCAATGGCGTCAGCCTCCACGCCAAGACAATAAGCTCAGTGTCAGCAGTTGCAGGAATATTATTCCCTTATTACATTGGGATCCCACCTGAAGTTGGCAGGTTTTGCATCATAAAAGCAGCTCGTTTGACCCGCTGTTAATAGCAGGGTGGAATGTATGCCGGGTCCAACGGAGCAGAAAATTAATTTTCACCCAGGCTCTGTGGTTGGAGAGAGCGTTTGCGTCTCATCTCTATTAGCTTTTTTGCAACCAGGAGCTCTTTGGAGGCAGCCTGCTTCGGAGCTGCTAATTGTGCTGAATCCTTCAAAACAACCGAGGGAGAATCCACTCCAGGGGTCGGCTGCCTTTGCATTGTAGGCTTAAGCAAAGGACCGAATTATAAACCCTTTTTTCTGGGCGGGCGCAGTGCAATGACCCCTAAAAGACCCCGTGCACAGTGGTTGCGGCGTTGGCTTAGCATTTGGTGTAAACTCAGCTACTTGGAGTAAATTGCCCCCAAAGTCCAGCAGGACCTAAAAGTAAATATATTTAGGATTCAGCGGCTTGTCTCCTTGTGTGATTTGGTCTGGCATTTGATGCTCTGTGGTAATGTTTGGTGCAGATTAGTAGATTGTCTTCACAAATGGGCCACTTCCCCCAATCCATTGTTTTCTGTGGCCTGGGAATTAACACTCAGTTCATCCAGAAGGAATCGAGCTGGGGTTCAATTAGGAGGAAAATTCTCAATTAGGAGGAAAATTCTTTTTTTTTAATTTAAAAAGTTTTAACAATCATTACACCAATTTTCCCCCCTCTCCCTCCCCCCCCCCCTCCTCCCCGACCCCCCCCCCCGGACTTCCCAGAGCAAAAACAGGGTATAGCATAACAAACATAAGCTAAAATAAGCTAACTTTCTGTGGTCTCCAAACTCCCCCTTGCACTTGAACTCCACCAGTTGTAAAGTTGCCGTCATTGCCCTGTTCAAGACGGACCCTTTCCCCTGTGTACCCCCACCCCCAAAGGCTTTCTCGCTTTGCCCCTTTGCTCTGGAGAATTTACACCCCCACACACACAGACAAGCATGCCTCTGTGTCAAAAGTCTCCCCAAAGAAGGAGGGAGATTTAGGAGCCGACAACCCAACAGGAAATTCAGATCCTGTTGCAATGGATTTCATGCAAGTGACTCACTTCGCTTTCGTAGCATCCCCTCCCCCCATGCCTCGGCGACTTAAAGAGCCTTTGCGTGAGTGGCTGGCCAGGGTAGTGTTGTAATCGGATTCCTATCTGAGAACATGGGCTGTTTTGTCTTGCGCGCACAGGCTTATTTGCTTGTTCCTTAAGCCACATTAATTATCATGCCCTTCCAGGGGCTGGAGGAAAGGTTGTCCCTGCGCTCTGCACTTTGGGAGAAAACCGGAGCAGAGCTTGTACAGAGTGTTACAGCTAGTCCTTGGCTTATGACCACAGTCGAACCTGGAACTTCGGTTTGCGAAGCGAGACCGTTGTTAAGTGGGTTTTGCCCCGTTTTATGACCTTCCTTGCCACAATGGTTAAGTGAATCACTGCGCTTGTTAAGTTAGTAACGCAATTTTTAAGTGAATCTGGCTTCCCTGTTAGCTTTGATTGTCAGAAAGGAACCACCTGACTCCAGGACACGGAAACCGTCATAAATATGAACCCATCGCCAAGCTTCCAGATTTTGATCGCTGACCCTAAGGATATTGCAATGGTCGTAAGTGTGAAAAATGGTTATAAGTCACTTTTTTCGGTGCCGTTGTAACTTTGAACAGTCACTAAACGAATGGTCGTAAGTCTAGGACTGCTGTGTTATTATTTCAATTATGAATTTCCACCTCTGTTCCCCTTTTCCTGCAATGGGGCACTTGGGGGTCCTTCAGAGATTGGCAGCTATGGCACCTTTACGGTCTGTGGACTTCAACTCCCAGTATTCCTGATCCAACATGGCCGGCCCAGGAATTCTGGGAATTGAAGTCCACAGGGCTTAAAGGTGTCATAGTGGCCCAACCCTGCTTAGTGTCATGGTTGGTTGGTTGCAATTTATGGGAGCCTGTTTAATCGTGCATCACCCCAACATATCCCCCCCCCCAACCCAGTGGTGAAATGTAAAATTTGTTACTACTGGTTCTGTGGGCGTGGCTTGGTGGTGGTGGGTTTAATATGACTGAGTAGGCGTGCCCAACTTTTTTTTTTTTTTTTTACTTTTAAAACCATTTTTTCTCCAACCTCTTCGGCTGAAGAGGTTGTAAAAAAAATGCTTTTAAAGCCTCTGATGATCCCAGCTGAGCCACGCAATCATCAGAGGCTTTTTTTTTAACTTTTAAAAGCATTTTTTCGGCCAAAGAGGTTATAGAAAAAGTGTTTTTAAAAGTAAAAAAAAAAGCCTTTGATGATTGCGTGGCTCAGCTTGGCAATGGGGGGGGGGAGCAGGGATTTTTGCTACTGGTTCTCTGAACCACTTGCCTCCATCGCTACCGGATCAAGCGATCCGGTCCGAACCGGGAGCATTTCACTCCTGCCCCCACTCCTCCAGCAAAATGCTCAAAACAAACATGTCATGTTCTGTGATGGGAGAAGGAAAAGAAGAGAGACTGTAATGCAGCATGCGTTAGAATGGAGGCCCTGACCATAAATCAGAGATAGGAAACGACGTCCCTTTTGTGACTTGTGGACTTCAGCTCCCAGAATTCTTGAGCCAGCATCAGGAATTCTGGGAGTTGAAGTCCACAAATCAAAAAAGGGCCATCCTTCCCCCCATCCCTGCCATAAATCCAGAGAAACCCTTTGCAGATACAGCCGAATGCATTTTTAATTAGCATCTCAAATCTGGAGGAACCCAGGCAGAACTGGAAAGGACCTGTGGAAAGGAAGGGAAGCAAGGAGACCTTGAATTGCTGGAGCCGTTGCCTGGGTGAAAGGAGTTGAAAACTTTTTTTAAGCATAAAATGACCAAGTAACATTCAGAAGCGGCTCTAGCAGAGGTGGGTTTCAGCAGGTTCTGATCAGTTCTGGAGAACCGGTAGCAGAGATTTTGAGTAGTTCGGAGAACCGGTAGTAAAAATTCTGACTGGCCCCAACCCCATCTATTCTCTGCCTCCCGAGTCCCAGCTGATCGGGAGGAAATGGGGATTTTGCAGTGTCCTTCCCCTGGAGTGGGGTGGGAATGGAGATTTTACAGTATCCTTCCCCTGCCATGCCCACCAAGCCATGCCACACCCACCAAGCCACGCCCACAGAACCGGTAGTAATTTTTTTTTTATTGCAAGAGTTTTACAATTACTTTTTCACCCCTTCCCCCCCCTCCACCCACCCCAAACTTCCTAACCTCCCTAACCCACCCTAACCCTCCCCTCCCCCCGGACTTCCACACACAAATTTTTGAAATCCACCACTGGACTCTAGAGCCAAAGAAATAAGAATCTAGAACAGGATTTTTTGAGTCTTGGTGATTTGTGGACTTCAACTCCCAGAATTGCCCAACCAGCATGGCCTGGCGAAAGAGAATTTGTCCAGAAATTCTCTTTTTGCCTGGGCATGCTGGTTGGGGAATTCTGGAAGTTGAAGTCCACCAAGGGTAGAAGTGTGATACGGAGGCAGTCAACTGCCTTGGTCATCTGCCAAAACTCTCTCCTGTTTCCGAACAGAAGATTTGATCCATCTTTTTCTCTCTATCTCTCTCTCTTCACACATTCCTGGAATTCTCCTTTGAAACACGAGAAGCCTCTTCGGAAATTCGAGTTAGAAAAATATGTCCTCCCTGCGTCCAAAGCAAAAAAACTGTCCGGCTGGGCATATCTCTGCCTTATTTTCTTGCATTCCTCTTTTGGAAAATATTTTTTTTTTTCCCAAGTACATCTTGATCTGTTCTGGTAGTCTAAACAAGATGCAAAAGGCGCACAGGTCTGTTCCTGGCTAAGACAGAGCGCTTCATGCAACCATACGGGGTATTGTTTATTTAAATTATTTATTTATGTATTTATTAGTTCGATTTATATATGCCGCCCTTCTCCGGAGACTCAGGGCAGCTTACAAAGCGTTAAGCAACAGCCTTCATCCTTTTGTATATTTATACAAAGTCAGTTTATTGCCTCCACAAACTGGGTCCTCAATTTACCTACCTTAGAAAGGATGGAAGGCTGAGTCAACCTTGAGCCTTGGCGAGATTCGAACCTGCAGTAATTGCAGGCAGCTGGTCTTAATAACAGGGTGCTTTAGACCACTGTACTACCAAGGCTATACCTGCTTAGTAGGGCTTTCGCCCCCCCCCCCCAAGCGGCGTTCTTTTTTATACAAAGTCAGTTTATTGCCCCCACAATCCGGGTCCTCATTTTATCTACCTCGGAAGGATGGAAGGCTGAGTCAACCTTGAGCCTGGTGAGATTCGAACTTGCAGTAATTGCAGGCAACTGGCAGCTAAGTGCTACTTTAACAGCAGCAGTTTAGTCCACTGCGCCACCAAGGCTCTTATTAAATTAATAAATTAGCAGTGCATTTAGAAAGGAAGAGAATATCCCTTCCCGAATGGATGAAAACAAACAAACAAGTTGCTAACTCTGTAACTTTTAATGAGTAACAAATAGGATACTTACAGCAGGGGCCTTGTATCGCAGGAGATAAATACTTAGCACTGTGTCTTTTGTGATCATTTGTTAACTTGCATGGTACCATTGTCTTAAGGAACCGATAGTTCTGCGAACAAGTCAGGGTTTGTTTCTTTCTGTTACAATTTGGCCATTCTTTTGGGGATTAAGAAACGATGGTGACGTTGAGCTTCACTCTTGCTGATACTTGTCCGTGCTTTTGTAGTTTTACTCAGTGACAACGTGCTGAATTTCTAAACCCTCAGCTGACTTTATAAGTAAACAACCAGGGTGTGTGGGGTATGCTCAAAAGGTCATGCAGGGAGACCTCGACTTAGGACTACAATTGGGACCAGAATGTCTGTTGATAAGCAAGGCAGTTGTTAAGTGAGTCCTGTCTCAGTTTTACAACCTTTTATTTTGCCACGGTTGTGGTAAAATCACTGTAGTTGTTAAGTGAATCATGCTCCCCCCCCCCCAATTGACTTGGCTAACTGGGAAGGTTGCAAAAGGCGATCACACGACCTCAGGTAGCTGCAATTTGGGGAAACCTTTTGGGGGAGAGGGGCATGCATGGCTGTCTTTTCCCCACTCTTTGATGGGTTGCTACACCAATTGGTTATTACACCCCTCTGGAGTGATGATGGTGGTATTTTTGCACCGCAATCTTCCTCAGTATGTCTCAGCCTCAGGAACTCCCAAGATGAGTGGACTTGAACTCCCAGAATTCCCCATCCATATTCAAATTCAGAATAGAGCTGGAAGCAGGGGTGAAATGCTCCCGGTTCGGACCGGATTGCCTGATCCGTTAACGTTGGCTGTGGGTGGTTCGGAGAACCGGTAGCAAAAATCCCTGCTTCCCCCCCATGCCCAGCTGAGCCGCGCGATCATCAGAGTTTTTTGGTTTTTTTTTACTTTTAAAAGCGTTTTTTCTACAACCTCTTCGGCCGAAAAAATGCTTTTAAAAGTAAAAAAAAAAAAGCCTCTGACGATCACGCAGCTCAGCTGGGATCATCAAAGGCTTTTAAAAGAAAAAAAAACCCCTTTTTTTCTTTTAAATGCCTCTGACGATCCCAGCTGAGTTGCCTGATCGTTAGAGGCATTTAAAAGAAAAAAAAGCCTCTGACGATCAGGCAACTCAGCTGGGATCGTCAGAGCCTTTTGAAAGCATTTTTTTACAACCTCTTTGCCGAAGAGGTGGTAGAAAAAATGGTTTTAAAAGTTTTTTAAAAATGGCCACGCCCACCCAGTCACATTAACCCCCCACACACACCAAGCCACACCCACAGAACCGGTAGTAACAAATTTTAGATTTCACCACTGGCTGGAAGAGACCTTGGAGGTCTTCTAGTCCAGCCCCCTGCTCAGGCAGGAGATCCTATACCTGTGATGGGGAACCTATGGCACACGTGCCAGAGGTGGCACACAGAGTCTTCTGTGTGGGTTTGCGTGACAACCAGCTGTGTGGCTCGCATGCGCGCAGCACAACCTGGAAGAGCAGCTGGCCGCCGTGGGTATGCGCACCGGCCAGCTGCTCTCTTCCAGATTCCAGTGCTTTGGCACACGCGTGTGCACATGTGCCACACACCCACGCTCCAGTTTCGCCATAGGTTAGCCATCACTGCCCTATACCATTTCAGACAAGTGACACTCCAGTCTCATCTTTAAAAACCTCCGGTGATGAAGCACCCACAATGTCTGAAGGCAAAGCTGTCCCACTGATTAATTGTCCTCCCTTTTAGGAAGTTTCTCCTTAATTCCAGGTTGCTTCTAGCATAAGAGCCATGGTGGCGCAGTGGTTAGAGTGCAGTACTGCAGGCTACTTCTGCTGATCACCAGCTGCCTGCAGTTTGGCAGTTCAAATCCCACCAGGCTCAAGGTTGACTCAGCCTTCCATCCTTCCGAGGTGGGTAAAATGAGGACCCAGATTGTTGGGGGCAAGAGGCTGACTCCGTAAACCGCTTAGAGAGTGCTATAAAGCCCTATAAAGCGGTATATAAGTCTAAATGCTATTGCTATAATTTAGAGCAGGGGTCTCCAACCTTGGCAACTTTAAGACTTGCGGACTTCAACTCCCAGAGTTCCTCAGCCAGCTTTGTTTAGCTTTGCTTTGCTGGCTGAGGAATTCTGGGAGTTGAAGTCCACAAGTCTTAAAATTGCCAGGGTTGGAGACCCCTGATCTAGAGCAGTAGTTCCCAACAACTTTTAAGACATGTGGACTTCAATTCCCACAATTCCCCAGCCACATTCAAATTCAGAATAGAGATGGAAGGGACCTTGGAGGTCTTCTAGTCCAGCCTCCTGCTCAGGCAGGACACCCTACACCATTCCATACAAGTGGCTGTCCAGTCTCTTCTTTAAAATCTCTAGTGATGGAGCACCCACAACTTCTGGTGGCAAGCTGTTCCACTGGTTAATTGTCCTCACTGTTAGGAAGTTTCTCCTTAATTCCAGGTTACTTCTAGCATAGTTCCGGCATAATCTAGAGCAGTGGTTCCCAACAACTTTAAGACATGGGGACTTCAACTCCCAGAAATCCCCAGCCATCAGAGGATTGTATTGCTGTACAGTCCTGCTATTATTCTGTACTACTAATTCAAATTTGGGTTGGGAGGAGGAATGGCGTACGATTAAAGAGAGCTGTTTGCCAAAGGGCCAGTCTTTTACGCGAGCAGAATCAGATATTTATGCACACCGTCAGGCCCTTAGATCTGAATAGTTCAGCCATGGTCTTCCTCTTCCTCTACTCCTGCTAACCTTAATATGCAAAAAAGCAATGTGTGGAGTAAGCTCAGAGATGGAAAGAAGGGGTCTCCTAGTCCATAGCTGGCTGGAGAATTCTGGGAGTTGAAGTCCACAAGTCTTAAAGCTGCAAAGTTTGAGGACTTCTGCCTTACACCATTTCAGACAACTGTCTGTCCAGTCTCTTCTTAAAAACCTCCAGTGATGGAGCATCCCACGATTTCTGAAGGCAAAGCTGTTCCGCTGGTTAATTGTCCTCACTGTTACGGTTTCCTTTAAGATGGGTGGACTTCAACTCCCAGAATTTCTCCAGCCAGAAGAGGACCAACTTTCAAAATTCTCAAGCCAGCATATGGACCAGCTCCCAGGATCCCATGCTAGCTAAGGGATGCTGGGAGTTGAAGTCCATCCAACTTAACGTTGCTGAGGTTGAGGAACATTGTCCATGGAGATTCTCAGTCATCCAGATGACGGCTGTCCCAGAAGTGGTTTTTCAAAAGGTAACTGGGCTTTGTTTTTCCTTGAAGACATTTCGCTTCTCATCCAATTCTGAAGAAGCTTCTTGGGTGAGAAGTGAAAATAAAAAATGCTTTTTCAAAAGTGCCTTTTGAAAAAGCACTTTTGGGTTGAGAAACATTGTTTTAGCCTGATGGCCAAAAGTCACTTAACTATGTCTATACAAACATCTTGATTTATGTAAGAAAAACCCTGGCTAGAACAGTAATGCACATATGGACCTACGAATATATATATATATATATATATATATATATATATATATATATATATATATATATATATATATATATATATATATATATACATATATACATATACATATATATATGTGTGTGTGTGTGTGTTTTTCTTCTAGCCAGGTTTTCCCTACGTAGCCAAGGTTTTTTTTTTTTTTTTGTAGCTCCAGCTCAGTAGAATCTCATCTACTCGGAGTAGATGAGATTCTACTGAGCTGGAGCTACCAAAAAAAAACAAAAAAAAAAACCCTTGGCTACGTAGGGAAAACCTGGCTAGGAGAAAAGCACACATAAACCCTACGAAGAAGTAAGAAAATCTATCTATCTATATATATATATAGTTAGTTAGTTAGTTAGTTAGTTAGTTATAATATATATATATATATATATATATATATATATATATATATATATATATATATATATATATATATGTAGGTCTTTGGTTATTCGGGTCTTCTCCCACGTAAAATTGGAAGTGTCTTGGCGACGTTTCCTCCTGGAAGCACGAAGCCGAGAACACCAGCCTGAAGATGACGAATGAGACTTCGTCGAAACGTCACCAAGACACTTCCAATTTTACGTGGGAGAAGACCCGAATAACCAAAGACCTACATACAAACACCCGCGAAAACCTGAGAAAACATACACACACATATATATATATATATATATATATATATATATATATATATATATATATATATATATATATATATATATATATATATATGAGAGCAGTGGTGGCTTATAAAATGAGGACCCCGGATTGTTGGGGAACAATAGGCTGACCCTGTAAACCGCTTAGAGAGGGCTGTAAAGCACTGTGAAGCAGTATATTTATATTTACGCTTCCTTTTATTATTGTATGTTTTTTAACCTGTGTGCGCCGCCCTGAGTCCTTAGGGAGAAGGGCGGCATATAAATTTTTGTAAATAAATAAATAAATAAAAGTCTTAAGTGCTATTGCTATAAGATACAAACAACAAAGTTACAGTCCTAAAATGCTAAAGGATTAGGAAAGCTGAGAAGGAGAATAGTAACACAGCCCTGCTTGACATCCTCGGGCATAAGACCGTGTTGTGGGAATTAGTTATTTAGCAGTGGGATAGCGTGGTGGTGGGGAAACCTGTCCTTGCGTTTAAATCTTGGCATTAAATCTTGATTTCTCCATGGAGCAACCAATGTTTCTGTAGTCTCTAGCAAAAACCTGCTTCTTCCTTGACTTGATAATGGTTAGGATTTGCAAACCTTGTTTTGTGCTCTGGCAGGAAGTGGAATCCTTGCCAAGAGGTTGAGTCTTGTTCAAGATTTGGCCTGGTCCGGTGACCGGGAGCCACTGAGGCCACACAACCTTTCATAAAAGGTGGAAGGGCCAATCCAGAGGCATGGAGGTCTCCCCACCCCTCCCTCCCTCCCCCCTTCCTTCCTTGAGAGATGTTTGCCCTGGGAAGCCAGCTTTCCATCGTAACCTCTTCTGCCGGAGGCACAAAGGGAAATCTGTGATTGAGTCATGGCTCTGGCACTTCCTGCCTGGGAAAAGGACAAGGAGTGGGGGGCGGGAAAGAGACACCCACTCCTCAACCACAGGAGGACCACAGGAGGACCCGGGACAAGATCAGCTGCCCTCTTGCCCCCTCTCTCAACTGCCGACCACCCATTTTGCCCATGGATGGTTCATCTATAGCAGTGTTTCTCAACCTTGGAAGCTTGAAGACGGGTGGACTTCAACTCCCAGAATCCTCCAGCCAGCGCTGCTGGCTGGGGGATTCTGGGAGTTGAAGTCCACCCGTCTTCAAGCTTCCAAGGTTGAGAAACACTGATCTATAGCATATTACGCATGTACTTTTGCACTTTAAAAACAAAAAACAAAAAAAGGAGCCTTGGTAGTACAGTGGTCTAAAGCACCCTGTTATTAAGACCAGCTGCCAGCAATTACTGCAGGTTCGAATCTCGCCAGGCTCAAGCCTTCCATCCTTTCTAAGGTAGGTAAATTGAGGACCCAGTTGTGGGGGCAATAAGCTGACTTTGTATAAATATACAAAAGGATGAAGGCTATTGCTTAACGCATTGTAAGCCGCCCTGAGTCTCCGGAGAAGGGCGGCATATAAATCAAATTAAAAAAAATAAATTAAAAAAAATTAAAAAAATACCCCAAAGGCTGCCTTTGCACAATCAGCCAGCCCGGTAATTGGAGAAGCCGAAATTATTCGCAAGGAAAACGAACTGTGGATAAGTTATTTTCACAGTAACACGGGCTTATGAAACTGACATATAAACCCTAAAAAAAAAAAAAGCCGAATTCACACGACTAACAAAGCGCTTAAGGAGGAACGCCCCCCGCCCCCCCCCCCCCCCCCGAGTCTGTCCGGGACTTTGTTTAGTCTGAAGAAAAAGAAGGACCGTTTTCGGGTTTTTTTTTTTTCCTAAGAATTAAAAACCAAAGATTGGTGCTTTTGTGGGATTTCCAAGGGCTTTCAATTGATTTCTTTTATTTATTTTAAAAAGGGACACGACATAGCTTTCCGCTTTAGGGAGATTTTTCTTTTCCCAGAGAATGGATGAGGGAAAAAAAAAACAAATTGGGAGGGAGGAAGGAAGTTGAAGTAAGCCATGAACTTGCTGTGGGCAGAGCCTGGATTTATACTTGAAACCGAAAGCAGGAAAAAAAACAACAACAACCCACAGTCCTGATTATTCCCATGCAGTGAATTGTCCGCAGGACTGGATAAATTTCATAATATTTGAAAAAAGGAAACAAAAAAAAAAAAAGAAACCTATTTTATGTTCTGTCCCCGTCTCACACATGCACACAAACAGATAGCCAGGGGTTAAATAAAACTGGCAGACAACAAATTCTTTCGATAAGAGGATTGGCAGCAACCCAGTAGCTGCTTGCCAAAAACTTTACCCATAAAGGGAGGGGTTGTTCCTCCGACAGATAAACCCAAACAAGATACACACAGTTCAAGAATTGTCAAGTCCAGTCCGTATTAAATCCAAGGCAGATATCGTTGTTGCAAAGATACAATGTGACTCGCTAGTAGTTAGTTTTGTCCGTCACAGAGTCTGAATGGCCACCTCACCCTCTTTTATCCCCTGTGGGGTGTGGTCCAGTGACTCAGCTTAATCTCTGGCACGCCTCCTTTTCTGCTGCGTGCGCTTGTCTCTCCCACGCTGGCGTGGATCCAGCCAAGACTTATCTCCATCACTGTCCGACTGTGAGGAGATACCTGGCTCCTGGCCGATCTCTTCTCCTTCGGGAGACACCTGAGGCATTGCCAGAGAGGAGGGTCCTGGGGAGGGAGGCCTGGCCAACTCCTCTCCTTCATGTTCGGAGCCTTCTCCCTCCGATAAGTCGGCTTCGGGGGTCAGAGTCACAGCATTTTACTTGGAAGAGGGGCAATACGCTAGCGACCTCCTATGTATTTCCTCGCCTTCCTAGTCCATCTCACGGGCTTCCTTGAGGGCTGCTGGTGTGACACGGGGTACAGGCAGTCCTCTGCTTACGACTAGTTGCTTAGTGACCATTCAAAGTTATGACAGACCCTGAAAATGGGGTTTACAACCCAGATTCAAACTTCTAATGTCCTCACAACCCCGTAGTCACGTGACCACGTTCTAGGTCCATGATGGCGAACCTATGGCACGCATGCCAGAGGTGGCATGCAGCGCCCTCTCTGTGGGCACGCGAGCTATCGCCCCAGTTCAGCTCCGCCACGCATGCACCCTTGCCTTCCGCCAGCCAGCTGATCTTCGGCTGCACATGCGTGGGGGGCGTGGTGTGTGCAGGGGGGCTGGGCATGTGCGGGAGGCACGTGCACAGGGGGCAGGGCAGGTGTGTGTGGGCCACATGTGCATGCGTGGGGGTCAGGGGGCATGTGAGGTGGCCACACGCGCATTGCATTTTGAGTGTTCGGGCGCACACACGCTTTGGGCATTCGGTCCGGAAAAGGTTAGCCATCACTACTCTTAGGGTTAGGGTTAGTAGTGTTTGCTTAGTTGATTTGGACTTACTTCAGTGTGCAAAACACAATTTAGAGTAGAGTAGAGTAGTGAAAATAGAATAGGATAGGATAGGATAGAATAGAATAGAAATAGAATTGGGATGGGATGGGATGGGATAAGATGGGATGGGATGGAATGGAGAAGAGAAGAGAGAAGAGAAGAGAAGAGAAGAGAAGAGAAGAGAAGAGAAGAGAAGAGAAGAGAAGAGAAGAGAAGAGAAGAGAACAAAAGATGGAATGGAATAAAATAGGGATAGGATAGGATAGGATAGGATAGGATAGGATAGAATAGAATAGAATAGAATAGAATAGAATAGAATAGAATAGAATAGGGATGGGATGGGATGGGATGGGATGGGATGGGATGGGTTAGAATTAGAATTAGAATTAGAATTGGGATGGAATAGAAAAGAAAAGAAAAGAAAAAAGAAAAGAAAAGAAAAGAAAAAGAATGGAAAAGATGGAATAGAATAGAATAGAATAGAATAGAAATAGAAATAGAAATAGAAATAGAAATAGAACTGGGATGGGATGGGATGGGATAGAATAGAAAAGAAAAGAAAAGAAAAGAAAAAAGAGAAGAGAAGAAAAGAAAAGAAAAGAAAAAGAATGGAAAAGATGGAATAGAATAGAATAGAAATAGAAATAGAACTGGGATGGGATGGGATGGGATGGGATAGAATAGAAAAAAGAAAAAAAAGAAGAGAAGAGAAGAAAAGAAAAGAAAAGATGGAATAGAATAGAATAGAATAGAATAGAATAGAATAGAATAGAAGCTGGAAGGGACCCTGGAGATCTTCTAGTCCAGCCCCCTGCTCAAGCAGGAGAACCTAGACCATCTCGGACATGGTGGCTGTCCAGTTTCCTCTTCTAATTAGTGAAGCTTTGGGGTTTAGCATGTTGTTGAACTCGGCTGCAGGGACTTGCTCAAGAACCCATCGTTCGTATGCTTCTTGCTCGTGGGGTCGGTTGGTCTGTGGCCAACCCTGCTTAACCCTCGTGGTCTGCCAATGGCGGTGTAGGTCGTGTGTGGGGGGCCCGCTCAACAGACTGGGCTGCTTTGAATGAATAGCTGGCCTGATGTGAGCCCCTTCGCCTCTCTTGCAGAACGTGCTGGCCAAGGCCCTCTACGACAACGTGGCCGAGTCCCCGGACGAGCTCTCCTTCCGGAAGGGGGACATCATGACGGTGCTGGAACGCAACACGCAAGGCCTGGACGGCTGGTGGCTCTGCTCCTTGCACGGCCGGCAGGGCATCGTGCCAGGCAACCGCCTCAAGATCCTGGTGGGGATGTACGACAAGAAGCAGCTCCCGGGGCCCCACCAAGGGCCCCTCCAGCCGTCGCTGCCCCAGCCCGCAGGACAAACCCCACTGGTCTTTTCCCAGCAAGGGGGCTACACCCCACTCTCCCCTGCTTCTCAATACACCCCCATGCACCCCTCCTACCTTCCCCAAGAGGACAACGTCTACTTGGTGCCAGCGCCCAACAAGACCCCAGGGGCCCCGGGGCCCTTCCAGTCTCCTGCCGGCAAGCAGGTTTCCGCCTACCCCAAACAAAGTCCTTCTCAAGCGCAGGATGTTTATCAGGTGCCAGCTGGGCCGGCCTGCCTATCCCAGGACATTTACCAAGTTCCTCCAGCTCCCTCCGGCCTGGGGCAGGACATTTACCAGGTCCCTCCTTCTCTGGACGGCCACGGCTGGGATCCCCCCAAGGCCCAAGGCAAGGTAAGTGGCCGAGACGGGGTATCCGGGCTCCACGTCTTTTGGTTTCCACACCGGCCAGTACAAAATAAACCTCAACCGGGGATGATCCAAGGCTGCCTTACATTGTGGGGCTCTTCGGCTGGGGATCATGGGTATCGTCATCCATATCTAGGGGGCGCCTTCTTTGGGAAAGCTGGATTAAGCTGAGGGGGCGACGGGGGTGTAGAAAGAGGAAGAGTCCTCATTCAGTCTGAAAAATGCCATCCTGGCTGCTCCTCCCGCATCTTGGTAGGTAAAGCCTTTGCACCCCATACAAAGAATCCTCGACTTACGACCCATCTCTTAGTGGCTCTTCGAAGTCCCGATGGACCTACCTGGGGGCTACTTAAGACCCAATTTCAAAGTTTGGTCCTCCCCACAGTTACAGGACCGTACTATGGGGCACTGCAAAAATAGGTCATACCATCGAATCCTACCATGCTTTATGACTGACGTGACTTTTTGACCACTACGATTGTAACTCAAGGATGATCTGTATCAAACTTTTGAGGGAGGCCTGGTCTAGAAACTGACATGGCAGGGAGTCTCTCTCCCCTCCCTCCCTTTCTCTCTCTCTCTCTCTCTCTTTCTCCCTCTTTCTCTTTTGCTCTTTTTCTCTTTCTTCTCTCTCTGTCCCTCTTTCTCTTTCCACTCTCTCTTTCTCCCTCTTTCTCCTCTCTCTTCTTCTCTCTTCTCTCTTTTTCTCTCCCTCTTTTTCTCTCCCTCTCTTTCTCTTTCCCTCTCTTCCTCTTTCTCCTCTCTTCTTCTCTCTTCCTCTCTTCCTTCCTTTCTTTCTCTCTCCCTCTCCCTCTCTCTTTCTCTTTCTACCTCTTTCTCCTCCCCTTCTCTCTTTCTCTTTCTTTCTCTCTCCCTCTTTCTTCCTTCCTCTTTCTCCTCTCCTTCTCTTTCTTTCTTTCTCTCTCTCTCTCCCTATCTCTTTCTTCCTCTTTCTCCTCTCTCTCTTCTTCTCTCTCCCTCTCTTTCTTTCTTTTTTCACTCTTTCTTTCTTCCTCTTTCCCTTTCTCTCTCTCTCTCTCTCTCTCTCTCTCTCTCTCTTTCTCTCTCTCTCTCTCTCTCTCTCTCTGCTTTCCCACCTCTCCTTCCTCCTCAGGACCACAGCTAAGTTTTTCTGCCCTAAGGAGATCCCCCCTCACTCAGGTTTGCATAGCTTGGTGCGTGTCCGTCCGTCCATGTGAGAACAGTCAAGATGGCAGCTGCATCTGGGCATCCTACCTGCTAGGTGCTTTGCAGGTAGAGCCCCACACATAACAGGGGACAATGTGGGCCCTGCAAATACTGCCTGTCTCCTCCCTTTCCAATTGGACAGTTAGTCTAACAGAGGGTTTGTACCTTCCTCATTGGCTGCTTTGGGGCCGGATCCCTTTGACCAGGCTTCAGTCTGTCTCATTGGCCGGAGGTGGCGACTCCAATAGGATGGTGGTATGTCTGATGCGACCAGTCAGTGGCCATCTCGGAGCCGGAGCAAGGGGACTCCAAGGCACGGAGAATCCCAGGAGAGAACAAGGCTGGATCTGCTACTAGTTTAGGCTGTTTTAAAAGAGAGATTTTATTTATTTATTTATTGGTTCAATTTATATGCTGCCCTTCTCCAGAGACTCAGGGCGGCTTACAATGCGTTAAGCAATCGCCTTCATATTTTTGTTTATACCTGCTTAGTAGGGCTTTTGGGGCTCCCCCAAGCGGTGTTCTTTTTTATACAAAGTCAGCTTATTGCTCCCACAATCCGGGTCCTCATTTTACCTACCTCAGAAGGATGGAAGGCTGAGTCAACCTTCAGCCTGATGAGATTTGAACTTGCAGTAATTGCAGGCAGCTGGTGCTACTTAACAGCACTTTAGTCTGCTGCGCCACCAAGAGTTGGGGAAACCACCCTCCCAGCTGTGCTCCCGGGGCTCTTAATGGGCACCAGGTTGGAGGGCTGCTTGCGCTCTTGGGCACCGCCGGGTTCCAGGGCCCAGTGGGACTAGGCAGCTTCCCTCCAGGCTCAGGAGCTTCCAGAAACACGATTCCAAATGGCTTCAGCCTCTGGCTCTTCCTTTCTACACCAGAAAAGCTGGGCATCCCGTTCAGAGGATTGGAGGTGGGGGGTGGGGAGGGAAGCAGGTTAGTTAGTTAGTTAGTTTATTATATTTATATACCGCCCCGTCTCCCGAGGGACTCAGGGCGGTGAACAGCCAGCAAATAAAATACACAGATACAAAATTTAAAACAATATTAAAATCCAATTAAATCAATTTGGCCCATAGTTAAAAACCCTATATTAAAACCCCTAATTTTTTAAAACAATTCTTTTTAAAAAGAGTAGGTCAGGCCAGCCCGGCTTGATGAAACAAAAACGTCTTTAGGGCAGTTCGGAAAGCGCGAAGGTCAGGGATCCGCCGTATCTCTGGGGGCAACTCGTTCCAGAGGGTGGGTGCCCCCACAGAGAAGGCTCTCCCCCTGGGGGCCACCAGCCAGCATTGTCTGGCCGACGGCACCCTGAGGAGGTCCTCTCTGTGGGAGCGTACTCATCGGTGGGAGGCTACCGGTAGCAGAAGACGGTCTTGTAAGTACCCGGGTCCTAAGCCATGGAGCGCTCTAAAGGTGGTAACCAATACCTTGAAGCGCACCCGGAAGACCACCGGGAGCCAGTGCAGCTCACGCAGGAGAGGTGTTACATGGGAGCGCCGAGTCGCCCCCATAACCACCCGCGCGGCCGCATTCTGGACCAGTTGGAGCCTCCGGGTGCTCCTCAAGGGGAGCCCCATGTAGAGAGCATTACAGTAGTGTGTGGCCCGCCTGGGCCTGCAGGGCAGCGTGCTGGTGGGTGGGCTGCCAGCAGACCCTCCCTCTCTGCTTCAAACAGCTGAAGGAAGAGGGGCGGCTTGTGTCCTCCTGGGCAGTTTGGAATTGCAAGAGGGGGATGGGAGCAGGCAGAAGGGGCGGTTCCAGATCTGTGCTCTTTGTGCCCTGCACACTCCTCTCGCCTGCTCTCCCATCCAGCCGAGCAGCGGCCTGGAACAGGGCCAAGGGCTGGACTTCAGATTTGCAATTTTACTGGGACTTTTGCCCGGGTGAAGCATTGCAGGAGGCTCCAGAGAGCCATTTCCGGTCCTTTCCTGGGAACGGAAATGACTTCTCCCGGGCCTCCGTCACAGAGGCACCCTGGTCTCCTTTCCTGGGCAGGGCTGCAGTTGGAGGGGGGCCTTCCTGCAAAAGGGGAGGGGGGGCCCCAGGAGCCCCTGCACAGCTTCTCGGTTGCCTTTGGCTCCAGCCTTGGGATGCTGCGAAGGGACCTTGTCCCAACTGCTGCTTGTGTGAATCCAGAGCAGGCAAAACTGGGGCATTGGCACAGAAGCTAGGAATAAACAGACCAGGTTTGCAGGTGCCGTCTAAGCAGTTTAACCAAGGAAAGATCGAGTGGATCTAGTAACATTCACACGGCAGGCTTGGGGTTTTCTGGGCCAGCAAAGCCAGAGGTGAGCTGTGTGTGGATTGATACAAGGAGCAGACAGAGTCCTTTGAGAGGAAGAGGACAACCTTTTTTCCAAAGCACCCGAAGTCCAGACAAGGAATAATGGATGGAAACTGATCAAGGAGAGATTCAACCTGGAAATAAGGAGAAATTTTCTGACAGTGAGAACCATCAACCAGTGGAACAGAAGTTGCCTTCGGAAGTTGTGGGAGCTTCATCACTGGAGGCTTTCAAGAAGAGACTGGACTGCCCTCTGTCAGAAATGGTGTAGGGTCTCTTGCTTGGGTGGGGGGTTGGACTAGATGACCTCCAAGGTCCCTTCCAACTATGTTAATCTGAATCTATGTAAGATGATCAAAGGCCTGGAGGCTAAAACATACGAAGAACGGTTGCAGGAACTGGGCATGGCTAGTCTAGTGAAGAGAAGGACCAGGGGAGACATGATGGCAGTCTTCCAATATTTGAGGGGCTGCCACAGAGAGGAGGAAGGGGGTCAAGCTATTTTCCAAAGCACCTTGAAGGCCAGACAAGGAATAATGGATGGAAACTGAACAAGGAGAGATTCAACCTGGAAATAAGGAGAAATTTCCTGACAGTGAGAACAATCAACCCATGGAACAGAAGTTGCCTTTGGAAGTTGTGGGAGCTTCATCACTGGAGGCTTTCAAGAAGAGACTGGACTGCCATCTGTCTGAAATGGTGTAGGGTCTCCTGTGTGGGCGGGGGGTTGGACTAGATGACCTACAAGGTCCCTTCCAAGTTTTTTATTCTGTTCTGCTCTGCTCCTTGTATCAATCCACATGCAGGCACACAAAAACTCCTGTGGCTGCACCGGTGTGTGTGTGTGTGTGTGTGTGTGTGTGTGTGTGTCAGACTGGATGTTGCTTCCTTCCCAAGCCCTGCGTGTTTCTCTTGCATTCAGCCGCTGACCTTGAAGGAGAGGCTGAGAGGGAGGGAAGGAAGGAAGGGATTTGGGAAAGGGTGTCGTAGCCTCCCACCCACCTCTCTCCCTTTCCCCAGATTGTGGCATGGAGAGCAGGAGGCACCAAGCAGCAGTCCTGGAGCAAACTATGGGGAATACAAGTACAGTAGTCCTTGACTTACAACCATTCGTTTAGTGACCGTTCGAAGTTACAACGGCACTGAAAAAAGCGACTGAAACCCGTTTTTTTTTCCCCACAATTATGACCACTTCAGCATCCCCATGGTCACGTGATCCAAAATCAGACGCTTGGCCACCGACTCACATTTATGACGGTCACAGTGTCCCCCGGGCTCACCTGATCCCCTTTTGCGACCTTCTGACCAGCAAAGGCAAAGTTCACTTAACAACCGTGTTGATTAATGTCACAACTGCAACCATTCACTTAAATAACCGTGGCGAGGAAGGTCGTAAAACGGGGGAAAACTCACTTACCGAATGTTTCACTTGGCAACATAAATTTGGGGCTCAAGTGTGGTCGTACGTCGAGGACTACCCGTCGTGGCTGCAGGAAGTGCTTTCTGCCCCACGGCAGGCTGCCTTCTGGCCCAAGAGAGACTGGCATCTTTTAGGGCATGGGTGTCAAACTCAAAGCCCGGGGCCGTATCTGGCCTGCGGGGCTGCCCTGGAAACAGCGAAGGACCGGCCCATGGTGTTTCTGCCAGCGAAAACAGGTTCCCAAGCTCCGTTTTTGGCTGCCACAGCCTCCTGCAACCCTCTGCCAGTGAAAACGGAGCTCGGGAGGGCTGTATTCAGAATCAGATCCATACAGATCCATACAGACCAGAGGTGGGTTTCAGCAGGTTCTGATCAGTTGTGGCAAACCGGTAGCGGAAATTTTGAATAGTTCGGAGAACCAGTAGTAAAAATTCTGACTGGCCCCCCACCCCCCATCTCTTCTCTGCCTCCCAAGTCCCAGCTGATCGGGAGAAAATTCAGGGATTTTACCCTGAAGTGGGGTGGGAATGGAGATTTTACAGTATTCTTCCCCTGCCATGCCTACCAAGCCATGCCCATCATGCCACACCCACAGAACCGGTAGTAAAAATTTTTGAAACCCACCACTGATACAGACATTCGTTTAATGACCATTCAAGGTTACAACAGCATCGAGATAAGTGACTCACAACTGGCTTCGCCCTTATGATTTGTTTCAGCATTCCCCTCGGTCACATGATTCAAATTTGGGCCCTTGGCAACCAGCATGTGTACACAATGGTTGCACCCCACGGGGGCCCATTGACACACTGACTTTGCTGGTCAGAAGCCGGCTGGAAAGGTCGCAAATGGCAATCACGTGATCCCGGGACTCTGGAAATGCTGTAGATACAAGCCCAGCACCCGAAGTTTGATCCTGCAACTGTGGGAATGCTCTATGGTTGCGAGTGTGAGGACCAGTCGCCAGTCGTATTTTTTCACTGCTGTTGTACCGTGTTTCCCCGAAAATAAGACCCTGTCTTATATTTTTTTTTGAACCCTGAATTAAGCGCTTGGCCTTATTGCCATGCGCTCAAAAGCCCGATTGGGCTTATTATCAGGGGATGTCTTATTTTGGGGGAAACGGGAGAGAGAGAAAGAGAGAGTGAGAAAGAGAGAGAAGGAGGGAGGGAGGGAGAGGGAGATTGAAAAAGAGAGAGACAGAGAGATGACAGATAGATACCATGTTTCCCCGAAAATAAGACCCTGTCTTATATTTTTTTTAACCCTGAAATAAGCGCTCGGCCTTATTGCCATGCGCTCAAAAGCCCGATTGGGCTTATTATCAGGGGATGTCTTATTTTGGGGGAAACAGGGTAACTTCAAATGGTCACTAAATGAATGGTTGTAAGTCAAGGACTGCCTATAGTGGCTGTAGCACCCTTTGGATCAGGGAGGGATGAGGCTTCCTTCCTTGTTCCCGCAAAATAAGCTGGGGGCCCCTTCCTGGCTACTTTTCCAGAGGGCCCTGGAGACAAGTTGGGTCAGCAGGCCTGGAGACCCCAGGTTGATTCGGAGCTGGTCAAGTGGCTTTTGTGGTTGGGTTTGTTGCTGCTATGGGGTGTGTATGGGGGCAGTGGGTTGGGGTGGGGTGGGGTGAGTTTAAATGGTTGATTTTTAATGCTGAACACTGCCCGGAGTCACCGTGTGTCAGTTGGGTAACCATATAAATATAAAAGATGGATGGACGATAGATAGATAGATAGATAGATAGATAGATAGATAGATAGATAGATGATAGATAAATAGATAAATAGACGGATGGATGGATAGATAGATATGGATAGAGGATAGAAGGTAGATGATATAGATACAGATACAAGACAGATAGATAGATAGATAGATAGATAGATAGATAGATAGATAGATGATAGATGGATGGATGGGTGGATGATGGATAGATGATAGAAAGATAGATAGGTAGATGATGGATGGGTAGGTGGGTAGGTAGGTAGGTAGGTAGGTAGGCGGATGATGGATGGATAGAGATAGATGGATGGATGCATGGATGGATAGATGATAGAAAGATAAATAGGTAGCTGATGGATGGATGGATAGATAGATAGATAGATAGATAGATAGATAGATAGATAGATGCATGGATGCATGGATGATAGAAAGATAGGTAGATGATGGATAGATAGATAGATAGATAGGTGGGCGGATGATGGATAGATGATAGAAAGATAGGTAGATAATGGATGCATGGATAGATAATAGAAGGATAGATAGGTAGATGACAGATGGATGGATAGTTAGGTATAGATGGAGGGAGGGAGAGAAAGAGATTACAGGGGATGGCAAAAGATTCCGCCCAGGAGGGTTAACTGAAATGGGGGCCAGGGATGGTCTCAGGATCCAAGCAATCTTTACGTTAGTTGGCATCTGACATCAGACATCCAAAGACCTTTGCAGTGACAAAAAAAACCCTCTTGTTTGTTTTTGCTGAAGCTGACTTCGACGTCGAATCCCTCGATGTGGCTCTGAGTTGCCTAGATCGAGGGTGACAGCAGCTGGAGGGCACCCAATCCTCCAGCGGAGCTGGCACGGCCTCTGCTCTCTGTCTGGGTTGCAGAGGCTGGTGTGTGTGTGTGTGCGTGCGTGTGGGTGCGTGTGGTTTCTGTGCAAACAAACAACAGCTGGGAAAGCTGCTCCTGGCTCCAGGGTCTCTCCTTTCGCCCAGGAGGGAAACAGCCCTCATTGTGCATCAGCTCTAAGCCCCTCAGTGGCTCCTCTCTAAAAATAGAAGGTGATGTCATTCTCGCTTTCCCTGGGGAGGGCAGTTCCTGCAGCCAGCACCTGTGGGTGGCCAGTGCCCCCTTCTGGAGAAAGTGTTGGCTGCATCTCGTGTGCTGGAGAGGTTTCTTTCTTTCTTTTTTTTAATAAAAAGTTTTTTTTAAAAAAAACAAAACAAAAACATAAAATACATCTTTGGGAACGAAGCATTGATCCGGTTATAAATTGGTACAATCGCTAATTCATCTTTTAACAATATTTCATCTCCACTAATTATCATCTTGTAATAATAATAATAATAATAAAAAAGAAATAAAACAGAAAAAAAACCCAGCTCACAATAACTCACTCAAAAACAATGAGCTTTCTATTTTTTCACCTCAAATCTTAATTTCCAAATAACACAACTTAATGTTTTAGACAATTGTTTCCCTAAATTCTATCTATTTTATAATCCCATTATCCAAAAACCCGTTACTTAAATCTTTAAATCCTAACTCAATATCATTTCATTATCTTTTTATTTTTATTTGAATGAATGTATCTTAAAAATATAAATCATTACTATTATCTGAAACACTATCTTAACAATTACTCACAACAAATCATCTTCATTATTATTTATCTCAATATAATCATCCTAATTTTAGCAAATAATCCCAACATATTTATCTTTAATTATTTATCACAGCACATCATCTTCATCTTAGTCCTCCTCTTTTACTTTTAATCCCAGCATAATCATTTTTATTTTAACTGTTGAATCCAACATAATCATTTATTTTTACCGTTATTTCCGTGTGCTGGAGAGGTTTCTGTTTGTGTGTGTGTAGACCATGTTTAAAGAGAGATCCTTGCATGGATTGCCAGTTCCAGTTCCTGCAGCTTGGAAAGACTGTTCTTTAGCGTTGCACTGCAAAATAATGGACCGTCTGCTGACTCAGTTGGGCGCAAGAAGAGTCTGTTTGAATCCCTGTGAAGAGCAGGAGAGGCTAGTCTCAACCAATCAGAATAGAGCTGGAAGGGACCTTGGAGGTCTTCTAGTCCAACCCCCTGCTCAAACAGGAGACCTTCCAGGAGGTCTTGGGGAGGATGGAAGGGTGGGATTCTGAGGGCAGAGAGGGAGTGAAAGAATTCAGCAGCTCTGGCAAAAATGGAGCTGAGGACAGGGAGGAAGAAATGAACGGATGGAAGCTGTCCCCCAAAATCGGGTGAGATCCTGGCTCTTTATTTTATTTTATTTTATTTTATTTTATTTTATTATTTTATTTTATTTTATTTTATTTTATTTTATTTTATTATTTTATTTTATTTATTTTATTTTATTTTATTTTATTTTATTTTATTTTATTTTATTTTATTTTATTTTATTTTATTTTATTTTATTATATTTTATTTTATTTTATTTTATTTTATTTTATTTTATTTTATTTTATTTATTATTTTATTTTATTTTATTTTATTTTATTTTATTTTATTTTATTTTATTTTATTTTATTTTATTTTATTTTATTTTATTTTATTTTATTTTATTTTATTTTATTTTATTTTATTTTATTTTATTTTATTATTTTATTTTATTTTATTTTATTTTATTTTATTTTATTTTATTTTATTTTATTTTATTTTATTTTATTTTATTATTTTATTTTATTTTATTTTATTTTATTTTATTTTATTTTATTTTATGATTGATTCGATTTATATGCCGCCCTTTTCCGGAGACTCAGGGCGGCTTACAATGCGTTAAGCAATAGCTTTCATACTTTTGTATATACCTGCTTAGTAGGGCTTTTGCCCCCCACCCCCCAAGTGGTGTTATTTTTTTATACGAAGTCAGCTTATTGCCCCCCACAATCCGGGTCCTCATTTTACCTACCTCGAAAGGATGGAAGGCTGAGTCAACCTTAAGCCTGGTGAGATTTGAACTTGCAGTAATTGCAGGCAGCTGGTGCTACTTAACAGCGCTTTAGTCTGCTGCACCACCAAGGCTCTTGTCATAAAGGCAGTTTTTGCACGGCCTGAATCTCTTGGAGTTCTTCCTCAGCCAGGCAAACTCCAGATCGGTTGGACCCCACCTCCCTTAATCCACAGATAATTTGAGAAAGTTGCAACAATGGGGAGGATTGTACCTCAATTTCAGTGGATGCTGAGATGTGGTTTCTGGCAGTTGCCTAGAACAGGGTCCCCAACTCCTGGTCTGCAACCCAGTTCTGGTCTACGGCTCGTTGGGAAACAGCATGTGAGCATGTGAAGATCCATTAGTGTGAGCAGTGGGTACACACGTGAAACCATTCCCCCTCCCCGCCATTGCCAGTCCACAGAGCCAGAAGGGTTGGGGACCGCTGGCTTAGAATATCCCTTGAATGCTAC